>VXBJ01003312.1:55995-69205 GCA_013400055.1 Nycticryphes semicollaris | reverse complement strand
TGTTACCAAAACATTCAGATGTCCAGAAGAAAACTAATACAAAAGCTTGTAATGTTATCTAAAGGTAATAGTAGGTAAAACTTTGCTTTGACCTTTTGCTCTTTGCTGCTAAGATTTTGAACTTGACTTTTTATTTTTCTAGTGTGGGATAAATGGATAAACAAGGAAAGGATTTAGTATATAGTATTTGGTCCATTGTTATAAATGCAACAAAATCCTTGTTGAGGATACTTTTCTCGTTGTCTTCACTACGACACTTTTTTATATTCTTGTTTCCTTTGATCTTATTGTTATTAACAAGCAAATCTATTTTGAACATTGAATTTTACATTACGATTAGGATGTTTAGGTATCTTATTGTATTAACATTTGCAAATGGTAACTTAAATGCCTCCTTAAATTATACAGTTTTAATAAACCAGTAATTTTTCTGCTGTGCAGTCAAATGATTTCCCAATTTCTGCCTTATTTAACGTTGTTGCCAAGAGAAGCTGGCAGATTTGAAGAGTTGTGTTTTGACATATGTGAATTATCGCAAACTGGCAGATTAAAGTACAGAAGGCGTAGGGATTTGGGGCAAGCAGCAGGAGTAGTGTTTTGGGTTGGGTGGGGTTCTTTTTTGTTTATTTTGTGTGTTGTATTCCAAGTGTTCTGGCCCAACTTCTATGGTTTCTCTGACTTAAATCATGCTTTGTGCATCTTCAGGACTGTTCAGCTTCTTTCAAAAAAGATAAATGTGCAAATTTTGTGAAACGTGTTAGCAGTTATTGCCTTTTTGTGAAAGTTTCAGAAGGGAAGAGGCTGCATTCACACATAAAGATAATACTGTCTTCATTCTTTTTTACTACAAATTTTCCTAGAACATGTGTTTCAGAGTGAATATTACCACTAAATTCCCAATTAGCAGAACTTAGCCTTTCAGTATTGCTTAAGGTTCTACCACTGACTATTTAAAGTTCACATTGGGTTCCTGAACACTCATATCTCTAAGAAGTAGTGTCTCCTGTCCAACTGTCACCATAAAACTTAAATTTCTTCCACTTGAAGTGATTCTGAAAGGGGACGGAGAAACATCTTGAGTGTTAAAGCTGAATTCTACAAGAACTTCAGATATTTTTTTTTATAGCTTTTTCATGGGGAATATCTATCAGGAGTTAGAATTTGCAGAGTAAAAACTAGACTTAATCTGATTCTGGCATTACTACTTTATATTCAAAATATACAGTACTACAGACATCACCAGCAGCTCTAGTACAGTCATACACCTATTATGGGAGAATGGTGTTGTTAATCTCTGCATGGCGTTCACAAAATGATTCGCATTGATCCTATGGCAGCTAATTATTGATACGAACTTACATGCTGTGACTCATTAGTATCTCACTGTGATCAACGAGTTAGCTTTTTACCAGTCTTACTTTTCACCCTTTTTTATCCCTGATCAAGTGTCTGTGTCAGGGAGGTTTACATAAACTGTCAGGTACACGGTCTGCCCCTCTGTCAACCATGAATAGCTATGCTTAAACTAGATACCAGTTTTTGAACTAGTTTCTTCCACATGACTTAAAGAAGGTATCCTCAAGGTAGCTCCCCAGACATTGTATTATATATGCATGTATATGGGCATATATAATGCATGCATGCAAATAAATTCTGAAAATCAGCAGCTTTGTAATTGTTACTTGGAAAAAAATTACAGTGGTCATTCCCGTTTATTGACATGTTGACTATTACCAGCCAGTTCATTCTCACCACATCAAATGATCATGTAATTTTACAGGAGACAGAGAAAAGAAGGAGAATTGAAGAAGCCTACAAAAATGCTGTGACAGAACTGAAGAAAAAGTCCCACTTTGGAGGGCCGGACTATGAGGTACAGATTTTGCTTTTCAAATTTTTAAAAACAGTGTGACTTTTGTAAATTGGTTTGTTCCTCAAAGGGGAAAAATGAGTGTGTAAATCAAGGTGTTTGGGTTGTGCAAGTGTGTTCATGCCACTTTTTGGAAACTGAATCTATATGAAGAATCTCAGTCTTTACTTTATCTGTGAATGGAAGCCTGTCTTTACCTCAGGCTTCCCTGTTATGCTTTTGTCTGAAGCACTTTGCTTACCTATTTGTGCTAATTTTTCATTTTTCTTGTATACTTCATACTGCCTACATACAATAGTTTTGTACTTTTCCCTTTTTAATAGTTCAGCTGTACAGATATGTAAAGCAAATATGAAAACTCTGACCACAGAGGCAGTCCTAGAAGCTGAAGTTTAACTTCAATCGATTTTTAACCTGTCACTGCCACTTGAAATTTTGTGTTGACAAATTCAGATGTTTTAGGTTCCTTTCATCAGTTAAATTGCATATTTAATCTTCCTTTTTAGTCAAATTCTAAGACTCTTCAATCACCTTCTGAAGAATTAACATAAGATAGTGCACCTATCATGCAGTTTGCATAATTTTTAGGAATTTGACCCTTTCGTGTAAATTTATCAAACATGTTTCCACTTACAAATCATAGCCTGAGAAATAGTACTGATATGTCAAGATATTTAAAAGATACTTGAGCTTAGGTTCTCTGTTGTGATTGAGGCACTGTAAACGAAAAAGATGGGTAGAAGTTGGACTTGGCCTGATTATGAACCTGGCTTCTTCTCCCAGGCATCCACGTTTTATTTATTTGCTGGACCAGCTTTTTTTACAATATAGTAAAAGCAGTAAACCTGGTTTTCTGAAGTTACCATTTTACTTTGACTTGAGGTTTTAATAGTTGACTCAGCCCTACCTGCTGTTCAGTGCTAAACTGTTCTTTCCAAGAATTTTCAATAGAGATTCCCAGAATTTTGTCTTGTCTTGTTACATTTTGATCACATACCTGAAATCCACCCTAAAGCACTGAATAATTGGAACGAGTCTAACTACAATTATGTTAATGTGTGTACTTTACAGCCCACTGTAAACATTTTTAAAGAAAAGACATATGTTAATTAAAACTTAAACCAATGTTGAAGCATATTGACACTGTTACTCAGCTTCCTGTTTGGTTTTCTTCTTCATGCAACTATCCCAACATTGTAGTTAAAGGGAATAACTTCCTTTTGCAAGTAGGGCTTTCAAGAGGAATTGTAATCTGAGAACAGTGGTGAAAATATTTGAAGTCTATGGAAGAAATTTGCTTCAGTAGTATGCATCATAATATAAATATTTCTAAAATTAAACTGATGTCAAACTCTCATGTCTCCAAAATTTTGAACTAGTCTTGTTTCTTATGTTCTAGGAGGGTCCTAATAGTCTGATTAATGAAGAAGAATTCTTTGATGCTGTTGAAGCTGCTCTTGATAGACAGGATAAAATGGAAGAACAGGTAAAAACAAAATACTTGAAAAATGTCTTAATGATGGGCACCTCATAAGAGACTTCTGTGACTTAAACTCAGTCCTGTGGTGTGTCTCCTGAAGCTGTAGATAATTTATTTTGACACTGACAGGGGGACCTAATTTAATGTTTCTACAGTTAAATATTGTAGCTTAACACAAATTTTGAGAGAGGACTTCACAGCTTGCACAGAAAAGGATAGTGTGTAAAGCTAGTTTCTAATTCCCATATACATGTCCTGTATAAAACTTACCTTTGTATGTAACTGGTGCCCTTTAGCAAGAATTTCAAACACACACATTTCTCAAAATCTGATTAGTGCTCTGAAGTCTCTTCTGGTTCCAGCAGTATGTGAAATAGGAAAGAAGTAGTTCTGTTGCCATTTATTTTTATTTAAAAATTCTGTAGGCTATGGCTACTTCTCTGACTCATTTCTTGCCTGGATTTCAGTGACAGGGATCAAAAAGGCTCAAGATGCATGTGAGGAAGTGTGTAGAATATGAGAATAGTGTAGCAGTATATAAAATGAGAGGCAAAAAAGTGCTGCATCTTTTGTCTTAAAAGTGTTTAGGCTTATGATTAGAGTGAATACAATTACTTGGTTAAGGATTAAAAGACTTGCTAGTGGGCATATACAGTACCCAACAGTTTGCCTATGTTGGGGTATCTTACCAGAGGGTAAAAAAGTTGTGAGTGACTACTGTGCTACTACACGTGTCATTAGTGCTTCCAATCTGTTTTCCTTAACTCAGAAATACATCTTGAAGTACTGACAAATTTGGTCTTCAGGCCCATTCACCTACTGGAAATTCCATCAGGATGACAGCTTCATGCCTGTCATGGATAGCATTAGTTGTTGTAGCCACCGTGTAGATTAAGGATGACTCACTGTTTCATAGTCCACCCAGTAGCAGCTGACTACTAATAATTAAAGCTATTTTGTTGCAGTCACAAAGTGAAAAGGTCAGATTGCACTGGCCAACATCCCTGCCTTCTGGAGATGCTTATTCTGCTGTGGGGACTCATCGATTTGTCCAAATGGTAAGATATTTCCCATGATCTCCTCCGAATAATGGGGTGACCTACGAGATTTCTATATAATGTTTTGTCTGGGTAGGTTGGATCTTTTCTTTTAGGTGTTTCTAGTAACTTTCAATGGTTTACTAATTTTCAAGTGAAGTAGCTGGAACTGGAGAAGGACTGATTTTTATCCTGGCTCAAAGAATACCAATTTAAGTATGTATTTAGAATACTCTTGACTTGTATCGAGTTTGTCAGTTCAACAGTAAAGAAAAAAATCCCAACTTGCTAACATCGATGTTTTTAAGATACCTTCACCAGAATTAATTTAATTAATTTCATCAAATAATAATCCAACCATTTGTATCAGGACCAGTTGACTAGAAACACTATGCTCCTCTCAGGGCTACATTCGGAGCATAATACATAATAGGTGCATGAAATCAGCATTTGCTGCTGTGCTTGCTGCTTATGGTGCTTTTGTTTCCTTTTCTTCATTATCTTGTGCTTGCAAGTTGGTACTGAATGCTCTGTTGTGCCTTTGTTCTGATTACTTGGTTTTTTCTTTGTCTGTCTCTGGTAGCCCTATAGTCGCTCTTCCTCCATGTCTTCCATTGATCTAGTCAGTGCCTCTGATGATGTTCACAGATTCAGCGCCCAGGTACTGTATTAATGTGTAGAGTGGGGGTTGCATATCTTTGCTGTATTTCATCCTCTTCTCTAGAACCTGAGGTTTTTGCTACATATGTCACTGCTTGCTTTAAGTTAGTATCTTGAGACAAACAAAGGATTTCTCTATTCCTGTACCAAACGATTGTCTTTTTACACCCAGCTTGCATGCATATCACTTGTGCAGAGGCCCAGATCTTGTGAAACAGTTGGATTTAATTCAGTAGTTTTAATGAAAATGATGACATCTCTGCATTTCTGATTGTAATAAAAGTAGAATAACACCTGTTTTTGCGTGGGTTAGAGATGGTATTTGCTGTGAATTGAGTAGTTTTTCTTGCTTTTAAAGCAAAGGCTTGATTTTGATGGGGTTTTTTTTTGTAATGAATTAAGATAGGAAATGTTAAGCTTCACTGTTACCATTTTTTACCTATACAACTAATTGTATTACTGAATGGTCATAAAGTATATTGACAAACAAGATTGCGGGTATGAGAATTTTTACTGAAGGGTTTCAATCTATTCAATCACCCTTCAGAAAATTAAGTCTGACATCCTGAATATGTCAATGTAGTCATAGTGACATCTTCCAGTAATATACAAAATTAATCTAGGTGCTCGCTCTGAGGATCATAGTTTAGAATTAGATAAGTGACTTCATGTGTTTGTTCTTTAGTCTCAAAAGTTGTTCAAACATGGCATTCATGCCATTAGTTTCCTTTGGCTGTGGTCCATGTGCGATTGTGAATCCTTTTGGGATCTGTTATTTTGGAGGTTTTCTTTAAACTAGTAACTCACACTGCACACAACTTGCTTTTTCAAATAAAGGAGTCGATTTTGTTTTGATTAACAGAGCCTGGAATCGTACCACCTGCAGACCTTACTATCACCTGTATGAGCAGGGCCCCACCACTTAAAAGGCTTGCTTATTGGACTGAAATACCAACACTGGCCTTGACCTATTGCAGTCAGATAATTTCTGGAATTTGAACTTACTGCAAAGGAAAACATAGGCAGGTCATATTGCACAATATCAATAGGGTCATCTACCAGTTGTCAAGTCAGTTTTTTGAAGTTTGTTTTTGTTTGGGCAGACAGAGGGAATCAAGTAATAGAAAGCAAGTGTGATTCTAAATATGGGAACTGGTTGGCTGTCATTCAACGGCTACACAGACAATTGAATATTAGGGAAACTGACAGTTGCTAAAATATGTGGGTCTGCTCATTTTCATCCCTTGTGAAAGAGGTGCAACTGTGAAATGTGAATTGTGAAGTGCACCTGTTTGTGCATTTGTATCATAAACATGAGTATCAGAGGACTAGTGTGGCTGAAAAACTAACAATTTAAAAACAAATCTGAGATAGACCAGGCCCCTATCCCAGTAATGCAAATTGAGGTTAAGAATCAGAATTGAATGGCTGGAGTCAGGCTGTTGCTCTTTTCAGCTGCTGCATGGATTATATTAAGAAGTTAGGACTGAGTGCCTCTGAGTGCAGTTTTAGGTTAACAGACTCACTGCAGAAAAGGAGAGATCCCTAAACTTACAGGAAACTAGTCTCCACACACACCCCCACCCCCACATAATTTCCTTAGAACAATTTTTTGCCAGATAAGTCAGTTCACCTGCTCTGGAGTTTCAATGCTACTGAACAAGCAGATGAGAGGCAATAGAGACCATGAAGAGAAAAGCAGCGTGCGTTCTTTTGGAGGCAACCTGCTCTGGGCCTTATTAATATGAAATCGTCTTCTATCCCCAGGCTGAGGACTCTATCCCCCAGGTTGTTGGAAAGGCAAACTAATGCCTTGATCCTGATTAATGTGACTTGTTTCTAGACTTCATTCATATAAAGGGAATTTTGGTATCAGTAGAAGGTCGGGTAGAAACTGGCAGACCTGTATTAAGATTGAGAAATGTAACGCATTCTGATGGGAGCTGATTCTTCAGCGCGCCTCAAGAGAGGCATTGATTTGTCTCTGCCAGTTGAGTGGGAGGTTGTGGACTTAAAATGCTGTAGGTGTTTTGCAGATAGCTTTCTTTTAAGGGACTAGCAGATTTTAAAGTAGATTGAGCTGTTCTGAGGGCCTTTAAAGTGAAGAACTTCCCACCCACTTAATGTTCAGTCCACAGCTGCGTGGCATACAGCTTACATCTATTTTTGCAGACTCGTGGGTTCAGGCTATTAATTTTTTGACTGTATACTTCATAGAGTAATCTCTGTGTTGGTCAGTTAACTTTGCCTGTAGTGTTTTTCCTTATATAAAATAAAAAAGGCATTTATAGTTATTGGGGAAAATATTGTCAATCATGTGGACTTAGTTGCTGTGACAAGTTTTAGTAGTCACCTATCTTTTGGGTAGAAAAAGTTAATAAAATGTTTCCAGTACTTGTAAACTCTGCAGCAATAGATACCTTATGGTTTTGCTTCTATTTTTATTTGGGGGAGAGTGGGGTTTAGAAAGGGGTTGGGAGCCAAAGAAATAGAGTAAGATTGTAGATTTAAAAAATAACATTTTCTATCCCAGTGCCCGCTTTCCTACACACTATATGGAATAAAAAAAAAAGAGATTCACATGGCTTGACAAAAATTTATCAACTATTTAGCATTTTATAAAAGCACACAAGTGTCTAGCTAAATAATTTTTAATTAGTATTTTATAATACTAGAGTCTGTATCTTCATAACTTTTTTGAATGTAAGCATTTCTGTCCTTTTTTTTCTCTCTCGCAACTGTGCAAAGATGCTCATGAAACGGAATAGGCATGCTTTGCTCATGACTGTTTCTTTCGCTGCTCTTCTAATACGGCTTTTGATATGCATACAGTTGTATTCATCCCCCCACCTTTGTTCAGCTTTTTAAATGCTCTTCATTGAGTATCTTACAGTGCATTGCAGTTCTATTTAGAGATACCCAAAGTAAGTTCCTACATGGCGAAATAACACTGTGTTACATGGAAATAAGGAGTTTTGACAGCTTAGAGGTGCAAAGGAATGGTAGGGAGTACCCATAAAGAATGAGGTTGGAAGTTGAATCAAGATTTTGACGTGTTTCTGAAGGCCAGAAGTATCTGCTTGTTCTTAACTTCTAATAGAAAGTTCTGTCATCCAAGGTCAGCTCCTGCACAAGATTTTAAGTGCTGACCTTTAGCTTCCAATACTATACAGCCTCTGCCTAAGGAGATGGAATGAATGAGTTAAAAATCTGTAATTTTTTCTTTTCTTTTGAAGGTGGAAGAGATGGTACAAAACCATATGACATATTCCTTGCAAGATGTAGGAGGAGATGCTAATTGGCAGCTAGTGGTAGAAGAAGGAGAAATGAAGGTAAATGTTTGGGTCTTTTTTTAATTGATATAAGATGATAGGCTGCAAAGACAGATAGCTTCAGTCCAGTGGACTTGGCAATATTAGGTTTACGATTGGACTAGATCTTAAGGGTTTTTTCCAATCTAAATGATTCTATCATTCGCTGGGAATTCTATCACTCAGCAAGTCATGCTGTTAAAAATTCTCTCTGAGAATAGTGTTGTTTAAGTTAGGACTGGAGAAGTGTTAATTCTGATACATTTATTCATACAAAATCCTGCATGACTCTTGGAATAGCTTTGTCTTGGCAGATTCCTTTCTCATTCTGTCCTACTTAAATCTTGGTATCAAAATGATGTGTAAATTCGATGTCAGAAAATGTTACGGGGTAGCGAGTTACTACATTGGCTGCTCTGCTGTGCTTGTATGTATCCTTGTACATAGTGATAAATTAAGTAGCGTAATCATTGTTGGTGTAGAGATTCTTAAAATACTGGTCTTTTAATGTGAGTTGCCATGTAAGGATGTTTGCCTTGGTAGTTACCAGGGAACACTGACATGGTAAATTACTCATGTGTTAGTCTTCTAGGTAAGTGGGTTTTTAAAAAAAACAACCTGATGACGTTTTAAACAATTAAAAAATGAACAGTGTTGAAAATTTCTGTTCTACTTTTCTTTGTATTTGGCTACAGGTATACAGAAGAGAGGTGGAAGAGAATGGAATTGTTTTAGACCCTTTGAAAGCAACTCATGCTGTTAAAGGGGTGACAGGGCATGAAGTTTGCCACTACTTCTGGAATGTTGATGTTCGTAATGACTGGGAAAGTAAGGAACTGGTTCTTAGGCTTTGCATATACCAGCAAATACATTGTTTGTAACATTGACCTAATATCTGTGCTTGTTTACTGATGGATTTTTTTCCCCCCCTCCTCTTTTAGCAACAATTGAAAATTTCCATGTTGTGGAAAATTTAGCTGATAATGCAATCATCATTTACCAGACACATAAGGTAATAACACTTCTGCCATATGCGTACCTTACTGAGATAGTCTGGAGCGTATGTGTTCTAATCTTATTCTGAATATGTTAACAATACTGATCAAGACAATGGTTCAGAACAAGTTCTCTATTAAACTGCAACTCTGTCAATTTTTCAAACTCGTCTTGATAGCATAACTGGTTGTGCAGGTGTCTGACAGAACTTGTAATAACGAATGAGGACTGGTTTTAATCTCTAAACATATCACTGCCAGCAAGGCAAGAGTCATCTGAAGCAATAAATTAACACTGACAACAAGGAAGAATCCTGTACCACTGTATCATGTGTTTTGTTGCAATAATGCAATCTAATGACCATAATTAGTTGACATGCACATTTGCATTATGAAGTGGTATAATTGCTAGTACAGCATTAGTTTTTATAACTTGATTATGTTTCCCCCCGAACCAGTTCTGGTGCAAATGTAATAAAATGTTCATTTAAATTACAAACCAACAATTGTAACTTAGAGGTTCGGAGAATGGGAATGAAGTGTGCAGATTCGTCTTCAGTTTGGCCTGCTTCCGAGTGCTAATATACTTAAATATTAAAACAAGTAGTTTTCTATTTGGTTTCTATTTTACCAGTTACCTTAAAACTTCAGTAACAGAAGACTTAACACTTTTGAGTAAGAAAGTTGTGTAAACTAGCTAGAATTTCTTTCCCCATTTTGAGTGTCAGGAAAATGCTTTTGCATATTTTCTTATTTTATCATTTTCCTTCTGAAACTTTCTCTTGGGTAACATCAGTTTATTTTATCTGTCTCACTGAAGTAGTAGCTTTTTGAAATAGTATTTGTTTTAAATATTTCCCATTCTGTCTGTATCCAGACACATAAATCGATGCATCTGCAGTTACTTATACTTAACCACTAGTTCAGTTTGTAGCTTACAAGTATTAACTAAAACGTAAACTCGAGGTTGAGGGAGCAGGAGGGAACTGCCTCTTCCTGTTTGCCTACTGAAAAAGTCACTGCAGCTTGATCTCCTGCATTTCAAAGGCCTTAAACTTTTGCCTTAATTTTTTAAAAATTAAGCATAGCTATATAATCTGATACACATCTGTACAACAGCTATATTCTGTTCCAGTTTTTAGAATGAAATTACTAACTTGAAGAAACTTCTACTTAAATAACATGATTGACCTGGCTTGTGTTGCTTGTTTTTTCTTTATCTAAGGATAGTAAGTCCTTAAGCTTTTTCAGTTTTGCAAACTATATTATGGTGTTTCTCTGCAGAGGGTGTGGCCAGCCTCTCAGAGGGATGTGCTGTATTTGTCTGCCATCAGAAAGATACCAGCATTCAGTGAAAATGATCCTGAAACATGGATTGTGTGTAATTTCTCTGTGGAACATGACAGTGCTCCTGTAAGTATTGTTTTCGTTCTATTAAGTTCTGCTGTCAAGCTGACGTTTCTCTGTAACGTGGTAATGCACGTGCAATACTAGTGTGAGGGACATGGGGGTGTTACGCAAAAATACTGAAGCCAGGTGATATAGTGACATGATGAAGGCATCCTGAGCAAAGGGCCTTCTTGCCTTACCTCAACAGTTGGCAGATCTAAGGTGTTGCAGCATCTGGAGATGTGAAAACATGTTTAAGAATTGAGGCTGTTGGGGTTTATTTTATGGAATCAAATCAATAACTTTACAGTATTGTCAGATATAGGAGTAGGCTTGTATAACGGTAGATGCAGAACCTGTTAAATCTGCACCTTGCACAATTCTGCCTTGGTTATGGCAGTTAGTAGCAATATTTTCTTTGGAGTATTTCTGCTGATTGCTGTGCCGGAGACAGCTTTACAATGGAAAAGTCACTAGCTGATATTTGTAAATGCTGGTACATTATTCCTTAAATGTTTCTTTACTTACTTGTCACAATAATTGAAGGAATTCACTTGTAATATGTATTAAGCAAGCAGAAACATGAGATTCAGGCATTTTAGTTTGAACTTTTCCTTATTGACCCCATACTTTTCATTTCACTTGCATTGTTGTTACATCCATGTAGTGCTAGAGTGCAAGCTCTCAGAAGCACAGCTTCTGGAGTGTGTTAGACTACACAGTAAATGAAAACGTTAGCAGTTGTACAGTGAAACAAACTTTGTTTGAGGCTTACATGTTTGGGTTTTTTTTCTTGGCAGCTGAATAATCGCTGTGTCCGTGCCAAAATAAACATTGCTATGATATGTCAGACATTAGTAAGCCCACCGGAGGGGAACAAGGAAATAAGCAGAGACAACATCCTATGCAAGATTACATATGTAGCTAATGGTAAGTCTATAAAAATTTTCTCTCTGGCAGACATGATATATGCTAGTTCTGGGGAGCTGAATACTGTCCAAAAAAAAAAAAGCTTGATGGAGTTTTCTGTTAAATATATATATAGCCTTGACCTTGTGGTCTTCACGGGCAAAAAGACTCGAATTAATGCGCTACTTGAATTGGTGAATGGGATCATTCATTTCATGGCATGCTGAGAGGAATAAATGGAAGTGGTGTGGAGCTCAGTCCCAAGTACGGGACCTTGGGGTGGAGGAGGGTGGACAGAAGAAACGTCTGCAACTGGGATGACTTGGCATAGCTTTTAGTTTCAGTAATACTATGTTTTCTCATGTATTGATGTATTTTTTTTCCAGGAATTCATCTTGTTAGGCTGAAAAGCTGCTGATAGTACACAGTTCTTGCCCTCAGTGTTAAGAAGGAGCAAATACATTTTGTATGAGGATATTTACGAGCTCCATAGTCTCCTAAGTTTTAGTATTTTATTTTTTTTAACTGATAGAATCCTTGCATTGACCGGAGAGTTATCAAAGCTAAACTGTATTGTTACTGTACCTCTTATTTAGCAATGTATTGGAGCTGCATACTTATTAGGTGCTCTCTTGCAGCTACAAAACACTTTGAGAAGCTCATCTGCTTAGTACTTTTAACCACCTGTTACATGGTCTATTAAAGATTCAAAGTCTGAAACACTGGTTCAGTAAACTTTACAAGAGTTATGCAGCTTATTAAATCCTGTGCAAGTAATTCTCTCTATCCATATATATATATAAAATACACAATAATCCTGTGTTAGTCTGGGTTAAGCTGCTTTGTTTCCTTTCTAGAAGTTACCCAGTTCCTTAAAAAATACATTTTCATTAGTAAATTCTGGACTCTAATTGAATGGGAAGTGGCAGCATTTTCAGCAAAATACTTGCCCTGTGCAATGAGATGTATTTTAGAATCAGTTCGAATTTTGTTTGAAGCACTGTAAGAATAATTTATAAGACACTGGCTGTATAGCAATTCTGCAGAAAAACGCAGCTGTTATTGAAAAGTTAAGACTGACTTCAGTTTTCTTTAAGATAAGTAATTTAAGTGCTTTTCTCTGTTGTTTCTTGGAAGTGTATCATCTTCCATTGGACCATTTCCCAAAGACTCAAACACATCACATTTAGTGTTTTCTAAATGGTGGCATCATAGAACTGGACTGAGCCCTGAATATTAAGAGTAGAAAGTGCTCCAATATAAGCTGTAAAGGCATAAAAATTTAATCTGTGACCATTTTTCTTTCCAGTTGCTTCAGAAAGAGTTGCAGAAATAACAAACTTAAATTTTCTTTTCTAGTCTTCAGCAGACTTGCTGTATTTCAATGTCTTGTCTTCATGTCTATTTCTAGTGAACCCGGGAGGATGGGCGCCAGCGTCAGTGTTACGAGCGGTGGCAAAAAGAGAATATCCAAAATTCTTGAAGCGTTTTACATCATATGTGCAAGAGAAAACAGCAGGAAAGCCTATTTTATTCTAGTATTAGCAGGTATACGTTCT
>VXBJ01003312.1:5274-34176 GCA_013400055.1 Nycticryphes semicollaris | reverse complement strand
ACTGCGTCCAACTCTGTACCCAGAATTTTAGAAATTCTAGAACAGAAAAAGATCTCAATATAAGGATGTTCAAGGACATGCTAGGATAGTCTTTTTACTCATTCCTCATAAACTAGTACTTTTCAGTTTCAAAATTAGACTAGCTGGGAAGGTGGAAGAGCTGTGTTAAGAGCTTTAAAACCTTGAGCAGCAGAGCGAAGACAGAAGTTTTTAGTATCTCTTCCAGTACAAAACTAGGGCGTCATCAAAGGGAATCAACAAGAAGGAGACAGCTCTCACACAAGGTGTAGCTCTGCAGTGGAATTCTGCCTGGAATACTAGTGCTAAAAGCTTACATAGTTTCACAAAAGGGACTAGACTAATTACTGGGGGGAAACAGATGAAAACTAATCCATCGGATACAAAAGCAGCATTTAAGAAAATCTGAACAAGTTGAGGGAAGACTATGCTGAGTATGGTGTAGTAAACTCCTCCCTGGGGACTGTCTCCCACGGCCAGCACTAGCAACCAGGTAACAGCCACTGAATTTGGTCGGACACACATCCAGTATCCTGGGCTCAGGCTCCTGGGCAGAGAACCTAAGACAGGCTGTTATGGTGCAGGACAAGTTTACCAGGGGCTAGGACTGGCACTGGTTGTAACAATCAGTTTTCATCACGCAAGATGCTAAAGCAGCTTTAAAATTAAGTGGAGCACCTGATTATCTGTTTTTGTTGTAGTAAGAGCCATGCAAACCTTGAAGAGCATGCCAGGTTTGTGCAAGAGATGACAAGTGACTGAAGTGATCAAACTGACTGGGTTTAATGACAGGGAAATCCTCATGTGTAAAAGTCTGACAAACTGTGGCATGATTTTTCGAAGGTAAAAAGTGAAAATCCTTCAACTAGACATGCATCCTTAAATACATGCACGGTTGTGTCAGAATAGACAATGAAAGTAAAAAATATCCACTGTGTCAGGAAAATTGGCTCATCCTACAGCAGTGTCAGAAAATACATATAGGAATTATGCTTACCTGGAAAACAACCTACAGTCAGTATTTACGATGTAAGATAGGTGTCAGTTTTGTAGAACGTATACATTTCTATAAACAAGTAAAGCAAAGCACTTACTTCTTTAACAACCTTGGCTGGAATGACTGCTTCACAGACAACAGACTTCCCTCTTCCTTCTATCCAGTTTATAGCAGCAGGTTTTTTGTCTGTACAATAGTTGCCACTAATAGCTATAACCTGGAGATCAGGAAACTCTTCATTCAACCTCGCCAGTGCTTTTTCAGTACCCTGTTAGAAGAGAAACAGATAAAAGGATAATATATCATTATGGTTGCAAAATAAGCTACTGAAGGACAAGTGGAACAGCAAGATTACATTAAGTCTTGTCAGATCATCAGTTACAGTTGAAGAGAAGCACATAATTTCAGGAAGGAACCTGAAACAGGGGAAAAAACCCAATTATCACTATCTTCCCACTCTGGGAATTATACAGGGAATAGTTGGTTATTCCCAGTACATACAGATGATCTGGGTGATGCTTGCTGTAGGTGAATATGCTTACCATAACAAAAATACAACATAAACCAAGTCAAACACTACAGGGATGAAATTAATTTGTTTTGGATGTAGTGAAAAGAGCTTCTCTACAGTAGGAAATCAGACAAAAGGCATGCTGCATTTAGTGCCTGCCTATGACCAGACCCATTTATGTAATGGTTCTGACAGACATAAATTTTGCATAGAATAGGCAACTGCTATTAAACAGCACAAAGCATCCCCCCAGTCTATGAGTCATGTCTCAGGTTCTTCCACATTTGTGTTATAAATAAATAAATAAATAAAATCAAACGACACTAGAGAACACCCCTCAGCTGCCATTCATCAGATTCCTAATCCTTTATTCAGAAGGAATTGAGAAATAGAGTAACAGATTAATTACTGCTGGGTAAAAATTTCTGGCCCAAAGCAGCAGAGCAACCAGCTTAACTTCCATACTATCAAGAATACCTTCTTTAAATAATATTAATAATAAAAAATGCATACAAAGTGGGGAGCTTTTTTCTTCATTGTTCTCATGCTGTTCTTTTTTTTACTTGAAAAAGGCAAAACACTTTTATTATTTAACAGAACTGCAAACAGTACTATGTCTGATCTTTCTGTCCTCACATGCCAGGTAGTCACACATTGGTAGGCTATGATTTGTGTATGATTTTTAAAAGAAATACACGTTTATTAAAAAGATTTAATGGGACTGCTCCTTACTTTTGAAATCATATTCATTCCCATTGCATCACCTGTTCCAGACTGAAAACGGACATAAAGGTTACGACCAGCCAAACAGATGAGAAGTTTTTGTAGGCGGGCAAACCTGCAAGGAAATTTAGCTGTTACTTACAATCCTTAAGGCACAAGTTTAAATTAGATTTATGTGGAAAAATGACAGTAGATCACTGCAGATAGCACTGCTGACTACACTGTGTTCCTCCTCTCTCAGCACAGGAAAATGCCTTCAGCTACCGCACACTTAGTTCTCTCAAGTAAGTACTTACAAATATTTACTGAAAAAGCATTCACTGCCTTTTTATGTTTTCTGTCTCCAGAATTCATGGGGAAAAAAAAAAAATATCCTGAAGCGCTAACATAAATTTAATTCATTTGCATTCCTTAAAACATCTGACTAACAGGTATAAATTAATAACACAGACTAAAATTATGATGTCAGTTTTACTAGGCAAACTCCATGCTATTTTTGGCAACAGTGCAAGCTCCACAAGTCAAACAAAAACTAAGAATTAGTGCATTTAAACAGCAGAGCAAGTTGATTCTGGCTGAAATACACGTATGTCCTTGGCTGAAATTTGTAAGACTGGTAAGAAACAAAACTGATAAGGAAATCATAAGCCTTAGGACCAAACTCCAGGACTCAAAGTAGACTTATTCCAAGTACTATTCTAGACTTTTTTAGCATTTCAGTTCTAGCGTTATTGTGCATTCTCTGTAACCTCATAAATTAATTATTAACACAAGTAATACCATCTGAAATGCTAGATTCCAAGCTTTCAATTAATTTTTGCACAGTAACAAAAATACCCAAATAGGCTTTTATGATTATTTTTAAATGTTTAGACAAAGTAAGTAACACATTACGTATTATGCAATGCAAATTTATTTCTTGCTAAGATACTCTTGTTTACCACTTGTCATTGGAAAATGTTTATTTTGAGCTTTGGTATACAGCCAGCATAACTTTTGCTCTCTTAAATGCACACTACATAGGTGGCCAAAATGGGTGTGCCATTTCCTGTATGGCAGTATGCCAAACAACCCCAATTAGGAGCTTTCTACCATCCACAGAAGTCTTATGTCAGGAAATAAGACTGGAATGACCATTGTACTAACCTACTTGTGCTGTCAAAAGCTTCCTTCATTATTTTAAAGCCTTCAGGGCTTTCAAGCCAAACTTTCACTTCTGCAGCCTGGCAAGCAGTGGGCAGCCTTACAACAGGTCCTCGAGTCATGCCATCTGCCAGGATGCGGCTATGTGCTCCCCCACCAAGCTAAAAATCAAAGCAGAAAGGAAACAAAGCGTGATCACTGAAAGTGAATTTTAGTTTTTAGGAAGTCAAAAACATGCCTTGTACCACCCCAAGTATGTTTTTACTATAGAAATATTTTCAAGCTAGTGAAACAATACTTACACATATGGCTCTACATCCTCTATTAGTACTTGCTACAAGACATCCTTCTGTTGTTGCCATTGGCACCTGAAACTCTTTGTTATCCAAAAATAGTGGTCCTGCTACGCCGACAGGAATAGGCATATATCCAATCACATTTTCACAGCAAGCTCCCATAACCTTATAAAAATAATAAAAAAGCTATCATTAAGGTTATAGCTGAGGGGTATGGTACAGCATGCCACGTACTATGCCTGTGACTACAAGGTATCTTAGGAAAAAAACCCACAACCCTACCCATAAATCAACCCAAAACCAACTACAGCTATCAACAGCTAATAATGTTCAAGCCTAGTATTTGGCAGATGTATTAACTCTTATTAAAAAACCTAGTACTATTAAATGCATCTTAAATAAACTTCCATTTTAACTTCAGGTCAAGGTAGTAGTAGTAGTATCATTCAGCTGAACTAAACAATAATAATCATTCAGTATTAGCAGAATTCTGCATTCCTCAGATAAGGTAGCTGCATGCTTTGGTAAGCTACAAAACTGACCTACCTCCTTAGGTTTAAAAACTTCAAGAGCATAAAAGGTAGTGCCTTATGTTTGCTGGTTTTGTTTTTGGGTTTTTTTGGTTGGTTTTTTTTTTTTCCCTTCTACATCAGTTTTGGCCAAAGTCATTGTTAATTCATAAAATTCATAAGCATCACTTTGAGCATGTATTTGGAAAATGGCTTTACAGTGAGTTTTGCTCGTCTGTGTTTCACTTACCAAAGAATAATTATAATTCCTATAAGGAAGATACTGCAAAGATGAAGGTTCTGGGAGTTTCTTAGATAACATCTGTCTGCGAATGGACACTCCTCGCTCCTGAGTTTCCATCAGGGTTTCCAGTTTGTATGAAGGAATATGCTTAGCATTAACTAAGCTGATAACCTCAGCATCGGTAAGGAATTTTGCTCCTTTCTGGAAATGTAAAGGGCAAGGAGAGAAAGTACAGATTCTCTTGATGAAAATCCTTTAGGTGTTTCCAAGTGAAAAAGAGTAACAACTTTACTTTGACATTATCGGTGTACATCTAAAGGAACCAACTGCCAAGGTCAGGTTTTACACTAGGCCAGGATATGATCAAAAACATATTACTCAGACACCCACTTACACACCTACATGATGAAGCTTCAACGACTTGGTATGCCATGAATGATGAAGTTGCATCTCCCCACCCTGCCCCAGCCCCAGCTGTGACTTATTAAAAGGCTTTTAGTCATGATCCCCCAATCAAGTTATTAAAGTCATATAATTTTCTGAAAAAAATGACATTACAATCAATAGAATCATTTAAAAGCCTAAAAGTTAACCACAAGAACTTTTAAATCAGATGTTGCAGCAGATGTTGTATTTCCGTACCTCTGCACTTCCAAGTATACGGACACATTCCTCAATAGAACGTGGTTCCTTCGGTAACTCAACTTCTTCCTCTTTTCCATTAAGAAATGGAGAAGTTTCCATGGGGTTGCAATTGCCAACGACAAATGTAGCCTTGGTTGATGACTCTGCTAATACAGGCTTTATGACTTCAGCTGCATAAAGACAATTAAAATTCTTAAGCTTTGCTGCCAAATGCAATGCACTAACAGGATTTTGCTATTTGTTCTAAACGTTCAGGAATAGGGTCAGACTTTAAAATTACCATTTCCATCTTTGGGAACTAAAGCTTCTTCTGCCGTGTTAGGTTTCTGATTGTTTTTCAGAAGTCCAGATTGCTTCCTGCAACAATTATCAGAGACCTTTTTCTGGACCACCACTGGGGATGTTATGGGATTCTNTATAATTTTCTGAAAAAAATGACATTACAATCAATAGAATCATTTAAAAGCCTAAAAGTTAACCACAAGAACTTTTAAATCAGATGTTGCAGCAGATGTTGTATTTCCGTACCTCTGCACTTCCAAGTATACGGACACATTCCTCAATAGAACGTGGTTCCTTCGGTAACTCAACTTCTTCCTCTTTTCCATTAAGAAATGGAGAAGTTTCCATGGGGTTGCAATTGCCAACGACAAATGTAGCCTTGGTTGATGACTCTGCTAATACAGGCTTTATGACTTCAGCTGCATAAAGACAATTAAAATTCTTAAGCTTTGCTGCCAAATGCAATGCACTAACAGGATTTTGCTATTTGTTCTAAACGTTCAGGAATAGGGTCAGACTTTAAAATTACCATTTCCATCTTTGGGAACTAAAGCTTCTTCTGCCGTGTTAGGTTTCTGATTGTTTTTCAGAAGTCCAGATTGCTTCCTGCAACAATTATCAGAGACCTTTTTCTGGACCACCACTGGGGATGTTATGGGATTCTTCAGTGAGAGTGTGGATTCAGTCTCTGCTTGCTCAAAAAAGATGTATTTGACAGCAAGGAGAAGGGCTAATCCAAGAGTGATCACTTGTTCAATATCCATACTGGCCATTCTAGAACAGATAAAAAGTAAACACACAGTTTATACAGTTTGTTGTTTATAACAGCATTCTGACATCCCTTTGCTTTAGAGAGGGTAACAGTTTCATCATAATTTATACAGTTACAGGAATTGCAGTCAAAAGACATTTTCTACCAGAACATTCGAATATGCCAAGGTTAGAGTAGAGAAATCTTTCTGTGTATTATTAACAATGTATGAATTTTCAGATGTTCATTAAGTTTTTACTAAATCTTAGCTAAAAAGCATGCCCAGTCAGAGCAATTACTATATTCATTAACAGATGTTAAGTCAGTTTGATGTCACTATCTCCCAACAATAAAGTAGAAAGTTTCAATTATCATTCTCGACCAAAATAATTACTATGATCAAACTAAACGGCCAAGATGGGGAAAAAAAACCCCAAAACAGATAGTTCTGAGTTTTCAGAAGTAACATGGAACCACAGGTGCCAGTAACTTCAGGTGAGCTGAAGGAGAAGCAACAGTGACATGGATTTTGCACTTTCTGCAGTTGTGTGTGAATGATCAGGAGCTCTGCAGAAATAATTCATCTAGTGTCAGAAAACTTATTTTCCAGAGTGTTCTGAAAGGTGTCTGCACTAGTAGGGAAATGAGGTGTTCTGATGCACACAGGAGAGCTGGCTCCTGATCATGTCCTTGATGACTTCAAGGAGATTGGACAAAAGATCTTAACATTGAAATATTTTTGTATGAAATGACATCTCTGGTTCAAAGAAATCCTACAGTGGTCAAATCTGCAAGTCTGCAAGGGTTGCACTCTAGGACCAGAGCTTGGCACCACTGGGGAATATTCTAATCCAGGAAACAGTTCCATTCTCTAAAGTCACCTACCGAGAAAGGTAGAACTGCCATAATGAAACATTAGGTTCAATTCTCTTTGGTGCATTCTCATCCAATCCCACTGAATTTTCTGCAGTACTGTTCTGAGCAGCTGGTTCTGCTATCCAACGACTGTGGGCGTGAACAAGAACCAAACCCAGCGACTGCATTAAAAACACAAAATAACAAGTATTAGTTTTTCAACTGTAACTAGGTACCTAGCCTACTAATACTAAACAGTTTCTTATTTTATTTGTTTTGCTATTTTTTTTTTTCTTTCTCATGCCTTAAAGTCTAAAGGCTGATTTTCCAGTCATAGCTTTGAATCTGTCCGACCACAGACTTCTTGCTCAAGTAGTAAGAGAAGCAAACTGGGGGTGCTGTAGGGAAAAGAGTGAGAGAACTGGCACACATGAAAAAGCCCTGAATGTCTGGCACAGATATGGCATACACAGGAATGCTTTAGGTGTAGGTACTAGAGTAACAGTATGTAGAATACAAGTCAACAGAAAACCCAACCGCATCCTGGGCTGCATCAAAAGAAGCCTGGCCAGGGGGCTGAGCGAGGTGATTCTGTCCCACTACTCCACTCTTGTGAGACCNCTCTTGTGAGACCCTGCCTGGAGTAACGTGTCCAGCTCTGGGGCCCTCAGCACAGGAAGGACATGGACCTTTTGGGAAGAGTCCAGCAGAGGGCCACAAAGATGATCAGAGGAATGGAGCACCTCTCCTGTGAGGACAGATTGAGAGGGTTGGGATTGTTCAGCCTAGAGAAGAGAAGGCTCCAGGGAGACCTTACAGAAGCCTCCCAGTACCTAAAGGGAACTTATAATAAAGATGGGGACCGGGCTTTTCTTAGGGCCTGTAGGGATAGGACAAGGGGTAAGGTTTTAAACTAAAGGAGAGTAGATTCAGACCAGA
Organism: Nycticryphes semicollaris; assembly: GCA_013400055.1. NCBI lineage: Eukaryota > Metazoa > Chordata > Aves > Charadriiformes > Rostratulidae > Nycticryphes > Nycticryphes semicollaris. Next base: position 26,263 of record VXBJ01003312.1, on the reverse strand, counting down.
TACAAGGAAGAAAGGAGGGTGGTGAAACACTGGAACAGGTTGCCCAGAGGATGAAGATGCCCCATCCCTGGTAACATTCAAAGTTAGGGTGGATGGGACTCTGAGCAACCTGATCAGGTGGAAGATGTCCCTGTTCATTGCAGGTGCAGTGGACAAGATGACTTGTACAGGTCCCTTCTGACAGAAACTACCCTATGAATCTAAAACAAAAGCTTGATTCATCAGGACACATTACTGATTGCGTAACTACAAGTGAAAAAGAGCCACAAACCATAATCATTTTCACTCTCTGTGTTACAGGGTTTGGTTTATTTTCTTCTTCTTCCAGAACACGAGCAAAATGGCTAAGCTGCCATATAGGGCGCCCTTCACGACTCTCTCGAGAAAGCTGCAAGAATAACAAAATTTAAAAATAGGTCCTTTTTAGTACATATTAGGAGAACCAGTAAGTGAGTTACCCTACAACCTACTGTTGGACTTTAAGCAGGGGAAAACCCTGGGCCCCCAGTAATTTACAATATAATTTGCTTACTCTGCTTTAGATCACAACTGGAGTGTGACTGTAATTTACAGTGGCATTAACAAGTCAGTACAATCAGTTGAGCCGCTGTAACTCTTTTTGTGCATTTCCTCTGTCCTCTTTGAAAGGAAGGCAAACAGGCTAGCACATAGCTCTGTGAAGAAACATAGAGCCTACAAGAAGAACAGGGTCTGAATGCTAAGCTTGATGTGGTCTTGACGTTGGTCTTACCTCTAATACCAAGGACACACAAGCTGGAAAGAAGGTCATGAAGACAAAGTAGTTGGCAAGAACAGACATACAGCCAAAGCAGCACATAATTTCAAGTTGTCGTACACCTACGTAAAAAAAAAGAAGGATTTTTTCACATTTGGATATGCAATGGTTTTCTGTAGGAGCACTGCAGATATAAGAAAGAAAACATCAAACTAACGCTGAAGATTACAGAAGGAACTGTCTAGATAAATGAATAAATTTAAAAAAGCATGTTAAGCCTTAATCATTGTGTATTAGCTTATTCTAAGCATAATACGTATTTATAGAAAGCTTTTAAAGCATACCTTCAATAAATACAAATAATTACAGTTCACCGAGATTTTAAAGCTTCACAGTGAAAGCCTGAGGCTCCTCAATTCACTAAGCAAAATACAATTACCCGACATTATGTTATTGAAATCTCTTCTGAAAGATGGCCAATTAAGCACTCAAGCAACAGAAAATAGTATATACCTCACCTACTCTTTCACAAGCCTAGTATCCAGAGAAAGTCAATTAGCTACATCGCACATGCATTACAGAACTCCCTCAGAAAAGATGGAAGAGCTAACAGTACAATTAAAAAAAAAACAAAAAAACAGATGAACCAGCAAAACAGCTTAATACACCCCCATTCTCCCCCAAAAAAAGGTCAAAAACGATTTGAAAAGGAAGTGCTTTGAAAGATGCCTTTAAGGTACACAAGATAATTTAACACCCCACCCCCCCATAAAAACAAACAGGCAAAGCCAAACATACAAACAATAAACCACTTTAGTCCTAACTATGGAACTTCTATTTGTTTTACAAAGGCCTAGTTATTTACATGTAAAAGTCCTTTGCTTGTTACATTTAACTGTTCTCTTTTTAAGTAAAGACAACTGCTGTTGCACACAGGGCAGGAAAGATGGGGTGGGGAAAAAATGTCAAAGATTGGTTATTTTCCCAGAGTGATTTTTAGAAATACTGATTTTTTGCAAGAATATGAAATATGTGTTTACATCTGCTTAAAGTGTAACTCATTTTTAAGAATGCCCAAGAGAAAAACTTAGCAGCTACTTTAAGACATTAACAAGAATGATGGGAATGACAATGACAATCTTGATTTTATAAAAGCAGCTGCACACGAGTCTATTCCTACTCCACATTGATCAAGGAAAGATGTTATCTGTATTTTAAACTTCTCTTCAACATGTCCGTATTGTTCACATCTGTAGGAAACTAGTTATGTAGAGTAATTAGGAAAGTAAATAAATAGCTAAGTAAATACTTTGTCATTCCAGTCGCAGAGGTAACACCTATTATTTGAAATTCTCAATATCCAAACATCTTTCAAATTTATTTTTTTTTTTAAACTGTGAATATTTAGACTACAGACTATCTCGCTCACCTGACATCGTACCCACACCAATCACAAGACACTCCACAAGTGCATCCAGTGTAAATGTAGGGCCTAAAATTGCCATTCCACGTGAAATATTTTCTCTTACTTCATCCTAAGAATAAAAATTTCTGTGTATTAACATAAAGACAAAAAAAAAAGAAGGTACTACATGTAATATGGTTAGTACCCGATTATTAAACTGTGTAATGGTGTGGTGATAAGGCCTTATAAAATGTACTTTGATAATGAACTATTGCGAAAAAATACATTCTTTAATTGCTTTATTTCCCATAAGTTATTATACTTGGACAGTCTTTATTTGATTTTGATTAATTTCTCTACCGTTGGCTCATTAAAATATAATATACAATATTTTTGTCACAATTAATATGTTCAATTGCCACATACAGTATTTTGTAGGTACAAACTGAGCAAATACACTTTTATTTCAGAACTTAGAATATTAGGAAAAAAATATTACAATGTATGACATGCAAGATACCGTGTCAATCCTTCCTGTTGTGCTGTTAATTGCATTAGAGCATGAATGTTTCTGTCTACACATAGATGCTAGTTTGCTCTGCTAAAATTTTGTCCAGAAATATTTTTTCCAGTATCAGCACTATAACATTAAATGTCTCTTTATATACTATTTCTTAACCCTAGAAATTAAGTTTTTTCTATCAGTAACTGTTTTAAGGAACACTTTGGTGTCAGGACCCTAGCCTCCTTAATATAGCTAAAAACATTCCTGGTTTGAAGTTCTGAATCTATAAAGTACTCATACATACAATTAACTTGGCTCACATGATTGTGCACACTAATTTCACAGTGTTACGATTCACTTGAACACTGATCTAGACTGAAGACAAGAGAACACAGAATCCGTATAAAATCTGATCCTTTCTATATATCACCAATACTGTATTCACCTCTGTCTCATCACTTGGATTATTCACAGAATGGTTTGGGTTGGAAGGGACCTTGAAGATCATCAAGTTCAAGCTCCCCTACTGTGGAATAATGTTAATCTTTGAACATTAAACTCAAAAGCTCCATTAAAACAAAACAAAACAAACCAACAGAACAAAAAAAAAAACCAATGCACCAAAACCCAACCCCCCCTTACCTGTGAGTTGGAACTGAGTGCAAATTTGGCTAGTGCACTTGCTCTTGACAGATCAATCAGAAGCAAGAAGAATGGTAAAGCTTCGCTGAAACAAGAGGCATATGTTAGAATTCAAGGTTTGCTGTAGAGAAAAAAAAAATCAGGCACAAAATTCAGAATAAAAATGCATTGCTTACTTTAAACCTGTCAGTTCTTTATCCAAGAAGTGAATTACCACTGTACTAAAAACAAAACTTGAGAAGATTGTGAAGAGACCAGCAATACCNAATTGAGATAACCCTGTTCTGTACATAAGTACTAATTTTCTACCATTAATAACAATTTATATTAAAAAACCCATACAGAAATACAAAAATCAGATACAGTACCTAAAATGTATTTTGATCCAAGCTGCCTTAGGTTCTGAAACTGGAAATATATATAAAGGATTGCTATACAGCGCGTGATTGTCAGGATGATGATGTCACTGCTGAGAACATCCTGTTTGAAATACAACATGATTCAGTTAGCTTTTACATTAAGTATTGACTTGTTAAGTTCCAGTAATAAAAAAAATCCATCGTGAAGCTGCACTAAAAATGAGGTTGCAGAATAAAATCTAGGCTGTCTAGCTAGCCTGTCTTAAAAAATTACAATACTGACAACAATGTTAATATAGAATCCTTCACTAGATGCTGTGCAACTGAAAGTTACATTTAATTAAGACTTTCTGTGGCACATCACTGCCTGCACATAGCTTTAATATCCACAATGGTAAACAAAAGCAATGACAGAAGTTTCTGCACAGCTACTTTAACACATCTCAAATTGGTCTTAACTCTACAGAAAAGCCTGAATCTACTGATTAACACTTAGTACCATAACACAAATTTAAATCCTTACTTCTTCCAGTTTGGGGCACTCATAATTCCAGCCACATATCTTATCATTCCCAGTGAACATCTTCATGGACATCATACAGATGGTGAGAGTCACTGTTCCCACAGTGACTTCCCATGGATGAGAGGCTACAAAAAGGCCATGCATTCGAAAGAGCCTGGACAACATTTTCAAGACTCTTTTTCTATCCTTAGCAAATCTGTAACAAAAGAATATTTCATGTAAGCAAGTATGAGATTCAGAGATAAAAGACAAGAGGTCTATAAATTTCTGCAAGTCATCCTTCAAACCAGTGAAGTAAAACATCAGTAAGGAAACTAATCTTCAACCTTCCATGTAAAACACATCTATTTCCTATCTTCTGAAAGGCAAGATGATCCACTCCTGCCTTCTCAATCTTTTTTTTCCTAATATACACCTCCCTTGTTTCTTCAATGTCTTATGAAAAGTTTCCACCACTCCCACAGCATCTCTGAATATCTTCCTGTCACACAATTTTGATACCACGTTGACGCCAACTTCTTAGTTTTATCGCCCATGTAAACAATCACTAAATTCTATTTCTACTCACACTTCCTATCGAAAATACTAAGTTTATTTTAACTATGCAAATAACCAACTAACCACAGCTGGTAATGCTCAACTTCAAGCGCAAGAACTGCTATGTCATTTTCCTCTATGCCTTCTCTACTTCTGCTCAATCTATTTCAGTGATTCAAATTAATCACATTCAAAATGGCTCTTTAATCGTGTCAAGCACAAGTCCTTCTCACATACAGTTTGTGAGGACTGTGACAGTCCTCTTATGCCCTCAACTAATTCCCAGGTTACTGATGCATTTCATCATTCCCTTTGCTTCCAACAGACAACAAACATTGGGCAGAAAATCTCACACCTCTCGTCTCTTTCACATAACTTGCAACATTTATCCTTGCTTTTCCCCATGTAGTATAGTGGACACAATGTTTTTTAAATTTGTGTTCTTGTAAAACAGTTACAAACTGCTCCAAACTTTTCCTCAGCAGGATAGAAAGTATCTTTAAAACAGGAAAACTCAAATAAGACATAAACAGAGAAATATCTTAGTGCCAAACAGTTTGAAGGAAAGCAAAAATAATGAAAAGGCATGGCAATTTCCTATGAAAATACAAATACTTTGAACACATGTTCAAGAAAATCAGAATTAGCACTTACTACATGACTGTGTGCAGTCCTAAACCTAGCAGTGCAACTCCTAAATTCTGACAGTTGGAATGATTACCTCAACAATTAACAAATTATTAGAGCCACAAAGATTTCAAAATCTTTCTTCACATGCTATTTTTTCACATTTCTAAGCAAAACTAACAAGAGTAAACAGGTATCACAAACATAAATTAGGGGGAAATGCAATTATTTTATTATGAAAGTAATTATCCACAATATATTATTAGACAACATTTTCTAATTAATTGCTGCTATGAAATGCAGGATGCCTCATTCCTGATCTTGGGGTTAACTGAGTAGCAGGAACTCCTAACCTAAAAGGATTCTTTAAAGCCTTCACATTCATTTAACCTGCCTGAAGTGCACCTGTCTTTTGCTATGCAACTGACATTTCTAGAAAATAACGATGAAGGTTTCATGCTGATTCTGCACGACTGAGTGCTGTTGAAAATAAGTAAGTAAATAAATAAATATACAGATAATTCAATGCACATGACAGCTCATATTTCAGCACAGATTTCCCATCTCTTGCTGGCTGACCCAGCAATAGATACAGCACTATCCAGGTAACCGAGTACCAAAAATCGCTGAGCAAAAAACCTGCGTAGAGCTCACCTGGAAAGCACCGGACACCACACCAGCCCCGTCAAACTGTCAGGCAGCACTCCGTGTTTTCAGGAAATGAAAACACCCCAACCAGTCCCACTGCTGTAGCCCTTCAGACCCCGTGAGAAAGGTGGGGGGCCGCAGCCCTCCAGCGTGACGGGGGCAGGGTTTGTCCCGCAGCCCGTCGGCAGGCTGCTCGGCGAAGGCCAAGCTTAACGTCGCAGCCGCCCTGGCTGGGCGGAGGCGGCGAGGCCGGCGCGCTGCGGTCGCAAGTGCGGCGGGCGGCCCGCCGCTGCGCACCCCGCGGGGCCGCGCCCTCCAGCGGCAACAAGGCACCGGGACCGCGGCTCCGACCGCCCCCGCCCGCCACACGGGGCGACGGGTAAGGCAGGCCAGGACGAGGCCCGACCGCCGCTCCCCTGGGACAGCGGTGCCGACGGTGCTCTCCCCCGCGCCGCCGTTATCTGGCGACCTCCGAGGAGTCGCGGAGGTCCCGGGTCGCAACGGCGAGGCAGCCCGCACCGCGCCTTTCCGAAACGCGTCCCTGCGACCCTCTCCTGCCCCTCCAGCTCCCGCTTACCTCCCCGGCGCCGCCCCGTCACACACCGGCGACACCAACCTCCTTCTCGCCGCGCCGCGCACTGAGCCGGCCGCTCCTCTCCCCACAAGGACACCCGGGGCGCAACGCACCAGCCGCCGCCATCGCCCGATCGCGCAGCCAATGGCGATAGGCTGCCACGCCCAGGCGGCGGCGCGTCACTCGCCGCGTCGCCGGGGCAACCGGCCGGGCGAACGCTGCGCGGCCCGCGAGTCGATCAGGAGCGGGGAACACGCCATCTCGCCATGGGCCGCCCGCCAATCGGCCGCCGCGCTCCTCTCTCCCAGCGTTCTGATTGGGCGGCAGGACGCGGCTCATTTACATTACGGCGATCGACACATCGCCGAGCCGTGCTGCGGCTTTGCGGGGCGGGCCGGCCGGGCACCCCCGGTAAGCTGCGGTGCTTCCAACCGACCGTGACCCGCTGTCCGGATGAGTTTTACCGAGGCGTCAAGAAGTAGTGTAATACTAATAAGCCGTGGTGCTCCTCGACTTTCAGAAAAAAAAAATTTGCAGGATTCGTGGCTTTGGGCCAAAGAGGAAGAGTAGAGGTTTTTTGCTCACGAAGCACGGAAGGCTCCTTCCTCTCTCTGGGCACGCTGTTTGTTGCCGTGGTTCGTTGCTCCGTTTTTTCGTGGCCGTTGTATGTTTCTGGGACTGCAGGCTGATGTGTTTAAATGCAAGAAAAATAAAACCTGCAAGGATTTTGTAAGGAACGCTCTTCACTTTTCCAAATCTGCTTCTTCCACGTGCCGTTTCATCTAGAAACGCTTCAGGTGGCTCCACACGGTCCGGAGCTGGGACACTGGGTCTTAAAAAAGGATGTGCTGACAAGAGGACGTGTTTCCCAAGAACTCCACCCAAAGTGGTTGTTGTGAATGATGAAATCATTCATGCCAGCTCAGTCTTTCCACTTCTGAATACATTTTGCATTCAATCTTCAATGTGCTGTGCACAAATCGTAATAACTCTCTGCTGCATATCCATATGCCCTTCTTCCTGCTTCTTTCTTAATACATTTTCTTGAGTATCTCACCTTTATTAGCTAAAAAAAAACCCCCAAAATATTGCCAGTGAGATTTCTGGAGTCATTTCATAATATGCACAGCAATTGCTTTAATTACATACAGATATAACTAAGTCAAAGCAAACCAGCAATTTGTACACACTTGCAACCATTATGTATAATTGATACACAATTTAAGATGATCTTTAGTATCTTGCTCTGTTTTCCACACTTCTTCCATAGCAGTGGGTTTTTAATACTCTGTGATGAGCATGATTCACCAAGTAATAAAAACACTAATTTCATCATCAAGCTTACTGGCATCAGGAGTCACTGCAATCATTTGGAGCTTGTGGGCTGTGCGTGTGACATGACACCTGCCACCATGCGTTCCTTGCTGTATCTCTTGGGCTGGCCTACCTGCAGCCCAGTTCCATGGGGTGCCCAAGGCCCAGCTCTGTGCTGATGGTGGCACCCACAGGAGCTGCGCTCTCCCTACTGCTGCAGAGGCAGAAAGCAAAGCGGCCGTAGAATGGGTCTTCCAGAGGAAAATGTTGCTGCCATTAACAGATGACCACTGAGTTACATACAGAAGCGCTGCTGCCAAACACTGCAAAAATACAGGCAACTAATAATTTGGTTATCTCAAGCATGGTACTGCTCTTGAACACATCAATCATTCATTGTGCTCAGGACAGCAGATTGAGCTAAACACAGCAGTGGAAGTACACCGATTAGAAGAAGGGAGCAATTGTACGTGACACATAGGTCAGTTTTAAATATGTTAAGTGATTTGTGGCTCTGCTGGGTGATGTGGGTGTCAGGGCCTGTGCCAGAAGGTGCCAAGGCCAGCACAGGGGCACAAACCCCTGCCAAAGGTGCGCCACCCCTGAGCTGCACTGAGGAAGGCTCATCCTGATGACACTCAAGGGAGAGCTGCCTTGAACTTCCACCACCAGCAGCCTCAACCTCGCTTGTCCTCAGGACGCAGCTGCGGCCCAGGTCCCTTCTCCCTCATGCCGCTTTGCCTCGCCCTGACCTCGTCCGGGGCTGCAGGGCTCCGCGGAACGCGGGCCTGCACAAGATGGCCGCCGCTGCCACCGCTGAAGGGAGCCGCGCAGGACGGTGAGCGGAGGGGCAGCCGTCGGCGGCGCCCTGGAGAGCGGCGGCGACATGGAGGGTCGGGACGACAGCGACAGCGATGAGACCGTGGTGGAGGGCTCTGTGGCGGAGAGCGATGTGGAGGAAGAGGAGTTCTGTAGCAGGAGGCGGTAAGGCGCTGTGCCGCTGAGCTGCGCCTACCCGGGCGAGCGCGCCAGCAGGTGCGGCGCAGGGAGAAGCCGGGGTCCGGCAGCGGCAGATGGAGGGGCCTCCCTGAGGGGAGGCGGGCCGCGGCCCTCGGGCGGGCTGTGATCTGATGAAAACACCGGCCGGGAACCGTCCTGCATCTGACATCCCGGAGTGCAGAAGAGCTCGATTATTACTTAAATATGTATTTTTCGTTTTGGGCTTTTTTTCATTTTTTTAAAATATTTTTAAATTTTTTTTAATTTGTTATGTTTTGTTTCTCTGTTCAGACCAGTTTTGTATACCCTTAGACTCAGTTGTTCTTACAGTTGCCCTTAGCTCTGCAAATGTTCCCCCGTTGATTTTACAGACACCCCCGCCCACTCACCCACCTTGTGGGCCTCCGACTTTTGTGCCTCCAGACCCTCCTGAATAACATTTTCGTCAGTGGAGGTGAAACGTGAACCAGAACCCAACTCGGATTAAATAGAGAAAACGCTTTAAATGCAGTTGTGGCTGATGTAATTTCTCCGTAACTTTTACCTTGATAAGGCAGGGCAAAGAACTGAAGCTGCCAAGCAGCTGCACTTCTTTGTACTGGTATTGGGGCCCCAGATTGCTTGGAAGTATGTAAAGCAGTGATGTACCTTCCTACTGAAGGTTTCCTGTGCAGATGATGGGGAAGATCCTCACAGTTTTGGGATCCTTTACCATTGGTGTCAGCATTAGAGGTACACTCACCCCAGCATTCGGTTATCAGTGTCCCGACAGCAGAGGCTGAGGTGGATATCCTCAAGAGCCCTTTGAGTTTATGGGACTGAAAACCAGAGCATGCAACTCTTTAACAGCCTTTTTTTTTTTTTTTCCCCCACAAAGGTTGCTTTTTCTTGATAAGGACATGACCTTAACAACTGGGATAGGAATTAAGGAAGGTAGGGCAGATTTGTTTTTCAGTCAGTTTGTTAGTTTCAGTGAACTGTTGCTGCTGTTGCTGTGTCCGTTCTTATGAACTGTATATGCTCTCTTATTATATCCATAGTTTTAGCTTGTATTTTAGGAGAATGTTCACATTTTGAATATTGGAAAAATAGGTTTGCTCTTAGTTTTTCCATTCTTCCTGTGTACCATAACCGAGAATACCTGTCTTGAGAAATATTTGAGCTATATATAGGGATATATATAATTTTTTTTAGAGGTGTGTATTTTATTTCAGCAGAACAAAAGAAATGGAATTTAGACATGCAATAGTGATAAGTAACTATAGTTGCATATAGTATTTGAAAAACCACAGAACTTTTAACATACAAAATTTGGATAAGGATATGTAAGGACATTATTTGAAGGGTATTAATAACTTCAAATGAGAGTACATGCATTTATTTTTAGAATCTTAAAATCTTTCCTGATAACTCCCTTAGAACAGGTTGTGTGAGTAAGCATGTTGTAGTTACATAATAGTTTTAATGCCACCAGTTAATATAGTTATATAAGTCAATATAAATCTTATCTGCAGCCCATTGAAATCTGCAAAAACTATGGCTATGGCTGTGATTTCCTTATGCTAAACCTTTCATAGTTGCTCGATAGTTTAGTCTGAGAAAAGAAGCATCCCGTACCTGTGATTATCCACTGGAGTTAATACCTGGCAACATTTAACATGTATGGTTTAAGGCATGTTTATTTGACTCGTTGTTCTGAGGGTTGAGTGGTTTTGGGTTTTTTGTTTCTGTAACTGTCATAGATTATACCTGTGGCATGTTTATGTTCATTAGGGTGGAATTAGTATTTCATTATTCATGTATTTGTGCCTACTTGTATAGTAGCAATTTGGTGATGAGATATGTAACATAAATATCAATTTGATGGTTATTTTATTAATGTCAGTAACAGCATTCTAGTTTTGAAACTTAAGGGTCGATCCTTAAAGGTTATGTAGAAATTAAGGCAATCAAAACTTCCTTTAATTACTGTATTTTTCTTTGTTTGGGGTTTTGTTTGTTTTTCTTTTTTTTTTTTTTTCCTAGGAGCTCCCTCTCCAGAACTCTTTTTTATACAGAAATTTTTGAATCACACATGTAGTCAGAAGGAAAGACAGATAAATCCGGTAGATACAGAAATGGTATGTCTCTTGCTATACATATCTAACTATTGATTATTAATGTAGTCAGTGGCCTCCCATTCTTTATGTGCAGGCCTGGTGGCTTGCAGCTCAATTAATTTTATGGCAAGATAGTTTTCATGTGTTTAACACATTCTCTCCGGGAAGGTATTCAAAAGCTCTTACGTGATGTTTCATGAGGGTATAACTTTTCAAATTTCAGAAGCAAAGCCCATAACAAAGATGAAGAAGTTGTGGAGCACAAACTTTATAGTACGTTCCCTTCAGGAGCTGGAAGATAACCATCTGGAATGGCCATGCCAGAATACACCCTTGGTTACTCATTATGAGATTAGCTGTTACCCAGCGATTGGACAGTTGTTTCTTTAAAAAAGAAAGAGATAATAATCTGAATTGCAAAACAAAAAGTCTGCTTGTATGACGACAGGATAATTAATTCTACTTTATGTTTTCCCTAATTTACTAGTTAGCCTGCTTTTTAATATATTTGCCACAGTTGGTAGCTGGCCCGTAAACTGCTGTACAACTAAGAACCAGCTTTCCACCTGCATAGGACATGCTCACGAAACAACTGGAAACAAACAGGTCTCTAACTGAGACTGTTTTAAAACCTGTGACTGTTACACTGTCTTCAGCGCTGTGGATTCACCAATCCAAAGACCACTATCTCTGTGCACTTATTCCAGTATAAGAAGTATTTTTAAAAGAACTAAACTGCTTCCTAGATGTTAGAAACAACCCTGAAAAAAGACACCTCTTTCTACTGCCGTGTATGTTTTTACAGAGCATTAAAGAATTGCAAATCAATTGTCTCAACTGACAATGCAGGAAACAGTGAGCAAGATCAAAAAGATGCTGTTTCAAAGGATTTTCTCCATAAGTTTATTTTGCTGCTTGCAAGCCCCAGGGTTGTCTTGACTGAAGTTTATCACAGTTTTCTAAGGACAGAGGGAATGAGGGAAGTGCCCATTTATTCTCTCTTTCTGTCCTCTGGGGGCTGATCTGACTCTCTACTGCCCAATCGAAGTCTTTGGCTTCATGGCTGTCACCAGAGTAGCCAGTCTGCAGTCCCAGTAAGGGATTCTTCCAAGTCTAAGGACAACCCCCCTGTTCACAAAAGGAAAAGACAGAAAAGGTTTGGGGTTTTTTTTTGTGAGACCTAGATAGCACTCTGCTGGCAGCTTGGTCACGCACAGCATGGGTAATGATAAAATTTAGTTCTTTACTAAATGCTGTAAGGAACGCAATTGGGCTGCCATCTGTGATGCTCGCGTGTGTAGATTGCACTAGTGTGGTTCTTCAGCCACTCGTAGCCATCGTGGAATGTGCTTACATAGAAGCTTTCACATCTGTTGCGTCCTCAGGAATGATCTTATGTGAATACAGCATCTTGATGCAATGTGATACAAGGGTCAAGCAGCCTGGAGTGGCAGAATTTTTTTGGGAAATTTTGATACCTGTTCCATTTGTTCCAAAGAGTCTTGGCTTTCTCTCTATTTCATGTGGGCTGGGGGAAGCTTGGGATATAGAGTACTATTCTTGATTCTACTAGAGGTTGTAAATAAGACTTTTCTTCCACCAGAGATGCATTAGGTATACAGACAGATTTTGTAGGATTCAGGTTCTTTCCAGCTGACAAGTTGTCTCCTTTATCAGTTAACAGCCTATTGCATGGCTTTTTCAGGCAGGCTTCAAGATTGTAAGTTTGTGCTTTGACCTTTTGCAGGCATTTTTTCGCTTTCCCAGTTTGTTGAAGTAAACCTAAAGTTGTTAAGGGACACTTGCAGCTTTTAAGCATCACTCTTTTTTTTTTCCAGTCCCCTCCTATCATTGGCTGTATTAAATAAGTGCTCAGATGAGAAAAAATCTGTTGAGTTTCACATGAATTTCCTTACCAAAAGGAAGAGAGCAGGACACTTGCAATCAGCGGTCATAAATGCTATTTGTGTAATTTCTCTGATTTTAGAACACCTCTCAACCAATCAGCAATACATGGATTTTGCCTCAAACCTATATTTTAGCAGACAAGATAGCATCTCCTTCGTCTGAGAAACCATGGTAGTTCACTGAGCTTTAAGCATCTGTCTGAGCACTGTTAGCCAGTCAAAGACTTAGTGGTTCTGTGATCCTCCTGACCTCGCTTGGTCTCTGGACAGTGTTCTGTGTAAATACCCAAGCTGATTCGTACAGAGTGTATTTATCAAAGTCAGTAACTTTCTGCCAACTATCACAGTGCCACATTTTGGAATTACATCAGTCAATAATTGTTTCACAAACCATTTCTAAAGAATCTGTTCTATCCCAGGAAGCTTTTTAGCAGTTTTTCCTACTGGGCAATCTCCACCTGTTGTTCTTCACATAATTTCTAAAATTGTTGGTTTTGTTGTCTTCCTGATACCTTGTGCAAGCCCCATAAGCCATCACTTGGTGTTCACATGGAGATGTTTTTTTATCAGAGTTTTCCCAGTGCTGTGAATGTTCTCCACTGCAGGTCCATGATTTGCTTAAGGTGGCAGCCAGTGTGCTGGTAATCCGCTAGTCATCCCCGGTCTTCAGGTCATCTGGATGGGAACCATTCTGCAGTTCACTTGCCTGTCTTAATCACTCCTCATTCCACTTAGACTTGAAATAAAGGCAGCTTTTTCCATACCAGAGGAGGTCTCTTCTGTACATACAGTCAGAGGCGCAGAAAGCAGACCCAGGCTTCTTTTACTACAGAGTTTGAATTTGGCTCTTTGCTTACCCACATTGCCTTTTCCTGGGTCTTCATGTAGCGGCCCTGGTACTTAGAACTTTCTGATGTGCAGGTCTTGTCCCTTAATTCTGCCTTCTCCAGAGATACTGAGAGTTATGCACTAAACTCCACAGTCCCTGGAGCAGCGCGCTGTCTTATTTAATTAAGAAAGGGAATTGTTACAAAAATAAGAGTAAAACTGGGAGTTGAAATAAAAACATCTTGTGTTTTGGTGTTTTGATGTATAAAACACCTGAAGTTTAAAGCAGTCATGTCTTACTTGCATAGGTAGGGTTTCCTTCTGGGTGAGTGTTGTCTTTTGTAGTCCTGACGTATTTTTCATTGTTTTTTTTCAAATAGGACAAATAAAGAAAAGATCAAAGTGGAATGGCTTTTGTGTCTTAGTAGTAATGTATATAAAGATCAGTGTAAAAATTCAATTTCCCAGCTCAATGGGAAATGAGATAGAAGATATTAAAGGTAGTAAAGTTCAGGAACAGGTAGTAAAGTTGAGAAAAATGTTTANTTTTTTAATTTTTTTTTCCATTCAGATAGCTAAAGATGCATGTGTATCAGACCAGTCTCAGTCTCTACTGCAGTGAGTATAACACATCACATAGGAATTCCAGTCAGGCATACTTTAATTAACAATTCTGTTATACCTCCATTTGTATGATATCTTATTTTCAGTGTTCTATTGTGATGCAGTTTTCTCCTTTGCTTAGCAAAAGACCTATAGTTATGTCTAGGGTAATTCTGTGTTCTAGATGGGTCAAACCATACCTTATTTGTTTTTATGGCTGATACTGCCTTTAATGGTATAAGGGCATAAGCAACAGAAATGACAATGAACTACTCAGGGGAAACCACTAGACAAATAAACAAAAAATTGCAATCAATAATACTAGACCTTTTGTTCTTAGAAGCAATAGAAGATGGATTTATAACAGAAATACTGAAAGAAGTAATAAAAAATGGGAAGGTGGATGTACAAACATAGCTACCTCAACAAAAGAAATCTGGAAGTCTTAGTTACTGTATGTCCTTGTAAAGAAAAGTGTAACTCTAAAATAACTACAGTTCTTTCCACAAATAATTAAGTACAAAACTACATAAATAAAGTTCAGTAGAAATTTTCTTAAGCTGAGCAGATAGTAATTCTTCCTGAATAAGAACCTTTTATCGTATTCTTTAATTCTAGGGGTTGGATTAACTTTCCATCACTTCCTGAACATATTTCCAAGCCTGATTTTGCAATAAATGCTGCAGTAGAGGGACAGCAAAATAAATCTGTAGGTATGTTATATTTTTGCATAGTTCCATCTGCTGATAGTCTTTGGAAACACAGGCTGTAAACTACAGTGAAGAAATGTGACAAAATAGCCCTGGAATATGATTTGGTGACTACCAGAGCCTAACTAGAAATCTTACTGCCAACTCTGCTTAGAGAACATGACTGCAGAAATTTTTAAGAATGGTTGAAACTTCAGCCCTAATTGGGAACTAAGGCGATTTTATTGGAGATGATGAGAACTTTCAGAAGAGGAATTTGGTGACGGTACAACTGAAATATTTGTTTACTCTCCTAAATTTAGATATCAATTTGAATGGACTTCAAAAGGACTCAGAAGAAAAGGTTAGTGTATTTTTACAACTGAATGTATATAAAGTATCATTTAATTTAATTAGCATTAGAGAATATCTTACTGAAAAATACATGGTTCTTTCAAAAGCAGGCACATAGCTGTTGGAAGTGACACTGAGTGCGTAAGGTAAAAATAACTCAAGAGCTAACCTTTATTTTCTGCTTTTTGAGTAGGAACTGCATTTATTAAGCTTGCAAGGCTCAAGGGCAGAAGATTAGCAATACAGGTGTAGTAGGAAAGACATCACCGTGACACAGAATCTACAAGGGCTACTACTTAAACTAAAGTAATGAAGACCTTTAGTATCTTTAGACATGTTTTCCAGCAATGAAAATTATGTGAGAGGTATTAGGGAGATCTTTGAGGAGGAACCGAGTGTCTGTAACTGCCCTTCTCTTTGGGAGTAATGACTTTTGGCCAAAAATAGGTAGTACCAGTCTCTTTGATACATCTCTTTGGTAATCCTAAAGCTGCTCATAAGGAACAGGTTTCTCTGTTGTTTTTAGTGTCTTGCCTGATCCTTCTACGTGAAAACAAATGCAAGTTCCCTCTGCCCTTCAAGAAATGCACCAAGCCTTTTTCTTAGGACATCTGTAACAGACATCCACTCTGTTTATGCCACAGGCCTTCACAAGCAGAGCAGTGGGGTTTTTTCCCAGTGGCTTAAAATCTGCACAAATGAGAGCAGTGGTCTAAAAAGAAACTGTAATTCAATACAGCAAACTAAAAAGGAGTCAGTGTTTAAGAAGGAACAATTAGCTGCACACATACAAGACAGGAAGCCACACACTGGGAAGGAATTTTTCAACACAGAATCAGACGTATCCTAGTAGGATACATCCTAGTAAAGCTAATTCAGTGACTGATGTGGAAATCTAGAATCAGCACGGGAGTTTTAAAAACTCCTGGATCCCCTGTACATCCTCTATGTCTTGTATTCTCTCCAAGGAAAGTTCCAAAACACTCTTCATTGTAGCACATTGACATATGCTGTGCAGTTTCAACTCTGGGTTTCTACCCCATCTGGTTCTGTTTTTTCTCCAAACTGTGGTAGGCTATTTTCTGCTACCATAGTTCTCACTGCTGTAGCATACAGATATTTTGCAAGTATTACAAAAGAAATTATAGCTGTATCTTTCCTGGAGATTAGAAAGATTACTTATGGGCATCTTTTACCCCTATATTTAGAAGTGCATTTATTTTGTTTAGTTCTGTCTATCTGAGACTTAGTGAAAAAATCAAGGCAAGGTTTTGTATTTGTGTCCTTCCCTGAAGAAGCTAGTAGGTATAGATACAACACATGATTCTTCTTTCTGTTTTATTTTCTTACGCTATACTGTTCTCTCCACAATGTTAACTTCTGTGCTGGAAAGGTGACCTGGAATAGGTCATTTGGATTCAACAGCACAAATACAAAAATCTAGAGAGAAACATGGAGGGAGAGCAATGCTATAGTCTCCTGCTGTTTAGGTTATAATAAGGGAAAGAGACATGTAGGAGATGTGTGTTTATGCTATTGAGTGTAGTAGACATCTGTTGCAAACTTGAATTCAGATTCTCTGCTCTGTGTTGTCTCTGAATAATCTGGAACTGCAAATAAACAATCGGATGCATACAACTAGCTATTTCATGTGGTTTTACAGCCACTTTGCTTCCCCATGATAGCATAAAGCATCCAAAGACTATTAGTTAATTGCATCTGTTGCTAGTAGTATTATCAGCATATAATACTAATAATAAACGGTGCCACAAAGGTAGCTAAATCAAGGTGCCAATAACGTCTCTAGGATAATTGTCTCAGAACCACAGCATTTTACAAAGCCCTTTCAGTGAAGCACTTATTTCTGAAATTTTTAGGCAAGCTGTATGAAGCTTAATGTATAGATTTACTCAGTACTGCAGTTAGGATTGTGAAGTGGGGTCCTGTGGGAATGGGGACCTATACCTTCTTGCTGATTAATAATTTATTTTAGCTTTTTTTTTTGTGCTTGCATCTGCTCTTCTTGAACACAGGCATTAGGGAGGCAATTTAATGAGGAAATCCCAGTTAAATTTCTACTAACTGTTGCATTCTAACTGCATTGTTCACCTTGGTCTGGTATCATTCTTGTTTCTTCACCGTATCCTTGTTGTGGTAAAACAAGTACCCAAAAGACTCTTCGAATGCATTCAGGATGCTGGAGGTTGGAAGTTGCTTTTACTCTCTTTGAAATGTTTCTGTCATTTTCTCTGGCCCTCCTTCCATAGCACGTGCAATGCCATGGGAAGTACTGCATTGTTAGTTTTGTAACTGAAATCCTTGGTTTTCTCCAACTCCTGTGTTAACATGCATCACCCCTGGAAGGTCTAGGAATGCAGTTCACCTCTTCAGTAGCTTCTCCGCTTAATATGTTAATTGAAAAAAATTAATCAGTGAATTTTCCATTTCCATCTGTATCCTGGGAAAAGACTAACAAGTTCTCCCATGTTACTGTGAAAATATTTGTGTGTTGTGTGCTGAGAGTGTGTCCTGAGAGCTTTTGGCATGATTCAAGTGTGTAATAAGCTCATAAGTACCCAATTGTCAGCAACTTGATGATACTTAGCAGGACATCACACTCACTTGACTAAAACAGTGAATACACTCAAGTACTTCAAATTATCTCGCATGTGAAGGCGTATCTTTAGGGTTGGATTTCTCTCCGTAACTCTTAGAAATAAGCCTCTGGTATAACCCAATCATTCAGGTTCCCCTTTGCACAACTTGGGACGAGGTGAATCACTCTCATCTCTGATAGTAGCTCTTCTTGGCCAATGGTAGGGGTAAGGAGAATGCCTAGTGTCGTCTAGATGCCTGGCTTTTAGAAGGCAAAAGTGAAGTGATTCTCGTCTGTGATGCCTGTACCTCAGGGATGTTGTGTCTCTAGAAGACTTCTCAGCTGGGAGTGACTGAACCTCAGGTGAAACATGATTCTTGATCTTGTGCACATTTCTAGGCTTCTGTAAGAGTGAGATAAAATGGACTGTGTTAAGACATCTTCAACATCACTTCATTTTTTAGCTCAGGAGCTCATGTTTATAGGAGACTGAAGTGAATCTATGAAATAATTTCCTATGTGCCCAACCCAAAAACAGCAACTTCTGTTTGCTGTCAGCCAGCCTAGATTTGTTATTTGAGTTGTGATTCTGAGTATCCTAATTCCCTTCTCTAATTCTGCCAGGGGCATATTTTGTGGCACAGTACTTTAGGACTGGCTTCTCCTACAACAGCTTCTGTCTCTTGTATCTGTATAGTTCCAGTTACTCACTTACGCAACCCCTCCAATGTCTGCAATGTCTGTAAGCACACATACAATTCATAAGGTAATGTTCTCAGAGCTGTTACATAGACAGCCCTTGCTTTAACTGCATGCTTCCACTTGCTCGTAATACTTCTTTTTTTTTTTTTTTCTTTGTGTCACAGCCTCTGTTTGATCAGCAGAGAGAGAAAGAGGCAATTTCAGATGACTGCAATGCCACCTCTAGTGAAAAGCAAACTGAGGAGGCAAGTTCACATTCAGTGGAGACTGCAGCATGTGCAGAAACAGCCCAAACAGCATCAAGGACAGCAATGCAGTTAAGAGAGACTCCTTCAAGAAAGTGCAGAGATCGTGTTACCAGCTATTGCCAAATACTAGATAACACTCGGCAGGTGACGTCTCACGGTGGCAGTACAACAGAAAACAAAGCTAAGGATTTTGAGTATGATAAAATCATGGATAATAATCTTAATTTATTTTTTTTTTTACTTAATGTAAAAATTGCAATGCATACTATACTCATTTGTTGTGTGAATGGCTTTAAATGATCAAAAGGTAAGGGTTTTACCTTTTATTTAAAGATTTGGAAGTTACTCTTCCTATTTACTCCCTATTCAATACTACTTAACTTAGCCTATATACTTGCATGCTATTCCGGACTTCCTTTGAAAATCAAATATATTAATAGTCTTAACTTTACTATAAATATCAGTTTATATAAAGAAGAGTAATTTTGTTGTTGCTAAGCAAATCTCTATTGCCAGCAAAATTCAGAAATCTACTTCTAAAGACAAGCAGGATCTAGAAACCAACATATGCCACGAAACAACTCTGACTGAGGATAGAAAAGTTGAGCAGAGAAGAAGGAGCAAGAGAATCGAAAACAAACGTAGTAAGACACTGATATAAACAGTCATTATAATAATTAATATTATTGATAATTTCCCTCACTTGTTTTAACCTACATTTTAGCAGCCTAACTGTTTCCTTTTCTGCATAAACTCATTAAGAATCATGATGGGTTTTAGGATTTTTATCGTAGTGCTATATAGGAAAAAATTGTGGCGTATTCTGAAAAGCAGAACAAAATGTTTTCATGCAGTGTGAACATGTAGATCCTGATATACATTAATATATCCTTCTGTAAACTGGTATTTTGTGTGCAGCTTCATTCTGAGGGCAGTGCCATCCCCAAGAACTGACCTACACAAACCAGTTCATTCTATTTTGAATGCCTGCTGTTGTTGTCCTCACTGTTTTAAATACAGGATTAATAAGGCTGTCACAACCTCAGTCATGGAGCACTCTTTGAATTAGTTTTCCTTGCAGTGTGCTTTGTCAGAGAGAATGATTGATATTTTTCATCCTTTGAAGATGCATACAGAGAAATTCTTTGCCTGATAGAGGGATTGTGTAGGAGAGTACAGAATTTCCTTGCCTAAGTGCTTATTCCAGCCCCATTAAGAATGGTGTCTTAAAAGGTGGGGATTTTTAATGTGAGCCCCCTCAGTCTGGATTTATTTTTTGAGATAGTAATTTCTACTAGATTGAATGACCATTGTTTCTCCAGAATTTTTTTTTTATTAAGTGTAATGTGAAGTGAAGCCAAAGTAAAAAGGAAAGATGCTTCTCTGTTCAACAGATCTGCNTCAGGGACTCTGATTTGGTCCCTTAAAGGAAGCTGTAGCTTCATAATTTAGCATTGCTTAGGTTCTGTAAAGCTGTGAGTACTTGGTACTTTGCATTTTTACTTCATCTTGGGCACCAAAATAAGAAGAATGAGAAACAGTGGCACGCTGCGAGCGTTTTGATTGAAGTTGTTCACTGTATCCAGCTTCATTTGTGATGCTCTGTGTCAAAGACATTGCCATTGGTTGTTTCACATATAAGCCTCTTGTCTCTTATTTTGCATTTCCATAAACTTCCATAACAAAAGAGAAAATGGTTTCACAGACAGTTGGTAGAAAGCTTTGATTCATTCTTAGAGTGTTTCTGTCCTGTGCAGTGGCTAGGACTTCACAACTGTCCTGTGGGAACAACAACAACAACAACNACTGTTTATGAGAAAATATATAGAACTAAGTATAAAAACATATTAAAAATGAAAATTTTATGGAAAAAGTAAATACTTAAAAATGATGAAGTGATGCAATTAAGTCTAATTAGCCTTAATTCAACAATCCTGTGCATGCTTATCACAAATCAGTCCCTTAATTAAATAATCAACATAATGATTTTTAAAGATTTTTTTGTTATACATTTCAGTGGTCAACTTCAGATGCCAGGATTTAGATTTTCCAGTTTAATTTTTCAGGGACTCTGATTTGGTCCCTTAAAGGAAG
>VXBJ01003310.1:343274-396084 GCA_013400055.1 Nycticryphes semicollaris | reverse complement strand
TGGGGACGGCGGTCATTGTCCCTGACCGGGCCTATCCCCTACCTTGGCGGCTGGGAGGGAGTGGGCCGGGCAGGGCCGCGGGGGCTCCACCGCCCCGCGCTGCGCCCACCGGGGGAGGAGGTGGGTGGGTGTGAGAGACGCCGCTTCCGTTCGTCGCGCTGCCCCGGGAGGTGTTGGCCGGCGGCAGCGGGGACAGGAGGTCCGCGGGGATCCTGCTGGACCTACCTACCCTTGGGCTCCCTGCTGCCTGGGTAGCCTGGAGCAGCGGAGTCCGACCCCCGCCTCTACCCGCGCCTTTACGTGTATGTGTCCCGCGGGCCGATGCGTGTAGCTGGCGCACCCGGGGGGGAGGTTTGGGAGGGCCAGGAGCAAAGGCCGGGGTTAGGGGGGGAACAAGAGAGGGGACAAGGTGTCATCGCCGTGACCCCGGCATCGTGAGGGTTCCAGAAAACCCGTGTTGCCGTACGCCTGCTGGGCAGAGCACAGCAGAGCTGAGCTGAGGTCGCTGCCTGCTGTTCCTGTAAGGACAGCGTTTTTCTCAGAGGTGAGCAAAGCATAAATGCCACCAGTCCCTGATCCTAGTAATTTATATGCGGCTACATACAGATTTACACCAGTTAGTGTGTTTGTGATAACTTTAAACAGTATGGGTTTTGTTTAGCAGTCATATCTTGGTTCCAGTGTGTCTTTCGTTTAGCTTAATATATTTTCAGGGTTGAGTCAAACCAAAACAAGGTGAATTGGTGCCGATTTGACCAAATCTGTGTTTTCTCGTACTTGTGTTGTTGGTTATACACAGTTGTTTGCACGCAGCTGAATGGGCAGTAATGTCTCAGGAGGAATCAGTGGTAGCAGTCTACTCACCTGGCTCAACTCAATCCAGAACAGCAACACCTGATTTTTATTGCGATTCTTGAATGCCCCAAGTCACTTGTAAAAACAGTTTAGGTTCCTGAATTGCAAGGGTTTAAAACAAAGGCTACTTAAATTGCTGGGAGATATTAATTACCTGCTTACCTTGTGTGTTTGTGGGCCTCAAGGAAAAGTGAATCTTCTGTGAAAGTTTTGCTGGGTGTGGACGGTTGGTGGAAGATCAGGGAAGAGGATTCCAGGAAGGGAGGGGAAGAAACATGCAAAAGGCATGGAAGGATCTCTGGTGACGGAAGCCACGTTGTGGCAGGCTGTGAGACACTGGGCTGGGCAGAGAGGGGCAGAGAACACGGATGACTAAGTCTTTCCCCTTGTTTTCATCTTTCCAGTCTCAGGAATTAATCAGAAGCTATGAGGATTTTTCTGGTAATTTTTTTTTTTTAATATTGGTGTTGATGAGGTGAGATGAAATTAATTAACTTCCTTTAGAGGCACACCCTGTTATACTGATAAACAGCTGTCTGTCTTAACGACTGTCCATGCACACCTCCACATCTGCCTTCAGCAAAATAACTGGTATTTCTGCCACCGCTTTTGTAAGAGTGATCAAACCAACTCTCCTTCCGCCTGCGCTGTGATGAGATGGGCTTGATTTCAGTGCAGTCTTGCCTTGTGGGTGTTCACCTGTCAGGAGGTAACGTAGGCTGTGTTGGTGTCGCATCAAGCTGGCGAGCAACGTGGTTGCACAGTTAGGTTTGCTTTTCCTCTCAGGTGGCGGCAGGAGCTTGCTGTCTACCGGGATGGGAGGAAATGTGCTTGGGAGCCTTCTTCCAGCAAGGGCTCATTTCTCTGGTGTTGCTGGGGAAGGCAGCCTGGACTTCACAGCCTCCTGGCAGCACTGCTGCATGGTGTGGACGATTCTGAATAAATAAAGGGTTTCTTTTGGTTTTCTGGTGGGTTTGTGCCTGAAGGTGGAAAAGCAAAGGTCTCCATTATGGTTTGTACATGCTGGAGAACTTTCACTAGGAAGGTAGTTACTGTGGTTTGTCTCTGGGACTATGACAGGAGCAGATTTAACACGCTTCTGGCATCCCTGTAGAAACTGGTAGGCAGAAATGGCTGGGGATGGTGCTGTGACATTTAAGGTGCTGCGATAGGCGTGTATTAAAGGCCTCTGATTCAGTGCATTATAGAAGTGGCTTACTAATATGTTTATGGGTTATGCTTTCTTTGTGTTAAAAAAAAAAGTGTTTATGTGAGAGTGAAATATCTAATTTATTATGTGATACAGATTTGTCCTGCTTAGTCTTTCCAAGCTGGCATTGTAATTTGTTTTTCTGCAAAGGTGAGGCATCGCCTGCTAATTAGCGTCATTAAATGGGTTGGTTTTAAATGAGAGCACACTGAGCTTAAGTTACGTGCTCAGTAGATCAACTCAGTTATTTTTATTCTTTTGCTCAAATACACTAGGGGTAGGGGAATAATTTCTACGTATCCCTAGGAGTTGCTTAATATTTTTTTAGTGGTCCATTAAGAAATCCCGTATGTTTCAGCTAGGCCTGTACTTCCTGTAGCAGCTGTCCATACTACTGTCAGTGTAAGGGGGAACAATCATTTTTACATCTATAGCTATCTATTCTGTGTAGTGAGCAGAGAAGAGTGATGTCCACTTGCTGCCCCTGCCTGGGATGATTACCTGGCTAGCACGAGGCCTGGTTGTCTGTTCACGATCCTTGGTGTTTGAGATATAACCTGTGTAAAAGCCGGCATTCCCCAGCCTGTGCCAAAGCAAAAGGATAAAGCTGAGAAGGAGGGCAAAAAGTTCTTTAAAGCTGCAGTGGCTGTGGTTTCAGGAGGTCGGAGGGGTGCTTCTGGTGCTGGGGGAAGGGGGGCCTATCTCTTGGCAGATGAACAGGAGCCTCGGAGCTTGCTTGTGCTCCCTGGGTTGTGGCACATTCAGCAGGAGTGTGGGCTCATGGTGCTGCCTCCTGCTATCACTGCCTGCTATTCCCAGCTGTGCTGTCACAGCTGTCTGGGGAGATGCTGTGGACCAGATGAAGAAATTTGGTAAACGTAGCATGGCAAGAAAAAGGAATAATAGGGAGGGTGTGCATGTGAAAGGAATAGAAGACCCTGTCGTCTCCCTGGTGGTGTTGGTGGTGAGGATTCAGGCTGTGAGGCTCCAGTGACCTGAGGGTGATGCCACCAGACCCGCTACAAAATAATTTTAAGATTCAAAGCATAACGTTGGAGATGTGGAAGGTGCTCTGAGAGTGACGGAAGCCCAGGAGAAGGGATCCGTAGTCAAAAAAGTGAATTGAATATCAGAGAGCTGTGAGGAAACTGAGGATGGAAATTTGGATCTCAGTCATTTGCATTGATCTATTACCTGAAGTGTTGTCTAAAACAGGGGATGGTTTAGAAATCTGTCAGTTCAGGTGTGTGTCCTTGACTTAAACAGCTATTCTAGCTCATAGTTTTCAAACCTGTCACGTATATCCTGCCTGGAGGTGCTGTGCCTTGAGTTAGGCATCACCCCCATGGGCTTGGCAAAGCTGTAACTCAGCTCCAGTTACCTCTTCAGTGCTGGGGCGGTGATATCAGCTGGAGCATGGGCCAAGGTTATGCTGCACACTTCCTTCCTCCAGCCCCTGCAGGGCTGGGGATGGTGAATGAAGGTGCCAGTTGTGAGCTGTGGTTTTGAGTTTGAAGGTGTTAGTAGAAAAAATCAGGGAGAAAGGGGTGTGTGTATGGCCTAAAGCAGCACTGGGAGCCTCTGCCTGTGATGGTGGTACCCAAGCCAGTCTGGGAAGCATCGACTAAAGGAGACGTGAAGTCCTGTTGCAGGTTCAGAAATGTTCAGGCCAGTTTGCTGGGAGCTGTTTCTCTGTTCTTGGTCTCTTTCCTGAGCGTTTTCTGTTGGAGGTGATAAGATTTGCCTGAATGGACAATAACATGCCAGTCTTGTGTCCTGCTTGGACAATGTATGGGGTGGGAGCCACACGGGACAGCCTTCGAATCAGCTATTTTAACTTACTACTAGAAAAGTTGTCAGTTCTATACTTTCCACTGAAGGATAGGGTAAGTGGCTTTGTGTATTATTTCTGTCAAATACTTGGCTGTCTTGGTGTTGGGGCTCTCAGTTCCCTGTCTCTCTTTCTTGACAGACATTCCAGCAATACATGCTTTGGCATGTCCCTCGCTGCTGCTTCCAGCTGACCCCCTGCCTAGAAGACAGTCAATAAAAAGGTTGCAGCTGCTTCTTATCCTTTGGGGCAGAGCGAGAGAATATTGAGCTGAGTAGTTTTTTGCGGTAAGGGTCAGTGCCTGTCTTCCTCTCTGCTGTGTGATCCAACATATGTAAGACTTGCTTATCCCTTCCTCCTCTAAAAGATTTGGGAGGCAGTGACGTTGGCAGCTGGGCAATCCCTTACAAAGGGGTGAGAAGTAACATCTCCCTTTGCTACAGGTGAAATGACAATGGAAGAGAAGCTTCCTGATGAAGAGCACTAGTACTGTTGACCTGTCCTTTGTGTGTCCTGCATAGGATTTCTTCCATGATCTGCTGTAGATGATGGAAAGCACCCAAAAAGCGTGTAAAGCAGTCCATTTATGGTCTGGTCACAGGAGAGTTAACTATTTCTACTTAGTCTGTGCTCTGACTGCAAGATTTTAGCTGTTTGGGGCTTGCTGTTGCAGGGGTCTTTGCATTAGGCAAAGAGCTTCAGTTCCCATCCATTCAGCTAGATCACTGCAGTCGTTTGTGATGTCTAGTATTTCATGCTGGAGAAAAATCAAGGAGAACTAAGACTTTTCTGTTCAGAAGAGCAAGTTGTTAAAAATTTATGGCCTTTCTGAAATAATGTGTGTCCAGGTTGGCACACCCCATGGAATTTCTGGTCATTTTCAAGTTATTCCTCTTAAGATAATCCTTTCAGGTTTGTAGGAGATAGATACCACAACAATCTCGTACCTGTCAAAGCACTGATCTCTCAAGGGTGGAATCAAAGGAGAGCTGGCAGCAGGCTTGAGGCCATTTCCTCTGAGAGGCAAGTTGTCTGCTTTTCTAATTCCAATAGTCAAGGAAAAGAAAATAAAAGGTGGGGTTTCTATTAATATTTAAAGACTGTCTAAGCACAGTTACAACTCCTCCAGTGAGTCACTTACTGTTGTAACACAACACAAGGTGCACTATGAACCTAATAACATTGCTTCCTAGTTAAAAAAGTAGTTCTTCATGTTTTCATAGTGACAGCATCCCATAAAGTACAGCAGGAGGACTTGGTGAAATTCAGAACCCAAAGCACAGTAGGTCCTGGTGCCTTTGCTCCAACATGACCTGGCCTCTCAGAAGCACTTGGATGGCTGTCTTGGGAGCCATAGGGTCTTAATTTGATTTGAGTAATTCTGCTGGAGACGGGTTCGTACCTGGCATCATCCTACGGAAAGCTTGCTTTTGGTGTGGAACCATGTTGCTGGTCCAGATGAGGTCATTTAAGCTTGAATTTAGCAACGTGCTTAGAAATTAGTATTTATTGGGGTTGAGTGTCTGCTGCCTTCATATGCTGTGTATGGCATCTCGAATCTTGCCGTGAGAGGAAGTCATATTGCCTCGGTTGCTTCTTAGGCAACGCATGAAATGAATGCTTTTTTTCCACTAAACAAAAGGAGTGTCTTCATTGGAAATTACAGTAGTCCCTTTATCGTAAGGCAAGATCTAGAACATGCTGTCACAGTCCTTCTCGTGCTTTTAGTACAATTGTTTAGCCAGTCTCGAAAGAATAAGGAATCTTTCATTTTGTGTGTTCGGTTTCTAGCTCGATCGGTTTGCGATGAGAGATTCTGGCAGATCAGGTTCTGTACGATGGCTGGGTGGGGTTTAATGGTACTTCTGTCTTTTCGGTGCTTGCATACTCACTTGAAAAAGGAGGATAAAGTTCAGAACTGAAGGGAAGATAGAAAGAAAGAATTTGAATGGCGTTGTAAATCGCTATCGCTTCTTAAAGCTTGTAAGAAGAGAGGGTTAGTAGTGAATCTTTGAAGCTTGTGGGACATGTACCTCTTTTTGAAATGTGTTGGTCACACGTGACCAATGTGTTGGTGTGTGTTTTCTTGTTTCTGAAATACTCTTCAGCTTGCTAAGGTGTGTTTTTTATGAGAAAATGGGGAAAAAAAATGGTGACTATTAATTTTCTTTCAAAAATTATGAGTACTGGTATTGGAGCATCATACTTAATTTTGGCTAGTATGATCTTAGCGTAAGCAGAAGACCTGAAGTTAATTCATGCTATGCAGTCTTATATTCCTTTAAGGGTCTAAGAGGCATTACTAGCTTCATATTTGAAAGTTCAGGAAAAAATATTATATGTTGTCTTTGGGGAACTTCAGGGTTGTTTGGGTTTTTTTGCTTCGCTCTCCCTTGAAGTACTACTTACAACTTCATGACTTGTCACATGCAAAGACTTGGTGCAGAGCAAATGCTCTCATGGTAAACAGGAGACTTCTGAGATTTAAAAAAAAAAAAAACTCAAGAGGTTTTTTTCCAGAACTGTGGTGTTGCTAGGTCTTGCAAATAATTGTCCAGTTAGTTTATAGTGTAACTTAGTGAGCAGGAAGTGAATGTTTCCAGAATCACTCTGAAGTGTAGTAGATGGCTTGTCTGATGTCCACCTGTGGTGTGTGGAAGTACGCTGTACCTTCTTCTCTGAGATACTGCTGCTCTAGCCATGAGGTATCATACAAAGAATCAGATAGAGCAAGGGGTAATATTTCATTTGAAGTGTGGGGGGGTAGTATGAGACAATGGGTCAGGCATGTGGGTGCCTACCTGCTTATCCAGGTTTCTTGTGTGCCTTAAAGCTTGCTGTTTTTCCTTCCCTTTCAATTTTAGTTGGTCAAGTAAAAGATTTGAGCACTGGGAGTGCCACAAAGGCCACACTTGACCAGTCCAGACTAGTTTTCTGTCTTCATGAGTGTCTGTGAGCAAATACCAGAGCTTGTATAGAGTCACATTGACCTGGGTGTATTCTTGCAGTTTCAAGTGACTGGTTTTTCATTAGTTTCAGAGCTGTTGATGGATCTGGTTTTGTATCTATTTATATTTCTGGCCTTTACCACATTTTGTCGTAGTTAAGAGCTGTAGAGGTGGGCACGTGGTCCAAATTCCAACTTTTAACCAGTTATTACCTGATAATTGCACTCTGCTTTAATCCTTGTGTTCGCTAAATAATGAATAATCGGTTCCATTTCTGTTTACCAGTTACATTACTGGTGAGTTTGTATGTCCTTCCACCACTCATTTTCCAAGTTTCTAGTATGTTTTGCAAAGAAGAGCAAGAAGGGTAGATTGCACTGATATTTTTCTCATTCTTCCATAGTTATTATGAGAAGAGATGGCCAGAGCTACTTCCAGGACTCAGGAGTAGTTGTTTCTGTCATAGTGCATCCACTGTGTATTTAAATGTATGTCTAGGTAGTAGGTTATTAAGAAGTTAAGTATAAAAATGAAAAGTACATGGTTTTATTTGGATGAAGCGCGTGATGGTACAACGGTTGAGACTTGATGGAGCAGTTAAAGCTTACAGGAGGTCTGTAACCATGGGAAAATATCAGAGGATATTACAGATTTGAAGCTCGGTATATATGAAGTCCAGAATAGAACTCATTGCAAAAACATTTTTCTTTGTAAATTTGATTTTAAAGTTGGCTGTCTCTCCTCTTACTATCATCTGTAGTATTGAACATGTACTAACAATAACAACGTTTTTTCAATTGCTGCAGCTTGCTTGTGAGATTATTAACATCCAAAACCAGAGTGAATAGAGAATTACAGAATGGAGGGGAAAAAGGGAGCAATGGTCAAATATTTAAATCTTTGTAAAGAAAATAAGCCGTGTTCTAAGATCAGCAATTAGGAAAAAAGTTACTTGCTTTAAAATAGGAATTAGAGGTGAAAGTAAAGCATGCTAAAAATATGCCTCGCTCCAACCTTGAAGGATCAAATATTACACTTCTTAAAAACAACTGTCCCTATTGTAATTTGTAGTGCAATTCTGTTATCAAGCTAGTAAATTGTGTTATTTTTACAGCTTCAAGAAACTCATATAAGCACGTGAGAGAAGATGACAAGATCTCGATCAAGATCACCACGATGGAAACCAAGGTAAATATCTACCCTATAACTTGTGTTCTGAAATGTAGGTCTGAAATATGAAGATTTATAATTCAGTCTTAAAACTTGCATAACACAACAATAGTTGCATCCAGAGTTGCATTTCGTTAAGTGTATTCTGTAAATTATAATTTGTTTTCCAAACTGAAAGGCTTCCAATTTTTTTTCCCCAGCTCACAATTTTTATTGCTATGAATTTGTTTTTAAGATGGAGGTGTTAAAAGTCTTGCTGTCTGCCAAGAACCTGGTTCAGCTTGCACGTTTTGAGATTTGGCACTACCTTAAGGACAAAATCTAACGAAACTAGTTAAGGTTAATTTTACACAAACACCGTCTGGTGCACTTCATGTCTGGAGCTCACTCCTGTTTTGCTGCTTGGTCAACAGGGAAGGCCAGGTTGACTCTTAAAAAAACAAAATACTTCTTAATTCAAACACCTCAGGCTTTCTGAGCCTTTGGGCCTGACATGCACATTGATCTTTAGCGCAGTTAGCTACGCCTTGCGGCATAAAGCGAACTAAAAACACGGGAGTCGGTGCCCTTCTCTTTGGAAACTAGCCTAGTAGTGTGTGTCATTCATGTATGTCACCAGAATAGCATCCAGGTTACTTCATGCTGTTAGTTACCTCCCTAATTTTTAGGACTTGCAGTGCAAATATGAGGCGTTGAAACTAGGAGCTTTTAGTGTGTAACGTGAAACGACTTTTTACTGGGTTTGGGTTGCTTTGCTAAACAGCCTAATTAAGATGGGATGACCAAGACCAAGGGAGTCCGTTGGATAACAGGGGAAAACGCGTTTTTTCCTTTGTTTTTAGAAAGTGAAACACTAGCTGTGTGTTCTCTTCCTCTATTTGTGATAGTTGGGAACGTGCCCTTTGAGTGAAGGGCAGGGAGGAATGCCCCAGCTCTCGTTAAAACGCAGGCCTTAACCAGAGCGACGCGGGGTGGCGGCAGCAGGATGAGTGCTGTTGGAAGTTAGCTGTTCTATATGAGCATCTGTGGTTTTCCCTTCATTTGCAGAAACGGAGCAAATATTTATACCAGACTGTACATTTGTAACATGCGTATGAAGGAAGGGACTTCCTTAAATTTTTTCAACTTACTTATTTCTAGGTGTTTTCATATTAAAGACTGTATCAAGACCGTACAGCGAATAATTGAATTGAAGCAGAGCTGTTAGATCGGAGATTACTTTCTGGCTCTTGCTAGTGGCTGGTGCTTTTGTAAAGGAGATTTTGGCTAAAAACTCGTAGCAGGTTGCTTTCAGTTTCGTAACTGCAAGTGAAAATGCAAAGCTGAGTGATGCGATTGAGTGGATCTTGGCAACTGAATCTTGAATAGCAAAGACTGCAAAAAGTGTGGAAGTGCCTCGGTACGCCTCTATGTGCGTGTACACACAATTACACAAAAAGACAAAAACATCTTCCTCAAACTTGGTCTTCTCTGCAGGAAAAAGCCTACTTGTGTGGCACTTAAAATAGGATCTTTTAGCCTATTTTTCAATCGGTTTTTGGTGGTGTTATGGTATGCAAAGGAAACCTGAAAGGGTTTTTCTTTTTTTTCTTTATTTCTTACATGCTTTTTTTCCTTCCTCTCTTTTCTCTTGGCAGTGAGAAAGATAGGGAGTATTTTAGAACTGTGAATACGTGTCTAACAGTTGTTTTCAACATAGTGGAAGCTTCATATACATGAAATTATTTTTAGTTTTAGGTGGAAAAAATGCAAAGAGAAAAATGGTTGACTTACTACTATTTTGAGTGGGTGTTTCTACTATGAAGACTTTTAACAGAATCAAACACAAGCTTGGTACTCCAGCCACGCAAACGACATTTGGAATATCTTGGCTTGGTTTTAATTTTTTTACCAGTTGCTTAAAGTTTTGTACTAAATTGTGTTTCCTGTGGGGATCGATGCTGTCATTAAGAGGTTGATTCAATTTTATGGGACTACTTAAAGTGGGTTGGTTTTGTGGTTTTTTTTTTGTTGTTTTTTTTTTTGCTTTAGGTCCTTATCTCCAGCATTTAGGAGTCCAGAGCACCACAGGCAAAGGCACGCTCATATTAATTATGACTGTGAATATAAAAGCTTTCGCAAGGACCCAAAGAAACCTATGCCTTGGAGAACAGAAGATGAAAAATACGGACAAAGCAATTCCAGGTTTGCGCCTCATAGAAATAACCACCAGAGAACATATGAACGTAGATCACCTTCACCAAACCTGAAAAGAATTCCCGTGGAAGATTCTTACAGTCATAAGCCCTACAGAACACATTCATCTGAAAGAACTGAAAGCAATAGGAGATGCCAGTTACCACCAAAATACTTGGAAATACCATATAAAGAGCATGATCGTCCCTTTTACCAACACAAAGTGGAAGAGAGATACATGTTTGAGCATTACAAAGTCACTGGAAATGAAAAAGGAACGAAACCTTTTCATAGACCGTTAGGGGCTCCATGTAAACTTGAAAGAAAATGGCATGAAGATGACTTGAGGCACCAGAGGTTACATGAAGAGAAGTACGGTCAGTCACCCAGAAGAGTTTCTGATGAATTTACGGCAAGGAGCTCTTTACAGAAGAGGTATAGGAATAAAATAATTAAAACCTGGGTATTGTGGTGTACAGCCTCAAGTGAAAGTCTGTTTTCATTATAGTTGAAGAGATCCACCTTGAAACACGTTGGCCACTTTGTAGTTTAATTATGGGCGACTGGTAGTAGTGAAGTATTTGTCTTTTAAGTAAATCATGTTGATGATGGCTAGTATGAAAGGATAATGTTTCCCTCTTAAGAGCCCCTGCACATCTGTACCTTGGCGTGAGGGATTATGGGTTAACTTGCCACGCATTCTGCTGTCCAACATTCTGCACATATAAGTTCTCGCTTTCTTCTCTAGTGCAAGTGTAAATTGCTTTATGTCAACACAGGTATCCTGAAGATCACGATTACAGAGAATATGGGCACACGTCTAAAAGGGCTAAAGAAATGGAGAGGTATGACGGTGGAGAAGTAGCAAGAAATTCCAAGTGGAAGCAAGAACGTTCTTTTCCACCCTACCAAGAAAAGGAGGAGCAAAGAAATCTGGGTGCCCTGTCCCACCGGTCGGCTGAAAGGGAGTATTCGGAGGGTTCTGTCACAAAGATAGCCTATGAGTACAGTCACAAACGGCGCAGGCATCTGGATGGGGAAAAGCCTTTTTCAGATGATAGACCTCAGAAGTACATGAAGCAGGAAGACCAGAAATACGGCTCTTCTCAGAGTGCCCGGAACAGTAAAGAGTTAGATTACTTTAGCAGTGGAAGAACGAGACGGACTGAAGAAGGGCACATTGAAGTACCTGTTAAATATAGCTCAAAGAAGGGCTGCGATGCTTGCGTTAACTCTTCCAAAACGGATGTTGATCTGAGATCTTTTAAAAACAAAGTGAAGGAAAGAGGAAGGAAGGAAGGGGAATCCAGGAAAAAAGTAGATTCCTCTGACAGCCCGCATGATTCGAGTCATACTGTTTCAGATGTGAAAATATCAGATGTCAACTGTAGGAGGGAACATCTCACAATCAAAGTGGATATGAAGAAAATGGTGACCAAGTACAGGTATTGGTTTTCCCTCACCTCTTCTTCTTTCTTCCTTTCTTTTTACAGTTTATGAATATAGGAGGGAAGCACAGTTTCTTTAAGAGGTAACCAGGACAAACTAAGGTTGTACCTTTTTAATTTTATTTCATTTAAAACCCAGACTGGGAACTCACAGCCTACCTCTACTAAAAAACAAACAAAAATGTCTCCCTAGTAGTTAATTTCATGCAGATAAAGTAGGAAGTGGAAAGAGCAGATATGTCTGACACAAAAAGTTGCTTATGGTAAGTACATGTGTTACTTTTAAATAAAAGCAAAACCAGAAAAGCCTAGTCCTGTGCTTTCTTCTGTAATACAATGGTATTTTTTTTTTTTTAACTGAGTCATCCCTTGTGTCTTCTAAAACCAGATAACCTTTAAACTCCTAAAATCTTAGCCACGCATTCAAATGTTCAAGTTTTCAAGTTCAATAAAACTGTTGAAAAACTAGAGATCCCTGGGTTATATTATTTATTGTGGTAACCAGTGAAGTGGCAATCTGTTGAGGCATAAGAACTGAAAAGCAGGAGAGTCTGCTTCTGTCTATCTTCTGGGTAATACTTGTGGTTGCCTTTAGCATTCCCAATGCTGGCTGAATTGGGAAAAAAAAAAGATAATATTATGAAAATCCGGATGATGGATACAAGGTAGAGAGTAAGCAGCTTGGTTTGTAAAGTTTTTATTTTTGCATGTTTTTCTGGTATGTAGCCTTGCTGTTGCAGGCAAGAATGTTATATAATGTCAGTAATCCTTTCCGGAAGGGCTTACATTCCCTTCCAAAATGATCAGCCTTCACTTTAAAGGTACTTGTCCCAAATAAATAAAACATCTATATCATTTTTTTCCCTTTCCAATGTTTCAGAAACATGTAATACAATGGAGTGTTACAAGTTACTGTCTGCACATAAGGGGCTAATATTAAAGACTGAGGAAAGGGAAGTGGAGTAA
Source organism: Nycticryphes semicollaris (assembly GCA_013400055.1). Lineage (NCBI taxonomy): Eukaryota > Metazoa > Chordata > Aves > Charadriiformes > Rostratulidae > Nycticryphes > Nycticryphes semicollaris. Next base: position 383,481 of record VXBJ01003310.1, on the reverse strand, counting down.
TGCCCCCCACCCCAAGCTAGGACAAGCATTTAACTTCCTGAATGATAATGTAAGGAAAATAACTTGATTATTGTTGCATTTTGTCGAAAGCCCACAGAACGATTCCTGTATCTAGCAGCCTCTCACTGCTGGTTTTGAAAGTCATGCACAATGGACATGGTAGTTATTTACAGACTGAAGAAACTACTACATTGATTGCAGATAATTTAATGTGTGGAAGGCTTGCTTCTGCAGCCAAAGTGCTAAATGTTTTATTTTTTTAAAGGTGATAACACTAATTATGCGGAAGCTGATGACTGGGAATATTTCTGCTACCTGCTGTAGGCATTTACCAAACACCTGACTGGAAATGACTCAGCTGAGAATAATACTTTCTTTTTAAACCTGAGGAGCAGGAAGATAACTCAAATGATCGACAGTTGAGATTGTTCAGGTTCCCTCTTGCACGCATTTGCTTCTACTTTACTGGGGGCAAATAGATGGCTTCTGGCACCTGCTAGAGGCTATTCCTGATACAAATTTTTTGTGTGAAATTCTACTCTTGAATGCTTCAAATACAAGATGGGCTGGCACATAGTCACTTTGCAGAGTGCGCAGTAAACAGAGATTTTATCCTGAAAGCTTTTACATGGGCTGAGTCCTCACTTTGTCTTTCCAAATGACAAGCATTTTCCTTGCAACAAGAACAGCAGGATTTTTAAAGTGTTATCCTCCTTGTCAAAATAACTTTTAAGCAGTGATGCTACCATTTGGGGCATAAACTTACTTAGAATGAGTGAAATTTGACAGAAAGATGCGAAACGCATTCTTAAGTTCACACAGTGCCACTGGAAGGCAATTCAGGGCTCGAGTGATAAGACGGTTTCCAAAGTTTTTTACATCTCTGAACTGTTCTTGAAAATTGTCTGGTAGCTCCCTATAAACAAAGACACACACATAATTGCCCTCCAGAATTGTACTAAAGCACTATATAAGGATCTTCATTTGCCTGTTTTATTTGGTAATCTAGATTCATTAAGTTTAAAATTCACAAATTTTGTGTTACATACTTCACTGAAACAAGGGATCCTGAGAGTGTAGCCTCTTTGTATTTTATTAGAGCTTGTCTTCCTTGTGACCTTATGAGGTTTTTTAATTTAAAAAGCGCAAAATGGTATCTCAGTTTAATCACATTCATTCCTAAAATTAACTTCATTTATTGTTTTGTTCTGCTCTATTTGAAGTTTTTCAGAGATAGAGAGTAATTTTAAAGTGAGTATCTGCAAATTTTTATTCTAGGACTGCTTCTAGTCATACTACAGAGAGACAGATGTCACATGATCTGGTTGCTGTTGGCAGGAAAAATGAAAATTTTCATCCGGTGTTTGAGCACATGGAATCTGTAACACAAAATGTTGAAAACGACCCATCAAGAGAATTTACTCAGGAAATAATCACAATTATCCATCAAGTTAAAGGTGGCTGTAATATTTGGGATATACGTATGTGTTTATGTATTTATAATTATTAAAGCCAAATCTAATTAATTAGATATGCTGTCCCTGTTAATTGCAGGTGTCTTCTTTTGGCTTCATTTATATTTTGACTTAATTCTTTACTGATTTAAGGAAAATGTAGGTTGAGGATTTCAAGTGGTTGGGTGGAGAATGATTGTAAGAAGGTCTCAGTGCGTAAGAGAGGCGTTGTTGTGGAGTCTTAAAGTCGAAAGGATACTATGGTAGTACTTAAGACTAACCACCTTGTTTGGGAACAAGAGAAGCAAAAAAAGGAGCTTTGCTTTAGTAATAACTTTCTAGGTATATACAGGTCCTTTAATTTTTCAGATTAGTGTTCAGACTGCTGCATCATGCTCAGTATTGAACTTTATTTATTATAGATTCTAGTCATTTGAGTACTACCATGATAGACCTGACAGTTATCTTTCTATTAGGCTTATTAAATAGGAAGGATGTCTAAGTTGGGCTTGCCTAGTCTGTCATTTGTGAGTGTTAAACTGCAAGTGGAAATAGTTTGAAATGTAGTCTCAGAAGTTCTCTTGTTGTCCTTAAGAGGTGATCTTTAAAAAAGATAGTTTCCCACTGTGCATTTCAAATACTAGAAGTAAGCATTCTTGTATTTAATATCTTTTCACAGCAAATTATTTCACATCTTCCGACATAACTCTACACGAACGGTTCTCAAAAATTCAGGATAAACCAATAGCAAATATGAATGAAGTTAAAATATGTCTGGATCCAGAAATCCACAGGTAATTTATGTGCTTTTTAGCATAATTTATTTGCATTAAGATAGTCGATGTTCGGTAGACTTTCCACAACGTGAAGTGTTTTTTCACTAACTCTAACTACATGCCCATAGTCTATAAAGGATTCTGCAGTTGGTCAATAATGCTTTTGCTATTTATATTGATGACACTTGTTTTTATGTAATATTTTTGTGTTCCAGGAGGATTGACATGTCTCTAGCGGAACTTCAGAACAAACGAACTGTGCCAGCTGAATCTCCCCAGGTACCTTGTTTACTTAATTTTTTTGGCAAATGGTAAGTTAAAATGATATAGATGTAAAAAACATCTTCCCCTTGCTTTTAGTGAGTCATTTCTCATGCTTTGAAGACCACCAGTAATTCTGTTTTGAAAAAAAATGTGCATTTGAGCCTATTTACGGATACCACAATGATGCAAGTATACACTGTGTTCACTGATAAGTAAAATGCAGGCGTGTTCTCTAGAGTAGCTGGAGTGTTGAACCAGTGTTCTGTTGCTTGAACCCCTAGCTATTTTTAAATAGTGTAAATACAAACTAGGTAATTGAAATGTGTCTCTTACTTTCCCTCTGAGATTTGAAAAAGCCTTAATGTTTCTTCTACCCTAATGCAAGAATGGCCCAACATCCACATGATTCCTCAAAATGCTATTTTATCCCATGCTTTCATCCCTTTCATAAGATTTTCTCTCTTCCTCTTTCAAGCTATGCTTACTGTGATTTAGTTACCAGTTTTTCTATACAACAGGTATGTGGAGATTCAACTTAAGAATAGTAGAACTTAAGATTTACTGGAATTCACATGAATATTTTTGCCTTGGTAATTTGATGCAGAATTCCAGTGCTCTGTTCACTTCTGTTTGGGCACTTATAAAAAGACAGATTCTGCCAGAAAGGATAATTGTCTGGGACTATGTTTTGTTATTGTATTGAACTTTGGATCCGTGTGTTGATGTACGTCCATCCTATGTGCAGGTAGTTGAACTGCATTAACAAGATTATCTACCAGATGCAAGCCTCGAAGCACAGAATAACATCAGTGTTTAGTTATCAGTAGCTAACTTGACTTTAACCCTTTCTCTTAACTAGAACATTATGAGAGTGTTAGAAGATCCAAATGATTTGCGGCATGATATAGAAAGGAGGAGAAAAGAGAGACTGAAGAACGAAGATGAGAGAGTGTTTCACGTAGATGGGGTAACTCCAAGGTAATTAGCAAACAGCAATGTTGTTGGCCCAAGCCTGTAGTTGATGCATTTTGTGTCATACAAATGCCTTAATTTTTTGGCTCTTCCACTGTTACATTCACATTTGTTGTGGTTCTTTTCCATAGTTTGTCTTTATAGGTTTTACTTGGTCTGGAATTCAACTGATGTAGATTGCAAACTACTCTGTAATGGAGTGTTACCTTGAAAGAGGTTAAGCTGCAGTGGGGTAAAAAAGTTAAAAGCAAGTTTAAACTGTAGCAGCGAATGGGAAGAGAGGAAGAAATTAATTTAAAAATGCTTAACTATTTTTAAACTCCTTGATGTGCCATATTACAACATCCTCTTGGTATTTTCTCAGTTTTATGAAAGTGTTCTAGGATGAACGCATTGTGTTGCCCTGGTTGTTTTGTAATGTCATGTGGAATAGTAACAAAGAATTGGAATTTTTCTGATTCTTGGAGAATTTTATTAAGAAAAGTTAGATTTTTTAGAATAGCTTTGCTGCTATGAATTCCTCCAGTGGCTTTGTGAAAGGTGCTTGCTAACCTCAATCCTACTCTTTCACTTTGGATGTCTTGAGGTTGGTTGATCACAGAGAGATGGCTTAAATTAATTGGGTTAGAAGAAATGGCGATTAAAGAATTGCCAGAGTGTAATGAAATGGCTCTACATTGTAGTCGTGATTTGCAGGTAGCTCTCAGTATGCTGCTGTTTGTTCATCTTAGATGCAGTCTATAATGGCAAGTAGGGAAAACTGACTTGTGAAGCTGCAGAACAAATACTTCTTGCATTTGAGATTCTTTAAACAAAACAAACCAAAAAAAGTAAAAGTCATCAAGTGGAGGGGGAAAAATATATTGGACAGGTTTGTACAACCTTATGTACCTGGGCCTATGTCTTTAGTGTATGTTTGGCCTGATGATCTGGGGAAGCTTGTATTTGCCACTTGCACGGTTAATGTCTTGCTTACCTTTAGCGTATGCCCCCCAAAGCAGGAAGCTCAAGCTTCTCCAGGAAGTGAGGCTATCCTGGAGTTCAACACAAGGAAGGGTTACGCTGTCAGAGTAACGCCAACAATGTAATGTGGGCTGAGGATAGTAATGGTATGAACAATAGGTAGAATTTTACTGAAATGAGGTTGGTTTTTGTTTTAGTGTTCGCATATAAGATGCTGGCAATGCTTATGAGCTGGTCCAGTGTGCCTCGGTTTTTGCCTTAATTTATTTTGCAGCTATGAAAACTGTTTCTTTATGTTTTCTGAACTATGAATTTAGACTTCTGGTGGTTACTTTTCATGGTATGTATTTTATTTAAAAGTTTATGGACAAATCTGTTTTAGCAATGTGCTCATTTTAAAAAAAAAAAAAAAAAACACAAAAAAAACCCACCAAAACCAAATAAAAAATCCTAAGCAAGCCAAAGTCCAATGCTCTGCTTGATGAGGATGAAACTGGAGCATCTAGCTGTTTATCTGAGCTTCTGTCAGATTTGAGATTTCATGAAATCGGAAGTTCTGTGCAATTTTAAAGATAGGACAGTGTACAACTGCCGAACTGCAGAAAGCATTTCAACCAGCAGAGGGCAGCAGTGACCAGCCAGGCAGCCCCCGCTGGGTGAGCAGGGGAAACTTGAATTTGTAGAGGGAGAATTTTAAGGAGGCAGAGTATCTCTGTTAATTCGTCATTGCATAAGAAAATACAGCTCACTGTGTAATTCTGTACCACCCAGGCTTGAGTTTAGTCAGGGGACTAGTAATTCATCGAATGTCCTAGAAAAAAAACTATTTAAAAAAACATTACTTGGTAATTCTAAGTGATGCAGATGCTAGACTAAGGACATTTAAAATGGAGAGTTTTGATATACTATGACCTTAGATTTTAATTGTTCTCTCTCTCTCACATACACATCAGGAACCACCAAAGCTGCAGTCTTTCAAAATTACAAAACTCTCAACTTGATGGCTTCCAAAAGCCAATGAGGTTTATTAAACCACCTTTCAGGAAATTTATTGGGAAACCTTACCTGGTAAGTTGAAACTTAGAATTAGTAACTTCTGCATTTGTTGTTCTTATATTTATAATTATTTTTTTGCTACATTGTCTATGCTGATGTAAATGTAACAATCTGTGATGTCCTTTTAAATTTCCAGTGAGGTTTTCATTATCTTCAGGCCTTGTTCAACAATAAAACTGCTCATGATTTCACGCTTCTAGTGCTGTACTTTCTTGGATAATTGTTGAAGCACAGATTAATACAAGTGAGCTAAAACCACTTTTATGACCAAATGTTGATCCAAAACCAACCAAACAAAAAGTTTGCTTTTGCATGCTTGTGCAGTACCATGTAACAACTTTGCTGCTGTTCTTTCTAACCTAGCAATGAGCTGACCAGGGATTTTTTTCAGAAAGCTACTTTAGGTCAGTATGTTAGGTAAAATCAAAACATTTTTTTCAGCTAGTCTGGAAATAAACTGGTGAACTTTAGAAGAGCAAGAACAGGCCAAGCTAAACTTTGGAACTAAATTTTACATTCCCAATGACTTACTGAAATTAATTGATTAAGGGGACTTATGAAATAAAAGCTTACATTGCTTGTAGCTTTAAAAAAAAAAAAAACACAAAAAAAATCTTCCATTCTATTTCTTAGTACCCTATATTTCTTCCACATAATGGTGCACTACCTAAACTATAAATTAGAAGGCCTCATTACTAAATGGATAACTGAGGTAGAGGTAGAAGAGTTTAAGAAAAATAATACTCTCCTGCATTCTAGTTGTCAGAGGTTGGAATGGAAGGCATGAGTCTTGTTTTATGTACGTGGCATTGTTACTAAAACAGTGTTTCTCCTCACTATTTTAAAAGTTCTGGAAAGCTCCTATTTTGAAAACTAATAAAAATAAAGAACAAATCACAGAAATACTTAGAAATACTCTGAAATAATGTGCCTAAGGATAGACTGTTACACAATGGAACAGTTTATCTGTTTCAATATTGTGTTTATCAAAGCTAGTTTGGGCACTTACTCTTTCTTAGGCTGTCTTTCTGTGATGTACTTCAATACTGAAATGGGGAAGACAGTTATATTAGGTTCAGTAGAAATAAATTTGTCTCTTCTGGAACGTTCCTCTTAAATAAACGTAGTCTTATTTCTAAGTGTTTGTACTTGTTTAACTTGGGGAGCTAGTGAGGCCAGAAAAGCTTCATTAATGTGTGCAATATTTCTTAGTACCCTTCTCTCTTGCCCCCTCGCCTTGGTGGGTGCAAAATAAGGAGGAGACTAAATTGTCAGTCTTTATAAATTGTAATTAATACCCTATGGACAGGGTTCCATGAAACTTTTCTGAGGGCCACGAAAAATAACTTTTTAGTCAAAGTTCTGACTATGACTGAAATGTAGCTGCCTTGCAATTGTAACTGTGTGTCTTTCAGTGTAAAAGAACACAAGTTTTTAAGGGCCAAAAAATACTACTTTCTGAAGTACCCAAAACCAAGCAGTAATTGCTCATTGAGTAATATAGTAATTGCGAATTAAAAAGGAGTTAGTTCAAAATAGAAATTCAGCTATTCTTAGATCTGCTGAAGATTTGGGAAGATTATGTTTTGATATCTAATTACTCTGCCCTGGTGAGGCCCTGCGTGGAGTACTACATCCAGTTCTGGGCTCCCCGGTTCAAGAAGAGCAGGGAACTGCTGGAGGGTGTACAACAAAGGGCTACGAAAATGATTAAGGGACTAAGCATCTCTCGTATGAGGAAAGGCTGAGGGACTTGAGTCTTTTTAGTCTGGAGAAGAGAAGATTGAGGGGGGGAATCTAATCAATGCTTATAGGTACTTAAAGGGTAGGTGTCAAGAAGATGGGGCCAGTCTTTCATCAGTGGTGCCCAGCAAGAAGACAAGAGGTAACAGGTACAAACTTGAATGTAAGAAGTTCCATCTAAACATGAGGAAGAACCTCTTTACTTTGAGGGTGGCAGAGCACTGGAACAGGTTGCCTGGAGAGGTGGTGGAGTCTCCGTCTCTAGAGACATTCAAAACCCACCTGGGCACATTCCTGTGCAACCTGCTCTAAGTGGGCCTGCTCTGACAGGGGGGTTGGAGTAGATGATCTCTAGAGGTCCCTTCCAACCCCATATATTCTGTGATTCGGTACTAGCAAGCTGCAAACATGTAGTTTTTAGCAAGTCCTGCACTGCAGTGAGAAGTTATCCATTCAGAACAACAGCATCTGTGAAAGTGTGTGTGTTACAAAGGCAAGGTGTCTTAAGGAAGGAATGACTGCATGAAGTCAATCGTGCAGAAGCTGGTTTGCAGACGAGTGGGAAAAGTTTGCTGTCCTCATCTCTCAGTAAAGATGAATCAATGCTTACCAACTGTCTTGGAGGGCTTAAAGACGTTTTGTAACCGTGTAACATGCAATACATTAATTGGCACTTCTTAATTGCATCTCCTATTCTGTTTTTTGTGTTACTGTTCTTGCCTTTTGATTCTTATTCTGCTCCTATTGTCTGTTTTCCTGTTCATCTGGCATGTCTTAATTTTCGGTATGTAAAATGATGCAGAAAGAGGGTAATCTTTCCCTGGGCAGAGCAGATCAGTAATACAACTAACTCCTATCTGAGGCAACGCAAATAATTCAGCTAAATAAGCTAGCTGTAGTTGTGTATCACTTCTCATGACCCATAGACCCGTTGTGTGAGAATGCATGGTGCTCAAAACAGTTTTCCTTGAAGGAGTTCTTCAGGACTGGGTGTGATAGGAGAAGAGCTTCTCCTGGTAGGCTAAAGTTCAAAGCTGATCTCCATAAATGCCCAAGCACCCAACTCCAACTTCAGCTACATGGATAATTTCTGCCCTGATTAGTTTTCTGTAATAAATTCAGAGCTGCATGACTGTATTTGCTACTACTTTGTTAGGAAGTGTGATGTTAGTAGAGTTGAAAGCTGCCTTAGAAAAATGAATAATGAATGAAGGTAAAAGCTCTTTGTAACAGCTTTCTGCAAGAGGACGACCATTAGGAATTTGCTCTTCCGAGCATCTTGTGTTGCAGTAGTACATTTCAAGTGTGAACACTGCCTGGCACCTTGAAAAGTGTAAGGACCATGACTAAAAGGCAACGTTCAGGGAACAATGCATTGGATTTAAGAAGTGGTTTGCTGGCTCACCAGAGCATTGGAACATAGAACATTGGAACAACACTGGAACTGGGTTGATCAGCCCTTTTTAAATAGGAAACATCCTAAAATGAAGGATATGTTACTGGGACATCGCAATATATGGAAAAACCAAGGAAGAGTTTGAAATGTAAGCAAGAGCTTAAATAATAGTTATTGAATAAGAAAGTAACTTCCTGTGGTTTTTCTCAGTCTTACAGATTCTTGCGTAGGTATTGGTTCACTTGGTTTCACAGTTCAAGCAGAGTTCTCCAGTTCTTGTGGGAAGCTGTTTTATGCTGCAGTATAAATGTAACAGTAGCACATTGCATCCACAAAACTGTAGAGGTATGGGAAAACATACAAAAAAGTATGCAATAGACATCTCTTACCGCTTTTGAGGAGAGCTGCGCCTGTAATGTTAAAAGCAAACCCTGGAAATCCAAACCAAAAACTCTAGCCTTCAATAGTCCTCTAAGGTTTGTTTGCTCTTGTTTATGGGTAAATACTGAGAGAAAATTGTATCAGAGAGCCAGGTTTCAAATGGCAAGCATAACAGTGCCAAGGCTCAGAAAACACAGCAAAAATAACTTAAAAAAAAAAAAAGACTATTTGGCAGGAAAACCACTGCAGCATCTTAAGTTACAACACATTATTTTAACAAAGAAAAAATTATTGGATAAATATTTGCACATTTTCATCTTTGTTAGTAAAATTTCATTGTGTTTTTTATTCCTGCAGCATTGGTAAAAGATGGATGCTTAAAAATTGAAAGTCTGATCAGTAGCTCATCCTAAGATGAGCTAGGATCCTAGGATGTCGCCTAACGTGAAAACAGATAAATTGCTGAATTCTCAGCTTTAAGGAGCGTACTCCCAACAGGGAGCTTCCTGATTTAATGAAGTGTTGTATGGAGGAAGTTCATTTGATTTCATGGAGTATCTTCATATTCTTAGAACAAGAAGGGAGCATGGAAGTTCCAGACATGCTTTTCCGTGTGTATATTTAATTTTCTGTACCTTTTTTTTCTTGGAAAAGCCATTTTGACTACTTTGATCTCACTTCTTCCTCTCTTTTTGTTCTCTGCTGAATCCCTTGTTGTCAAGTCATTTTAAGAAGCTAAATAACTGACTTGCAGTCAATAATATATTCTTAAAAAAAAAAAAAAGTAGCTTAAATCCCAGTTAAAAGTTAACTTGGATTCTAACACTGTTCTGTTGCGTTTTTAGCTGCACACTCCCCCTCCCCCCCTTCCCCCCCTGCACTTCAAATTTGTTACAGCGTAGGAAAGCATATCCTAAAGTGCTTCTGACACTGGAAACGTTTGGTACTTTGCTAGAAAACAGAAAATCGGTGAACAGCAAAGCATGCATTTTCACTTATTATTGTATGTTAGTATATATAAAATATTTCATGTGGGTTCTCTTCTTAGGCTCTTCTTGAAATGTGTTTGAAGCTGTTAAAATTCCCTTTGAAAAAACATAATTCAACAACATTGGAACACTTTTGTGACTATTCGAGAATGGACCATAAAAACAATAAAAATTTGATTGCTAAGAGTTCATTAGCAAGTCCATTCTTTCTGCCTTCAATGACTTTAATGTAGTATATTCCAGTATGTAATGCTTCTGTAAATATTTCTAATTGTATGCAATGATGGAAGAGAATGATACTGTAGCTGTTATTAATCCTCTTAAGGTAGCTGTCTTAAGAAAAGTTGGAAAAGGGCCAAAATACACTGGCTGGAGGTAGTGCTGTATTTTAAGCAAACCATGGCTGTTTGACTGCAGCTGTTCATTGTGACGCACAACGACCTCAATACTACTTGTCTCTGCCACTTGCACACATGTGTTTGTGGCAAGCAAGTAATCTTCAAAATGCTCTTGTGTAACACAGAATTAAGAGTAGAATCTTCTAAGGACCAAGGTAACGTGCTACACGTTTGTTGTGTGGTTACTGCAGTGGCGTGTATAGTAACACTATGTGTTTCTTCTCCTCTAAAATGCGCTAATCTATGATGACCATATGCTAACCAGGGATGTCCAGAGTACTAATCTTGTTGTCATCGTTCCTAACTCAAGGGATGGCTGCTATAGCAGCCTGTGTGCCACACTTGCTGTGTGCAAATTGAGGCATCTGTTTGGGGAGGGGGGGAAGGTGTAGAGAACCTTAATTGGATTGTTACCTGCTTAGATCTTTCCAAGGAGACGATACTCCAGTAGGATGGTCTGTATCATCTGGTTCTGTGGGCTCTGCTATCGCTTCAGCCAGTCAGCCAGCCTGGACTCCAGGCCCCTATGCTTCTGCTACTCTGGTTCCTTCAAAGAGTGTCATTGTGTCAAACACTACAAGATTGAAATAGTTGTAATATTTGTTAGTGTAAACTGGAAACTTTGTATGTTTTCTTGAATAATTTAGTAACATTGACTTAATAACTCTGTTTTCCTGTTAGAATTCTTACTATTCTTCAAAACCAAGTGATACGTACCCTCACAGACGTATCAGAGGACACCTTGAAAACACAGGACCCATCAGAAGACACTTTAAGGTACAAATCAGCTTTTTGTCAGATGTATCATAGGATTATTTGATCCTGCTGAATGATCCAGGAGATACATTTTTGTAGGTATTAAGTGCCATGAAAAATAGTGTCATCGTGGCCTAATTTTTTTCATTGAACTAGTGGGAGGCTTAGCTTTTAGTCGGTAAGAGGGCTGGGAGTGGATTGAGCAGGGTCGTACAGTATTGTATCCATGCAAGTGACACAAGTTAACCGCAAAGTTGAGAGTGACAATAAACTGATCAGCTTCTTTTTTTTTTCTTCACCTGGTGCATCCAGGTGCCTGAACTATTTCCCAAGATTGGGAGATTGTAAAATGTATCATGGGTTCAGAAGAAAAACCGAAACCCACTTTTTTTATTTTTCTGCTGACACAGGTGTGCTATGCATGGATCCAGTTAGAGCTCCTAATATTAGAAAAGTATTAATGAAACCCAGAATACCTTACACTCATTTCCTACCTTAAAATTACCCCTATTTAACAGGTGCGTTCTCAAGAGTAAACTAACACACAGAGTAGGTAGTTATCTTTTTGTAGACAGAGAAGCTGAAGTGAAGTTTTCATGGCTAAGTAGCTGGCATTTTGGGTGATGTTTTGAAAGAGGGGGCAATACAGGTGTGAAATTTTTTTCTTTGCTGTTTTAGTTTTTTCCGCTCTCCCCCCTGCCCCACAGCAGACTAAAAATAAAAAAAAAAGTAAGACTAAAAATAATAAAGCCCTTGGATAAAAGTGCTTTCAGGCTCTCCCATTTAAGTGTGCTTTGCCAGTCAGTCTTAGCCAGATAGCTAAGCTAACACCAGCAACAAATGCTAACTTTATTCTGCTGAAAGAAAAAAAACCTCACAACTTTTTCCAAGTCTTTCCAAGTTTTAAATGTCAGCCTGACATAACTGTTTTAACATGTAAGGACCTTATAGCCTCTTAATTATTATCCCCTCTATATTTTTAACCTGTAGTGGATAGCTGGATCTGCAGCACTGGCTGCCTTATCGTTGAGGCAGTGTTGGTATTTGATTTAATATAAAGGAAATGGAAGGCTGCCTTCATTTACATCAGCCTACACTTCTGGAAATAGCGTGAGTTTGAAAGTGTCCACTTCAGTTGTCATCATACATATATATGAATATTGCCCAAATATTGCTGTATCTAATGATCTATCCCATGGTGCTTTAATATTTGTAGGGAAAATCACATGTGTACTTGTATTGCAGTTTGCATATGTGTATAACATGTTTATTATTGCCATGGAAATAGCAGTGTTGATTTGACTTAATTTCATCAACTTTCTTTTAGCATTTAATTTCCTCCTGTGTAACATAGAGGGGGTTTCTTTCTCATACTGTTGCTGAAACCTGCTTAGAAGGTGATTGACTACATTCTATACTCAGCAGACTTTGTTGACTGAACATTTTAAAAAACAAATATACAAAACAAAATAAAAGCACCAAAAAACCCATACATGCGCATAATCCCATTCCCACTGGTCTGTGTCATCCCTTCACCCCTCAAAAAAAGTCCAAACGCCACCATGCTTCTTGGTATATAAAACGGGGGCATTTTAACTGAATTTAACTTAATATATTGCAAGACTTATTATTTTTTTCAATTTGGAAAAAAATATTTTAGCAGTGGTTAAAAATAGGAGGAATCTTGCAAAATTTAAAAGGTTGGTCTTGCAATGAAACGGTAAGTCAACCTTCAGGTGGATACATGCGTGGTCATCTTCAGAACTTAACTTCATTCACTGTTTAACATAATTCAATGTATTTGTGGCTGTGATGGGTTCACCCCAGCCAGCAGCTAAGTACCATACAGCTGCTTGCCCACTGTCCCCTCAGCTTCCCTCCTCCCCCAGCAGGATGGGAGAGGGAATACAGAGAGAGAAAGAGAGAAAACTCATGGGTTCAGATAAAGAGGGTTTAAGTGAAGGAAAGAGGAAGAAAAAAGTGATGCAATGGCAGTTGGTCACCACTTCCCAGAAGCTGACTGATGCCCAGTTGGTCACCAAGCAACAGCCATCTTCCTCCAAAGTCCCACCCCCTCGGTTTCTGTTGCTGAGTATGTTGTGGAGGTTATATAGGATGGAATAGCCCTCTGCTCAGCTTGCGTCAGCTGTCCTGGCTGTGTCCCCTCCCGGCTTCTTGCCCGCTCCCGGCCCACTTGCTGAGGGGCAGAGTGGGGTGAGATGAGAAGGCCTTGGCGCTGTGAGAGTTGTGCTCAGCAATACCCAAAACAGTGGGGCGTTACCCAGGCTGGTTTTAGTCACAAATCCAAAACATGGCACCGTATAGGCTGCTGTGAAGAAAATTAACTGCATCCCAGCCAGGCCCAGTGCGGTGGCATATATTTGCTCATATAGACTTATTCTGGAGTTTGAGGTGTCCTTGCATTGTTTCACAGGCATTGTCATTAGTATTATTTGTAAAATAATATTAATAGGAATCGCTTTAGCAGATCTTTTTTCTGATTTTAGACCAGAAGTTAATGATGTTTTCCACACAGATTAGATGACGTTATTTTTATCTAAGCTATATGTGACTGCAGTGCCTATGTATTGAATGTATATACAGTCTGTCAATTTTGTCTATGGCTGATTCTGTTCTGTGTTAATAATACAGCTGTTCCCCTCCCTCCTCACTGATGGAACACGTTGATACTCGAGTTTGCACTTTTAAAGTGTGTATCTCACTTTTGATATCTTGTACCTTTTTCCCTCTCTTATTTGGTCTGCTCCTTTGCTTGTTTTCATGCAAATGCAGTGGCAGACCACTAAGGCCTCATCCTTTCTAGCCGCTTATGCCAAAGCAGAAAAACCACAGCAGCTGTGGGGGAAATAGGAACTTTTAAGTGTGTTCAGGGGCTTAATCCAGCATTAAAAATGTCCTTCAGTTTTCCCTATGGTAGACATATGTCTATTTAGAGAATTTACTTGCACTTCCTTGTATTGTGCCTGGACTCTGATACTTTTTAAGAACGGAGTTAGTGTTTAATAGCCTTCCGCAAGTGTCCTCTGCCTACAGACACCATAAGAGTAACCCTGGGGGACGGATGGGGCTGGCTTCTCAGTTACCTTCTATGTAGCGTGTGGGTGATATGATTTGGGAAATAACAAAGCCCTTGCATTTGCATAAAAGAGCCTCTGTTCTGTACAGTCCTTTCTTAGCTGCTCACCAGCCCTGCAGTAGAAAACATAGTGGAAAAACTGGTACCAAACTTATTGCAACCTCAGAGCATGTGATTTTTCTTGAAGTGATCCTTACTCTGTCAAAAGGAGACTGATTTCACCAAAGTAATTGGGTCATGCTCAAGAAGGTCTATTTCTGTGACAGGTTTTTTTCTCTTCTACCCTTTAAAGGTGTTCGTAAAAGATGACAAGAATTTTACACGGTCAGGATGGTTCTTTTTTGGCTGGAAAGCCATTGTTTGTTTAAGTTTCAGGGAGGGATTTAAAGGATGGCTATATATAGGAATGCTTTCTGATGGTACCACATTGGAAAATTTAAAACAGCAGTACTGGAAAACTAGAAGAAATTATGATAAACAGGGTTTTTCTTACTCTAAAGATTTTTACTGCTTATTTCGTTGGAGCTCCAAGTGCTTAGGAATGAAAACCTTTTTATAATTTTCATTACTGTGGTCAGTGTTGATCTTGCTATACTCTTTCTGTGTATTTATAATGCTGTTCACCTGTAAGGCTTTTGTTATCTCTGTGGCCTCTGCACCTGGTCCCACACTATGTTAGTTTGCAGTATTCCAGTCTGGAGGTGAGCAAGACACAGAACAACGACTGTATGTTCAGACTGTAAGATGAAAACCATGGCCAAAATATATATATAGTGACTTCTGTTCAGTATAAATGTTTAAATGTTGTACAATATGTTTATTTTTTTCTATGAGGAACATAATTTGCGATCTTTTAAAAAGTAAGTACAATACAGCAGTTCTTTGATCTGCACGGTGGCTGGTGGTCTGAGGATTATTACATGGGAAATGAAGAGGCTTTGCACTTGCAAATGCACACTTCTGTTGTTCAGTACTGTAAGTTATACATGTGTGTATCTCTAAACTATTGAGTTTTGGTGTCCTTATTTTGCATATTTTCTTTTTCCCTCCCTTCCCCCACCCTTACAGAGCAACTTTGTGGATGGCCGTTTGCAATCCCATTATAAATCAGGCTTAGTACAGAAGGGTTTATATATTCAGGCTAAGTACCAGCGGTTACGTTCTGTTGGTGTAAGGGGATTTACCACTAATAAATTCAGAGATGGATTTTTGAGGAAAGAAAAGGTAAGTTGGCTTCATTTATTTTTCACTAGGCCATTTATAAAATATGAATAGTCATATGATCCATCCCAATTTTTAAATCCCCATGGAATAACTTGGATGGGATTTTCTGGAGTATTGGCTCTTTGTACTTAACAGACAAACCTGATTCTGCATTCCTATTTCTTCCATGTTTATTCCATAGAAACTTGCTGAAACGTGCTTTGGGTAATTTCAAATCAGAAGTGGCCTCTGAGATTCTGCAGTTGTCTCTGTTTCAGTATTCTTTCCTTGAGCTCAATTGATCTCTCTTCCTATTGATAGGCAGGGAAAGTGGCCCTCTGTAAAAAAAAAAAATAAAAATAAATTATATCCTCTTAGGGTATGGTTTTAAATCAGTGTGAAGGGTATTAATTTTATTTTTTTGACTACATCTGTGTGTTTGTCTTTTTTGTCTATTACCTTAAATTAATTGTGTGCTTTAAAGTACACACTGGAGTGCTGTACTGAATAAAGCATCGTATGCTATATATTGACTGTGGAAAATGGTTTCATTAGCTCAAGCTGAAATAATTAAGCACATCCTTTTTGTGATACCTTTTGATGGATGGTGTGCAAGGGACAACAATCTTGAACTGCAGAAGAACTTTTGAACCATATAAAACGTTAGGGCATTTGTGAGGGTCAGTAGTTAAAACGTTCTAAATGCTTTCTTAGAATTGATCAAGTATGATCAGAGTAGTATAACGTTTACTCATGATATCAGAGAATTGCATTAGATGACCTACACAGCCCCTTGCAGTCCTGTGTTCCTATGCAAATTCTTGTTTGTTTTGTAATTCTGTGTCCACCTAGTTACAAGTAAACACACTTGCCCTAAGCGTTTGTAGTTGGGTTAGAGTTCAGTTGTTAGAGCACAGAAACATGGCTTCTTAGAGCTGTTTTCAAAAAAAAAAAACCCAAAACCCTCAAGTTTACATCCTGGGAGTGGGGATGCAAAACACAAAACCCCACCAAAACCCAAAAACCTCAAATGAAAAAAACCAAACACATAGAACCAAACCCTTTAGTAAACGGGTCACTTGTTGCTGAGGTATACCGGTGAATGCCTTTTACATTTGCGTGGACTCCTGAGAAGTATGACCTCTGAAGGGTAAATTGAATAGGAATTAGTGGAAAATTGTGGGAGAAGAATTTTTTCCAAAAAATCATGACCTTGCAAAATGAGCATAGAAGTGTCATAATTTTGTTGTGGTGAGCTTTTCCTCAATTATTTCCAATGCTCTTCTATAATTGTATATTAAGGTTCTTGTTTGGAATCTATAAAGCATGCTGAACACAGTCTGGCTGCTGGACGTGAATTAGAGAAGCATAATAAGATCTGAATATTGATTTTTAGGCCCAGTGAAGGAATTGAATATCCTCTGAATTAAAGTAAAATAAGTCCTGAAGAGTATGACAGCCATTTTCTTAACAGCCTGCTGATTGCTGGTTGGCTAATTCTTAAAAACCAAAACTGTTCCTCAGATTCTAGCATTTCCCATGTGTTGCCTATTGTAATGATTAAACTTGTCCTTGAGGTTTGTTAAACTAGTCTGAACATCTTTATTTTACCCTTTTGAAATAATTACGCATATGCATCCTTTAAGGTATCATCTTTACAGTTGTGCTGTTTCAATCCATAATTGAAAGAATCTTGTATGCTGCATACTGTAATAATACAGTATTTATGAAGGTTGGGAGGCGTATTTCTACTGTTACAACTTGACAGTAACAGGTTTTTTTTTTTCTCTATAGGGAAGTTTAAATACTGCAACAGAAACCTGAACTGAGCTGTGATCCTGAAGTTGAAACAGATAATACAGCAAAGGGAGCATCTGTTCATTTTCGGACAACTTTGTCAAGACTTAAAATAGGATAAAGGAACTAACCCTGTAACTTTCTTGATTAAAAAAAAAAACAACAACACTTTATTTTTCAGTAGTGGAATGCTGCAGAACTTTTTTACAGTTTTAATAATTGCTTTTAAACTACAGTATTCAACTGAAACATTGTAGTATGTACCTTTAGTTCCTTTTACATACCAGTCTCGAGTAAAGAAGTCATTGAAGCAAGTCTTATTTATTGAATACCTTTTCTCTAAGCATGATGTTACAGATGGAACTTGAGTTGTTATACCCAGAGGTTTATATGTTGGAAGTTTATTGCTTATGTAATAAAAAAAACAAAAAGGAAAAAAAAAAGTGCCTGAATTGTTTGGTATAGCACATTAGCTCAGGATTTTCCAAGTAATGACCTTTTAGGTTGTGCAATAGATTTTTACACTTCTGTTCAGTTATTCCCATAAACCAGTATTTGTGTTACTTTATTTTAGTTGAATAATATACTTGGGGTTTCTGATGTGTATATACACTTGTAAATTGTTAGAATGTTGGGACAGCTTTGAGTATTTGATTAAAATGAATGGTAACAGGCAGGTATGTAATGTACTGTAGCAGTAGCTTATAACTGCACTGAAAGCACGCTTGGGTTTGTTAGAGGATTAGTTGGTCTGTATTCAAAATTATTCTGTCTCGTTATATTTTGGTGTATGACATTCTTGACCAAGCCATATGTTCTCTAATCTTTTTTGTCATAAATGACTTGGTGATTTCCTGGATTCTGAAATTGGGGCCTGAAGTATTTAATTACAAGAAAAACAAAAAACGTAAGTTTTTATAAGCATGTCTTCTAACAAAGCTGTTCATAATTGAAACTGTTTTAATGCAGATAGCTTGTAATTTTGTTCAAAATCCCAGTAATTCTCTGAAGTTTACTGTACTGCAATATTATGTTATGCTGTGTGCAAAAATCAAGTAGCCAGACATGTTTTATAAGCAGCTATAAACAATATTGTGTTTATTTCCTGTTTATAGCCTTGCCTTAGTATATTGTAGGGTTGTGTGTATGTATTCCAGACTTATTCGAACTTTTTATTGCTGGTAAATTAAAGATGCCTAGCAGGTAGTTTTCAGAGATGTTCTTATTTAAGGATTAAGTTATTCACCATATCCACAGTGTATGCAAGGTGATGTATTTCCATCATTTCCAAGACAGTGTTAGCCATACAGAATGCAGGCTAGTCTCTGTTGTGGATAGTAGATCAGAACTGTAATACTGGGTAGAGGTACGTTCACAGAAAAGGAAATCTGTTTTTTGGATGGGAAGTCAGGATGCGATCTCTGCATGCTTCTTTGTAATGCTTTATCGACGGTGCCTTCAGTAGAGAGAGACTATTTGAAAGTGTAGATACGGCTCAGAACATCTAAAAGAGCGTTACTTAAAATCTTCAGTTCACGGGGCGCACCGCTTAGCGTTTATAGGGAATAAGCAGGCAGGAAGTCTGCCACATTCATTGGTGTTACGGTCATTCCACAATGACACCAGATAGTTTGTTTCTAAAACCCAAGATTCAACTAGTTGTTCAGTAATGTCAATGTGCATACGCAGAATGGGAAGCTAAAGGAAAAAATGTCCTGGTCAAATAGAGGCAGGCAATTTTCTGCACGTAGGTAAATATTTATTTATTTATGCTGTCAGGGATGAATCTGACAAAATCATCCTGTGTAGGTTTAGGAGATGAAAATGAGGAATTAACAGGTTAAGTGAGTCAACCCAAAGCAAATGTGAAGTAGCTGGAGTTGAGCAGGCTGCTGGCAGGCAAAGGCTGCATATACCCCTGCAGATGAGGGCAGGTTTATCTTCAAGCCAACAAGCTACTTACGCTGCTACTGAATATGCTAAAGCACTGTAAAACATGTAAGATGTGAAACGGTATATGACATAGAACAAACTACTGAAGCTATATTGTCTTATTCAACAGGATACTACTGTTTCTGTAGGCTTCCGGCAGTGCTCTTATTAAAGCCCGAAGAGATCTCATTGTTGAGCAAATGGGAGAAGTGGATACACGAAGAAACTTCCGACATGGGAGTCTTGGTTAACACTGTTTGGAAGTGATGCTGAAGTAGCCAGACTTCAGTCAGTTAATGCTGCTTTACTGGGTTGGAAGTGTGACTGGTTCCTCTGGTTCTGTGCTTTATTTTACCTGTGTGTGACTAGGTATCTCTAATTTGTTTCGTACTTCAACAATTTAGCTTTGTTTTTCATTTCTACAACTGTGAGCGACGTGTTACAAACGTTGGGGGTTTGGCATGTTTACTGACTATGATTTTGGAGTTTTTTTCCCCTCCCCTCCCCCTTGTCCACCCTTGGTCTCAAGATCAGTGTCGTATGAAGTCATTGTTTCAGTTGCTTTAGATTTTATTAAAGGTGATACTTTTGCTCAAATCACACTCTTTACTGATAACTTCACTAATTTAGGATTCTGACATGGTAAAACTTCCTACATTTTATACAATTATTACAGAAATTCAATTCTGTGACTGGCTTAGGTGTTAGAGGCAACTACTCTGTTACCTACTGTGTGAGACATTGCTATGTACATTTATCTTTGTGAATTACACAGACTTGTGTCTTTATGCTCATACATAAATCAGCTTATTTATTCTTCTAGCATAGGAAAGTTCTGTTGTACTGGAATATAATGTTTTGTTGAGAACAATGTATTGAAGTTACTGACTGAGTTGCGAAGGCGCAAGAAAAAGTGTGAAGTAGAAGAAGAAAGGTCAATTTACTTGAATAACTTGGTGCCTTTCTGTATTGTGACTGCATTGTAGAAAATGCCTGTACAAAGACTTAAGGAATATCCTGATTATTGCATTGTTTCTAATGGGAGCATGGACTCGTAACAGTTGTTAAAATAACCATTTACTTTAAATACACGTGTAAAGCCTCAGAAAGAAAAGAGCATCTCTTCTGTTAGTAAAGTCAGTCACTGCATTTGCATTGGAAGGGCAAGTTAAAAATGTGATTGTCTAAGAGCTTTTGAGCTTTCTGTTTTATACTTTGAAAATATAAATGTGAATTGCCTTTCTTTTGATTGACTTGAAATGACTGTTAAATGCTCATGTCATTGTCAATTGTTCACCTGTGAAATGGTGGGGGTTTTTTAATTGCTATCCAAAATGCAATGGATTTAGAATGACTAGAGTCTTCCTTATAAGTGTCTGAAATAATAAGTTGTTATGAAGTTAGCATTTATATTGCTGGTCCATTTAATGTCTACATAGATTGGTTAGAATCCTCATTTTAAACTTAGTGATGTTTGAGTTCACAAGGTTAACAAAAATCTGGGGCTAGTAAGAAGCAACATACTGCGGGGCTTCTACAAGGCTGCCTTAATTCCAGTAATTACTTACATGTTTAAAATCACCTTACCTGATGGGTTTAGATGGTCTCAAGACCTGGGCATAACTCTCAACTCAGGTAACTGATAGCCGAGGATGGGAGTAAATTCAGCTGATCCCCAGTTGTGATGATAAGGGTTTACCTGCTGCTTCTCTCCCAGGGCCTCAGGGTGAAATGCTGAATTTTCTTTATATGAACTTAGTTGCTTTAAAAACAAAACAAAACCCAGGATTACGCTTTTGTGGCATTAAAAAGGCAGGGTTCTCAACTTGCTTTGTTATGCATTGGAAGATCATTTTCTGACATGTCTTGGAAGTGGATAGTGAGAGTTGCTTGGAGAAGATTAAAGATTATAGCAAAGAGAGACTTGATTTCAGTATTCACCTTAGAAGACTGTACATCAAGGGAGATCTTTAATTTCTCTGCTTTCTAAAGCGATCTCTTCCCGTGTTGTATAGAAACATGTCTCATGCCTTTCTTTAAGCATCTGAACAGCCATCTACAAATTCCTCTACAGGAGAGTTCTCCAAAAGAAAGACTTCAGACTTGTATCCTAATGAATCTGGAGGGGGGGGGAAAAAAAGGGATGTTTCTACACATAAATCTACCCCTTGACAGACTTCATTCCACTGCTGCAGGATTTGAAGAGAGGAGGTTCATCAGCCTCCTCATGAAGGAAAAAAAAAATATGATAAAAGCCATTTCAAGATCTTTGAAAGCCTACTTGTAACGCTTGACTTGTTAATAGACCTTAAGGACAGTGATGAACATTTAAGCGTGTTCTGTTTCAAGCTTGGTGAGTGTAAATTTTCAGTGTTAAGAGAAAACCGTTATCATAACACCTGCCCTTTCCTTCCATGCCTGATGGTTTTTGTTGTTGGAGGGTTTTTTGAGTAGGTATTTAGCCATGTGGTTTAATAGCTCAATGCTGCCAGCCATTTTAATACAGTTTTCTTCTGTTCACTGTTCATTGCTCTGAATTTTGTCTAAGCAGTCTAAATCTCATGTTGTCTTTTTAATATTTCATTTTCTGTAAATAATGTAGTAGATGGCTTTTATTTTGTGGCTGGCTTCTCATGTTTTTATTGTTGAGGGAAGAGACAGGGTGGAAATGGTTGTTGTTTGAGTACACTCTTCATGGAATAAAAAAAAGCCTCATTGTTTTAAAAATAGCAGGATTTATTTTTTTCCCCCCAATTGAATGAGGAAGAGGACTAATGTCCACTTCTAAGGAATACATTAATGATCTTATTTATACCATAGTTCCATAAGGACCATCTAATGTCTGTATATGCACACTTATGTACACATGCAAACACAATATTAGAAACCTTTATATGTGTGGATAAGAAATGACATTTTTAAACTACTGAAGATGGAGTTAAGTGCAACGCATTTTAAGTCTGTAGTCTTTGAAGTCCACAACGGTGCTTTTGACAATGTTATCCCATATCTAAAAGCCTCATTCATAAGTATATATTAAGATGTAGGTATGTTTATATGTATGTTTAACATAGTTTATATAAATCAATGTAAATTTTGTTTCTACAGACAATAAATGTTTTAACAAAAATTTAACTTAAAATTCACTGATTTGATTTGGTAGTTGCTTATATTTGGTGTCATTTTCAGAGCATTTTACTTGATCTGTTTAGTTTATTGAAATTATTTTTATGTAACTGTTGCTTCTATAACTTACTGCTTCTTTTTGAGATTAAAGTATTGATCTACATTCTAGGCACACTTCTTTGGCTAAAAGAATTTTTCCAAAGACTTTAAAATATGATTCTCCCCTCGTCATTAGCACAAAACAGACAATGTAGAAAAAGAACATTGAAAAGCAGGTATGTCCATCTTCCCCGTGGCATTCAAAATCCTTAGCCTCTATACCAAATTCTGATTCTTGTCCTATGAAGGGGCAGCATGGGAGAAGACACACATTTGCTTGGCTAACCTAACTAAAGTTTACATTTAATAAAATAGTATGATTTTAAGAATTCCCTTAATACTGTAATCAGTGTGAGGTAAGAATAGCCATGTGAGTGGAATACTAAAATCCTTTAATTAGAGGGGAGTGAGAATGAGGTGAAGCTAGGACAATACACTTGCAGTGTTCTAATTAACTTTCCCTGTTACTTAGTTAAATTTGCTGTAATCCAGATCTCGGTCTTCACTATATGTAAGTAATTTGGGCTTTTCTAAAATATTTCTCCTTATGTGGTGGTTATCCTTGAACTGGATAGTACAGGAAAACTCTCAAAGTTTTTCAGGTAATAGAGTTCAAATGCCCTTATGCAATGAACAATTGCGGAGAACAGAAACCAACCTTGTTTTATTTAGGTATGTATGAATGACTGAATTTCGGCTTTCTGGTAGCATGTGACTGGCTAAAAGATGCTCTGCATGCCTATGAAGATAAAACTGACTTTTTCTGTTTTCCCCCTCTGCCTCCAGTCATGGAAGTCCATCAGTAGTTTGTGATTGATGTCCCAGTCTTCCTGAAAACAAGGCTGAGATGAAGGCTTTAAGTCTTTGAACCTTTCAATGAAACGGTGAGCCTGGAGGCTGTCTACACCTACATCCAGCCTATTGCCATTGCATTCCTTTTCGTAGTTGAATTTACTTTCCTGTTTTAGTTAAGTTTATTCAACTTCTCAAAAAGTTTTTATTGTGTCTGTGAAGGCTTTAGTTTATCACAATAACTATTTTTTATCAAAAGATACAATTAGAAAAAAGAATTAAAAAAGACAAACTGCCTTAATCCTGGTGTTCCATTGCTGCTATAGCATGTAAATATAAGTAACTTAAAAAAATAGCAACTCAAGAATTAGAAATTCAGTCTAAATATTTAAGCCTCTAATTGGTTAAACTCCTCTAATTTTCTCTCAAACAGTTCACCACTGTCACAATTTCAAAAATATGGATTTTCCTAGCCAAGAAGCCAGATGCCATGTGCAAAGACTTTCTAACTTGAAAAACCTTCTTTTTCAAAAAATTTGTTGTACTTGGGTGGGAGCAAGGGAAGGAGAAGTACAGAAATCTTATCCTGTGTATATTACTGTCCATTTTCTGTCTTCACACCCAGATCAATTACCTAAGGCTAGAACAGGCTTTTTTGCTTAACCTTTCATTAACATTGAAGGTGCTTGTGTTGTAACAGATGTTACCTATTTATTGTTACCTCTTTATTGTTTATACCAGATTACATAGTTTTAAACCTGCTGTTACCCTTGGCTGCTACTGTGGGGGTATTTTTCCAACGGTCTTTACCTGTGTGAAAATTTTCCTGTGAATAAGGCCTCATTAAATACCTTTCTGTCCAGAAATTGTACTGATCTATGAGAACTGCTCTCCCTTTTGCTTAGTGTTATTATATATATATCTTCCTGCAGTACCTGAAAAGAACAATCAGCTGCTCCTGTGCCACTCCACTCCTTTTTTCCCACCTAAACACCACCACCAGAGAATCCACCCTTCGTCTATCTTTTTGTCTTTCTACCTTTTCTCCCTTCCCTCCCGGCTTCCAGAGCCAAGACTGTAAAGGGTTGGGGGGGGAAGCGTAGCGGCTCCCGTCGGTGCGGGCCGGATTCCTTCCCTCCCGGCTGAGGCCGGGGCAAGACGAGGAGCACCCACGGAGCTGCCGCTGCCCTTCCCCGTCTCCCTGAGGTGGGAGCCCCCGGGCCAGGACCGGGCAGGGCCTGAGCGTTATCCGCTCCGCGGGGCGTGCGCGGACGAGAAAGGCGGGGGGCAAGACCCCGAGGTAATCGCCTGTCCCGCCGCGGGGGAGCGGCCGCCTGCTCGCAGAGACGGTGTCCGGAGCCCAAAGCGCCCTTCTCTCCTCCCCCAGCACCGACATAAGGCGAGAGACCCTTCCCCTCCCCGTGCCCAGCTGACGCTTCCTGGCCTGAGAGGGAAGGAGCCACCCACTCTTCTCCCCTCTCATCGGGCAAGGCGGGCCCGGGGCGCTGCGGTACCCCATCTCCTCCGTCCCTAGCCCCGCAGGGGAACCGCTGCTCTTCTTCTCTCCTCGCTGCTCCGCTCCCCTTCCTTCCTCCCTCCCCGCCCTCCTTCTCCCGGCGGCCCGAGGCGGCGCAGCGGCTCTGGCGCAGTCTCGCGACACTTCCCGCAGCGCCGAGCCGCGCCGATCGCCCCGGCAGCAGCGGCAGCAGCAGCCGCCTCCCGCGGTGGGAGAGACCCAGCTGCTCCCCGCACCCTCGCCCCGCCGCACGCACCGGCCGGCGGGGGGGAAGGCGTCCGCCCTCCGCGGTTCGTCAGCAGGAGCGCCTCCGGGCGCCCGGGCTCGGCTCCGCGCTTTCTCCTGCCCGGCGGCAGCGGGGACCCAGGTGGCTGGCAGGGGCTGAGGGCTGCGCCCTTTCTCTCGCCTGATTTCTTCTTGGTTTGGTTTTTGGTTTTGGTTTTGGGTTTTTTTTTTTTTTGAAATACACACGACTACATATGCTGAGGGAAGCCGAGGTGCTGCTGGCAGGACGCAGAATGCAGCCCGGCTGCATCGGGTGCTGAGAGCAGCGGCCGCCGGAGGAGGGAGCGGCTCTGTCAGCAGCCTCCTCTCCTTCCCGTGGCGGCGGTTTGGGCTGTATCTCGCCCCCTCCGCCGTAGCCAGCCGCCTCAAACTTTAAGCCTGTTTCCGTCCTCAGGCAAAGCCCAGTTCGACATAAATGGGTGAGTTCAAGCTGTCGGCTCCGAGTTGGTGGTGTTGGGGGACGGGGTGGGGGAACCGGCCGGGGCTGTCGCCGGCGGGTGGGGTGCCTGCCGGCGGGGAAGGAGCTGGCCACCCCCAGCCTCCGCTCCTCCGGCTCTCGGGTTTTAACTTCTCTTCCCCTCCCCCGGCCGAGTCAATAATTGTTTTCATGTGACAGGCAGAGAGGTCGGGGTTTGCGGCGGAGGGGCGAGGGCCGGGCGCCCCTGGGGGCTGCCGCGGTGGGCGATCCCCGGCGGGGCTGACAGGGTCACAAGCCCTCCCGTGCACCGGCTGGCTGGCTGGCCTCGCTGCCTTCCCGCGCCGCGTACAGCCGCTCCCGGGCAGCCTGGGGTGCGGCGGAGCTGGGCTGGGCGGAGAGGGGGGGGGACACACGGGACACCTCCGCCCCGAGCGCGCAGGTTGCGTTCCTTCGGCCGAGGGGCTGAGGAGAGGGCGCGGGGCGACCTGTGGGGACGTGCCGCCCCGCCTCGCCTGGCCTCACGGGGGCGGCCGTTGAGGCCGTTGCTCCGGGGGTCGTTGGAAGAGTTGCGCGGGGGGCGGTTGCGCTCGGCAGCAGCTGCCCGTGAGGTGGCTCCCGCGGACTTCGGGAAGAGGTTGCGCCTGTTTGCCTGGCCCGGGGTGGGCATGGCCCGCTACCTGTGCGGGGAGGGATGCGCGGGCAGAGGGAGGATGAGGGGATGAATTGTCCCATTATGCGGGGCGAGGCAGCAGCGGTGCCAGGCGCGGGCTGGCTGAGCGATGCGCCCCGGGGCGTCGCTGGAGCGGCGCTGGCCCCGCGGCTCCCTCTCTGCCCATCGCGGTGCCCGGTGGAAAACGACGGGTTGGAGGGAACAAAAGAAACCGCCTGCTGTTGGTAGGCAGCCCTGAGTGTACCCACCGCCCGGCGAAGTGTGCTCCAAAATACCGGCGTTTAGATGTCCTCAGGCGCCCAGCTGCCCGCTTTGCTCACGGTAGCGAAAATGCTGTTGGACTGTGGGGGAACCTGAGAGCAGCATCACTAAACCGACTAAATATAGCGCGTTACGCGGGCAGACATTTTACACAGTTTTACCTGTTGTAATACAGTGGTGTTGGGAATATAGTAGGGGGGAAAAAAAAAAATCATCCCTTTGTTCTTTGAGAGATTAGTTCGCGGGATATTATCAGAGCGATGCACAAATGCTGTACCTTTGTATTAAACACTAGCTTTTCGCTATTGACTTTCAGTTAGTCCTCTAGTTCGGGCTGAAATGTGCTCACCCCTATGCAACTCATTCAGCTGTATTGATCTGGGTGAACTCTGCTGCTGCTGACAGTAGGCCAGCATCCTAGACTGCCACATTTAATTGCGTGCGTTGTAGAAGATTCTGTTAGGGTTGGTTTGCGTGCTAGCTAACACAGCTCTCAACTTGTCTTCTGTAGCAACAGATAAGATTTTAAACATAAGTGCTGTAATGAGATGTAGGGTCTATAATTGCCGAATGGAGCAAAATCTGTGTTCAGTTGGGCATAGTATGGGAAATATTTTTTAATATTATTTTAGTTTTCTTAGCCTCTCTCAGCACACTTATTTCTTAATAACCTTGTATTGCAATACCATAAGACTTTCCTGATTTTCACTTAATCTATAATCCAAATATTAGCCTTTTTTAGCTTCACAGTACAAAAGATTAAGGAAAGCAATAAAAGACTGTTGAAGTAGCTGGCATTGATAGAGCTCTAAAAAGGTTTGTGAATACTGTAACTTAACAGTGAAAGCCATCTTTTTTTCCTTGTACCTACCTTCCCTCCCCTGGGCTGGCCACGATCATACACATCTGGCTTCTTTAGAGCTCATTTGGATAATGACTTTCCCAAATCACCGTGATTCAGTCAGACTTTTCTTTGCAAAATGGGAGTGGAGGGAAGGTAGATACGGTTTCATTGTTGTTCATATCTTTAAATGCTAAGTGACTCTTGGAATTTAAAAACAAATAGAAAAATTGTGCAAGGTAGTAAAGATATGAGTAGTATGAAAACAAAATCTTGCTAGGGGATATCAAATGAAAACAGTTTTATTAAAAACATTTTTAACATTGTTAGCATTTTTGAAAGATATTCTAGATGCAGAAAAGAATAGGTGAATTCTTTAAAATGCACTATACTGTGAAGGTTCCTAATGTTTTTGTTTTTTTTTTTTTAATTACTTGTATGTCTTCCATTTTAACCATTTATATTTTCTGTATGGCACTGTATATTGTTAGCAGTCCAACCCTGTGCAGACATATATGTGTATGTTACACATATGTTTATATTGAAGTTTAGTATATGGCACCAAACTTTATTACAGCACGTACCTCAAACCTGGTAAGAAATACAGCTTCATTGATGTTTTATGCACTCTTCTGTGACGTTATAGGTAGAGTGTACTACAGTGAATTAATTTACACTTGGTGTGGACTTATTAGGAGAGCTGAGTGAAATAATGGTTGTAGCCCTTTAAACATGAAAGGGGGATAAGGCAAAGACTTTAAAGGTAATTGTGAATACAGTGGAAGAAGCTTGGTCCCCCCTCAGATGTCTGAGAAATGAAGAGGTGTTGTTTTGTGGGGACTTGGGTGGGTGGGTGTTGTTTCTTTGTTGTTGCTTTTGTGTGTGTGTTTGTTTATTTGTTTGTTTTTAAACTACTTAGAAATACATATGACTAGACAACTCCTCAGTCTCATTTGCAAGAGTTTTGTATGCCCACACATCAGATTGTCCTCCTTAAGTTGGAGGTCCAGAAATTGCAGTAAGAAGGTGTGGTAGCTTCTTAGGGGAAAAAAATACCTGTTTTGAAACGTCTGAAGTCTTTGTAAGAGTACAAGTCTGATTCCTGATGGCAGTGTTTAACTGTCTTCATCACAAACAACTGATGTTGCGTAGCTCTTTCTGTCAGTCAAGACACACTTTCAAACTTCTGCAGTAGATGAAGGAAGATCCTTCTTTCTGCTATGCGGTCTTTGCTCATCTTCAGAGCACAGTGCATTAAATGAGGTATGGATCCCATATAATAATACTGCTATGAAGCTAAGCAGTTGAAGCCTTCATGATCACTATTTTTTCATATTAATATTTTTCAAGGTATTGTTAAAGCTTTTCTTTGGGAAAGAGGAAGAGAGCATATATTGCTTATGTTTATGTGAAATCACATTGATCATCTCTGCCGTTGCCATAGTTAAGAGTTCGGATCCTGAGATTGTTTTGTGCCCTTTGAAACAGTCGGGTCACTAGTACTGGAAGATAACAGTTGTCTACGTGGTTTTACATTAGTGGTTGAGACTCACAGAATCATAGAATGGTTAGAGTTGGAAGGGATCTTAAAGATCACTGAGTTCCAACCCTCCTGGGCAGGGACACCACCTCCCACTAGAGCAGGTTGCTCAAAGCCCCATCCAGCCTGGTCTTAAAAACTTCCAGGGATGGGGCATCCACAGCTTCTCTGGGCAACCTGTTCCAGTGTCTCACCACCCTCACAGTAAAGAATTTCTTTCTAGTATAAAGTCTAAATCTCCCCTCCTTCAATTTAAAAACATTACCCCTCGTCCTATCACTACACTCCGTGACAAAGAGTGCCTCTCCAACTTCCCTGTAGGCTCCCTTCAGATACTGGAAGGCTGCTATAAGATGCTTTGCTGTGAAATATCACAGCTAGTTTGTATACACCAATGGAATATGACATCAAAAGTAATGCAATAAAAAAAATTAAATCTATGTGAGAGTCTGATTCTTCTGTATCAGTTGCAATCCCTTTTCCTGTTTTTCCCTTTCTTAATTTTTTTTTTTCCCCTTTCCAAATTCTCCTCTATCCCCTGTCCTCAACTTCTGCACCGCTTTTTTTTCTTTTTCTTTCTTTTTTTTTTTTTTTTTTAACCTCTGCTTCTTTTTATGCGTTTCAGACATGCCACTTCCTCTTTCTCCCTCCCTTATCAAAGCATCAACAGAGGGAGCACTCTGAGCACATATCCTGCCTGTGGGGCCACACTGACCTCCAGCAACCGAGACCTGCGCTTGCATCAAAATTTCTGCTTGGCCCTGTGGGGGTGACTTGGAGAGTGCTCGCTGCAACGGGAGCCTGGGGAGGGTTTTTTTGTAAACTCTTAAGAACTCTACACTCCTATGCAAAACGAAGCATTTGTGATGCTTAAGTTTAGCAGAAGTTGTATAAATCATACATACGGAAAGTGGTAGGTGTGCTTGTAGTTCTTGACTACTCTGACAGATTTTAAGTTCTTTCTCCACAATGATGGAGTTTTTGGAGCCTTTTTAAAGGGGAATAGCATGTGTCTGTCTTATCATCCCTGAAAACAGTTGAATGTCCTTGTTTCAGCCGAATAAGGAAAAATCGCAAGAAAGATTATTAGAATTATTTGTTAACTTTTTTTTTAAATAAGGTTTTAAGCACCTTTAAAAATGGCTTTATATAGGAAATGTTGTGTAAAAGTCTTCCACAACCTGTAAAAAGTCATTATTCTCCTCCTTATATGGGGTGTTACTCATTTTAATTCTTTTGTTGTCATTGGTAGGTTTGTTTCTCACAACAAGGCAGTTGCATTGGAGTTGATCAGATTCAGATTTCCAGCTGTTTGCTGACAATATTTATACAGCCTGTGAATGTCTTTGTGGTCTGAGTTCCTGGAATTTTCATAAACTGTGATAAAATATTTTCAGTAACCTATATAAAATTTTGTGCAAAAATAGCCAGCACAAAGGCTTTTTCCTAACAATCAAGAAATAATGGCATAACTATCATAAAAGTTTGTCAGAGCTGCCTTCTGAATGGATCAAGATAGGAGTCAAGAAATGTAAAATATATAAATACGTGTTTATATGTAAATGGATATGGAAATAATTTTTGATTGTGCAGATTTGTGTGTGTGTTGGTATCTCTCTGCTTGCCCCTTTTAAGCAGCTCTTCTCAGTATCTCTATTATATTTTTGTATTATATTTGCTTTTTTATATTAACTGTTGCTTTTAGATCAGAAAGTGTGATAAAGAAGAGAGTACTTAAAATAGATGATTTCTGAACGCAGCAGAATTATTGCTCCTTTTTGTGCTAATCAAAGATTCATATGTAGGAAATTATGCTAGAGCTGCTAGAAAAGATATTTCTTTCTGCTTGGGTTTAAGGGAGTATATGTAATAATTTAAAAACTTTATTGAGAAGCAGTTTTATTTTTATATTAATGCTGAGCGCATACATATTTCTGTTTAAACTGCTACTAATGCAATATATACAATTTATCTGTAATGTTATTAGGATTGCTTCTTTTGTGATTGTTATTCACTGGATGTTAGAGAGGCTTCTTTGAGAATCCTGCTGGTAATCATTCTGCCAGCAGTGTATCAGAATTCATATAGCAGATCAGCATCGACCTTGTAGATAATATGTTGACTCCTTTCCCTCTTGAAGGCGAAGGGACCCATGTTAGGAGGAGAAAAAGGAGAGCTTGGTAATGTGAAATAAGCAGCTGAAATTTCAGGTCTGAAGTGTTAGAGGTCACTGACGTGCTGAAAACAGGTTAGCCCTGATGGGATCAAAGGAGAGAAAACAGCCACAGAGATGGTATCTGTTGTTTTACTCTGATACTGCTGTTACAGAGCAAGCTTGTCAAAATGATGATGGATTTTGTATGGTTCCTATTGGTGTGTTTTTAAAAGCACAGAATAAAAAAATCCTGGACCAGCGAGTGGATGTTTTCCCTGGATGCAAGAGCAGGAAGTAGCTGTAGGGCATATCTGTGTTCTGTACACTGAGGAACAATGAAAGAATATATTAGGGGGAGGGGAACGAGAGAAGAGGTGAATATCAAGATTCAGTAATTCAGCTAATGTAAAAGTAATTGCTGACAGTCTACTTCACACAGAGAGGAAACACAATAAAAGCTTTAAGTCCCTATGTGCGAGAGAGAACGTGCAATACCGCAGTTCAGTAGTCACGGATTCTATTAGCAAATGAAGTTGACTTTTTCTTCCCTTATTATTATAGATAAACGACAAGCAGCAGTAGAAACCAACTCTTGAGAATGCTGTGTTAATGTCCACTTCAAAGCTGTATGGTGAGATGACTGTTGTGATGTCTCCGCTATGCTTTGTTCCTGCCAGAAGTTTGCCTTAGAGAAAGGAGCATTGTGGATGATGAGGGGTGGAGGGGGAAAGCGTATCTTTGTTCTCATTCTTATAGCAGTTTGTATTCCCACTGGGATGTCACTGAGAATTTGCGCTTCTGTTTTAGGATGAAGACTTGTCTAGAGTTGTGGATCAGAAATTTTATGTCTCTGCTGAAGCAATTCTCTCTAGCAGCAGGATAATGCAGTATAGAAAGCTGAACAGTTATATGAGGATGAGATCCCTAACTTCAAATTAATCTATAGAGTCGATATAAAGAGGTGCCTTTTGAACTCTGCCTTTGAATTTCAATTGAAGTATTGTATGGATAGAAAAAGTTCCTTTTTATCTCCTCAGTTTTTCATACTGCACAGCTAAATCAGGTCTGATCATTGAAACCAGCTCACACCAAAAGCAGTGTAAGTCCATTCATTTATTTGAAGACCAAAGTCAGCATTGGGGTGCAACTGCCTAGGAAACCGTTGCTTTTTCAAAAATGTCACTATAGATTCATTGCATATGTTGCCAGTCAAAGACTAGATGATCTTTAAAGGTCTCTTCCAACCCAAGCCATTCAATGTTCTATCAATCTTTAATTAGCTTTCAATGGTCACGCTGCTTATATTTAAAAATTAAGTGTTGTGTCCCACAGGTAATTTGTAATAAGTGAATTTCTGTGACCTGTCTTTAAAAAAATGCAACCAAAGCAAAAACCCAAACAACCCAGCAAAACCAAAATTCCTATGACATGTGTCTTCCGCTTGCAATTGCAAGGAACTTGCTTGTTCGTTTACAAAGCAACACATTGGTGCTTTTTATTGATAATGAGGTCTCAAAACAAATCCACACAAAAATCCCTTAGGGTATTTTCCTGTTTGGTTTGGTTTTGTGGGAAGAAGTTCTTGGAGGTAAGTGCAACTGCTGGTGCTATGGCATGCTTTATCAACTGCCAGTGTCAGCTTGACTCTGATGTAGCACTGTCTTTCCACATAGCTGGATTTATAAAGGTTCTGGTTAAACATAGCAGAAGTATTACACATCCAGAACTTTCATTTTTCAGCCAAATGTAAAACCATGTTTTGAGAACTCTCAGGTTTAAATCAAATATTTCCTCTGTCTGTGGTTGCTGATTCATCCTCACCACTGGCAAGAAACATTTTTAATACTCGGGTAACTTGGCAGAGTGAATTATTATTTTTTTTCTATGATCGGCTTGTGCAGCAGTGAAAATTTGCTGTCCTTGTGGCAGATACAAAACTGGCAAGCAGCAAGACCTCAGCTTAATTTTTCAGGGTTTTGCTCATTCCTGCTGTTCTTTCTGAGCTTTCACCAAGCTCTTACTGAACTTTTAATGCTCTTCTGTCTATTTTCCACTGTAAAAGGGCACACCAGAAATTATAAAGGGTGTCCAGAAAAAGATGCCTTTATTTTGGTCTTTCATTCTGACAAGTTTTAAAAAAACTTTTTGCTGTCAAATTCAGAATGTTTATTAAAAAGTGGCTTAACTTTGGGCTTACGTTTCAAAATGTCAGGATTAATGCCTTTCTTTGGAAAGAGTGGTGAGGCTTATTGATAAACAATATTTGGATGTTTATGCACGAAGATTGATTACCTAGATATTTTTATTTTTCATTGGCTATTTCTTATTAATGTGTCCTTATTGTCATCAAAAACTTTATGGAAAAATATCTTTTTAAGACCTTTTATTCTAGGGAAGACCGTTTTAATCGCCTACGAGACAGTCTGGGTACTGTATTTTGGTGTGATGAAAAGAAATGTACTCTTTGAGCAGCCAAGTAATTTGTACAAGTAAGAGCAGCTCTTTCTGTTCAATAAACAGACTTTCAACTAGGAGGGAAATCTTAGTGCTACTGTTGCTGTTGACTTGTATTACAATTGTTTTTACTGTTCATCTGCCTGGACAGCTGCTATTTCTTCTTCCATCCAATAATCTCTTATGAAGTGGGAAAGATCTTTATTTTCCTTGAGTCTTTCAAAGTCCGTTGTATCTGCTGATCATTTCGTTCATCAAATACCTTTATTTAGCTGCATTTAAAAACAGTTGAAATACACTTGTCAGTTCTACTTTGACCACTGAGGTCAATTTGAATGTCATTTGTTCTGTCTTTGTACTGCCTTTCAGAATTGCTTGCTTTGATTTGCATTAAGCATGCTATTTATTTTAAAGACTGTGGGTTTTTTTGTGTGGAGCACCCATAAACAGTGCTTTTGATTGTCTGACATCTCAGTTATCTGACTGTGGTTCACAGAAGATTGAGGTAAGATACCATCTAGTTCATGATGAACTGTGATCTGACAATTCAAAGTCTTCTGCACTGGTTCAGGTAGATTTACCTATATGTATTTCTCCACAGTGTATTTGATAGTTTGTTCACAGTTGTGCAGAAAGCAGTCTTGTGTGTTCCTGTGTGTTTCTCATTCCTTCACCTCATTCTGTCAGAATGCAGTTGCTCCTCTTCCTGTCACTTATAGAAGTGCGTGTGTGCTTCTTTTCCCTTGTAAGTTGTGGGTTGGGTTTTTTTTGTTTGTTTTTAATTTGTTTGTTTTTTAATAAATCTACATCACTGTTTCTCACCTGTTTCTCAGGAAAGATGTTCTTCACCTTTTTTTTTTTTTTTTTCCTGTTCAGATACCAGCTGTTCTATCATCACTTCTTCGCATATGGACTTCCTTCAAATTCATCTTTCCTTCTCTTTCATCTGCCTTTCAAGTACATTGCTTTTCTTTTTAGGAAACTTTCCTGTATACCTCATAGAATCACAGAATGATTATAGTTGGAAAGGACCTTGAAGAACATCGAGTTCCAACCCCCCTGCCATGGGCAGGGACACCACCTCCCACTAGAGCAGGTTGCTCAAAGCCCCTTCCGGCCTGGCCTTAAACACTTCCAGGGATGGGGTATCCACAGCTTCTCTGGGCAACCTGTACATTGCCTCGCCACCCTCACAGGAAAAAATTCCTTTCTAGTATCTAATCTAAATCTCTCCTCTTTCAGTCTAAAACCATTATGCCTTGTCCTATGGCTCTGCTCCCTGACAAAAAGTCTCTCTCCAGCTCTCCTGTAGGCCCCCTTCAGGTACTGGAACGCTGCTATAAGACATCCCTGGAGCCTTCTCTTCTCCAGGCAGAACAACCCCAGCTCTCTCAGCCTGTCCTCATAGCAGAGGTGCTTCATCCCTCTGATCATATCCATGGCCTTCCAGTGGACCCATTCCGACAGGTATATGCCCTTCCTGTGCTTCACTTACACAGTCTCAAAACTCCCTGTATTAAGATGCAAAGATCTGCAGAAATCTGAAGACGATCCAGCATATGTGAAATACAGCAAAATTGTAAGCAATTCTTTATGAATTTTCCTTCAGAATTAGGGAAACAAGAAACCTTCAGCTGATTTCCCATAAAAAACACATCAGGAAGGAGAGAGACTGACTGTCTTTCAGAGACTATTGCTTTACTCTGCTGAGTTTTTTCAGAGTCCTGATTAATGCCCTAGAAAGTGAATGGTTAGGTGTGTTGCACATGGTGTTTTGCCAGCTACCTTTTTGCTATTTTCTGAAGGAAGAGTGGTGCCTTTGGTGTGTGGAGAAACACAGGTTGTGGAAGTCAGAAAGCCAAGTACTGAAGTTCCAACGTTTTTTAATTTGGAGAACTTAAAAGCAGGATATTACTATTTTAAGTAGAATTTCAGTTCCTGTCTGTTCAAGTCTGTCAGTGTCTCTCTCAAGAACCAAAACCCAGGAGCTCATACAAATGCAGCCTTACAAGGTAGAGATCTGAAAAGCAAGAGATGTTCTTTGCCTCTTTGGACCCTCTGTCATGTAGGATTAGTTTTTGGCTTCTAATTTCCTTAGTTCCAAGAGCTTGGATCACTGGAAACCAGGGAATATCATTAGAAGATTTTTTCAAATGGGTGATCCCAAAAACCTTTTTCTTAGATGAGGGAGAAGTAAAACTTTTTGCTCAGGCTTGGAAGAAATAGCCAAGGTAGATAACGTTCAGTGACAGTGTTATCTTTGTCTTTTCTAGTGCTCTTTCTTGTATGGTTTTAATCTGCGTGCTACCTCCTGAACGGCTTAGATTTTGTGCCAGCATCCAAGGAGGTTTAATCATCTTGAGTAGAATCTTATTGTTGCTTTCTTGTCCACACACTTTGTACTGTTCCAGACAGTACCAGTGTTGGTAACTGGGGGTGGATGGGAGGAGGAGGTTGTCAAAAGAATAATTTTTTATAAAACAATAGAGTTCATTGCCTCTGTTTATGTTTACTTGGATTCCATCCTGCTGCTTCCTCCCTTTTCTTCTCGTATCCCCAGTGCAGCAATGGGCTTTTCTGTCTAAATGCCAACTATTGTTTGTGCTTTTGCTCCACACACAGCTCTGCTGAACATTTGCATTCAACCAGCACACAGTGGCTCAAGTTTTCTATTGGAGCAAAGCTGTCATCAGGTCACAAGCTGTTCTTGCTTGCAATAAAAGTCAGTGACAAGCTTTCAGATGTACTTGTTTGGCTTGCATCAGTTTTTGCTTTCAGGATTGCTCTTCGAAGGAGGAGTTCTGTGCAGTATCTCCTTTTTGGAGGTTTATTCTAGTCATAAGCATTAAAGAAGACCTCTCGGAAGTGTGAGTGTTTGTTCTGGTGGAGGAGACGTCTTCAGTTCTTTAACCTGCTACCAGAGATACCTGTTAGAAGGACTCTCTTCTACTCATTGCATTATCTCTGCTTTCTGAAAGGCTTTGCCTTGTTCAAAATCCAGGGAATTTCTCTAAGAGAAAATTAAAAGAAAAAAGTGTTAATGGAAGTGCCTACTTGACCAGACCTTATTGACATGTGAGATTTCGAAAAGCTCCATGAAAGCAAAACAGAGAAGCGAATGACTGGATGGGGGAACACTTTTGTTTGTAAGAGCAAATAAAGCATGCTGGGTTGCGAATTCCATTTATTGTGACATTCAGAAGAAATTATCTGCAGAAACTGATTTTAGCTGAGAAAACAGAGGCATCAAAGATACTATCTAAAACTTATTTCTCTGGAATTGCATCCTGAGTTCTGAAATTGAAATTTGAAAGCTTTCTATTGCACAGGGTCAATAAATGTTACCTGATACGATAGTTGATTTTATTTGCCCAAGGGTTGTCTGGAACCTGTGAATCTTTATATTCAGTAATTTCTGTTTCTAAAACAGAGAGTTCTTTTCAGTGCTATTGCTCTTACCACAGTTGAAGGAGAATAAAGGAACCTGATGTAAAAAGGCAAGTTGCTAAGAATTATGAACAGCAGTCTTACGAGATTTCATTATTAATCAAGAAAAAATATTATATTGGTGGGTGGTAAAGGTGTTATTTTAATCAAATGTGCCCTTTCTCCAAACACTCCTACCCAGCCTTCCGTTGTTGCTCACATAATTGAGCAAGTTGGGATTTTATTATTTAATTTTTTTAACACTTTAGGCGGGTTCGGGCTGTTTCTCGGTATGATCTAAAAGTTAGTGGAGATGGTCTAATGCTGGCGTGTTAAGTCTTGTATTGGACCATAGTGGTGAAATGCAAATTACTTGTGGTCTGAGCTCTTGTACTTAGAACTATGACCCCCAGTGTGCACACAGTTCTTATAGCTCCTATAATGCTTGCCATTCTGTTGTATGTGGCTTATAAATTATGAAACTGCTAAGGAGTGCTGACCTTCCTCTGAATACAGTTTTGTAGATTGAAATGCTTGGGCTTACATAAAAGAGGGCTAGAAGAAAAAAAAAAAAAAGCAAAAAGCAAAGAAAAAAGCTGTTTATTTCTCTTCCACATTAAGTCCAGGTTCTCACTGTTGCACAACAACTTTTTGTGACAATTTCTGATGCATCAGTTAAAACTTGGCACTGTTTTGTAGTCTTAACATTTGACAGGTCCAATTAGGAGAGCTGCTGCTGGGGTAAATATTTTTCAACTGCTGTCTTAAAAATAATAGAATTCAATGAAACTGAGGGAAAACGAGGTAGCTTTAAAATTATATTGAGACATTGTGTTTATCTGCAGATGGCATTACATAGCGAAGGGCTGTAAACACAGTCCAAGGATTTTGGCTGTATCAAGCTGTTGCTTGCTGCCCGCAACCTCTTCTTGCAGAAATTGCCACTTCCAACAGTAGGACTACCACAACAGGATGTATCTGAGCGCTACTTTGCAGTCTTGTTACTCCGTGTAAACCCATCTTTATCAGTACGGCAAGCAAATGTGGCTGAGATGCAGAGGAGGATGTCGTATTCTCTCCATCCTCCTTCTGTGCAAAAAGGTTGCTACTTTTGGCAAAGATGAGTGGTGATAGTAACAGCTTAGGCATGTATAGTGAAATCCTCCAAGCTTGGCTGAGACCATTTTCATAGTTTCACTCATGCTTCTAGCCTGATTCTGATGAGATTAGGTGAATGTTACTGTTCTAGAAGCTCTCAAGTTTTAAAAATTAAATGCTATGCAGTGCACAACATGAAGATTGTGAACAAATTGTTGACCACAACTTCTTCATGTTCTTGGGATTTAAATGATGCTGCATCATATCACCAAAAAAGTAATTGTTCCCTGGCTTTCCAATTACTATTTTTTTTATTTTTATTTGACCTTCTACCTCAATATATGTCCATCAGCATCTACAAATAATACCAAGGCAACTTTGGGATTTGAATCACTTGGCAATTATACTGGACTAGTACTTCTGAGTAATCTTAAACAGCAGTTATTTTCATGGCATCAGCTTCTCTATTCTGCTTCCTTCTTATGTTGATATGTTCATTTGGTAGCAATTCTCATTAATTTGGTCAAATGGTAATTTTATATATAGTTCTAGCTATATTTATCTGTAAGTAATCTTTCTCCTTTTTGTTCTGAAGAAGTAAATAATAACCTTCCTAGCTTCTCAGTTGTCTGAGAATGTGATTTAGAAACTGCAGGAGTAGCATTACTAGCAAGTTTTTATAAATATATAATTTGTCAAATAGGAATTATTTGTCTTTGTTAGCTTAGCTTAAATTACAGTCTTCTCCATTCATATTTATCCCAGCAATGGGTATAATCCTTTATACTTTTCAGAACTTTGAATTATTTTTGTGGATATTGGAGGAAGCAGGAACTCATGTTAAGATGATGATGTTAAATGTTTCCATCAGAATCTAATGTCTTCCATTTTTTCTGAATGGTTTCTTGTGTACATTAGTAGCTGAGGGGAAGAACAATGTTAAAACAAGTGAACCAACTCTCAAGATAATTTTGTTTCTAAGAGGCACTGTATTACTTCAGTTACAGGTTAACATAATGTGCATCGTCTATGAACTTGATGACATTGTGACTCAAAAGCAGGTTTCTTTGTGAACACTGTATACTGGGAGCATCTGTTGTGAGGTCCTCTCGTTGATAGAACCAGTGCATTGCAGTAAAATCAATCTCTTTCAGTAGCAATGGTCTGATTCTAGCAGTTTGTTGGCCAAGACAGAAGGACCACGTTGCCCCACAGGCAAAGGTGAATTAATTCATGGAATACAACTACTTCCCATGTTGCCAGCCACATGAATGCCAAAGGTTATCTATGCAATCTCACCCTTTCAAAAGGGTTAAGGAGACTTGGTCCAATCAAATCTAACTTGGATCCAAAGTGGTATATAAGGGAGCCTTTAGGAATGCAGATGTAACTGCTGCCATTTAGAACTACCACAATCTTTCCTTGCTTACTCAGTAATTGCATGTGCATTAAAATCTTTGGTGATCAGATGTGCTTTGGCATATTATTTAAGAAGTTTGGATCAGAGATACGAGTGTGACATAATAAATTCAGTGAGAGGCAACTACTGTGGTAGGCCTAAGAAAAAATGAATGAATTCATAATGTTTATTAGATGTACTGGCCTGAAGTTGTTTACCACAGAATTGGATTGTGATGCATATTTCTTACAGAAATGCACTACGTATATGGAGAAATAGAAATGCACTGATTTACCGTGGTTCTTTATTTCCCTAACTGTTAATGTGAGAATTTTATAGTGAATTGTGGTCATACCAAATGCCTCAGCTGGAATATAAACTTATTTTTTGTCCTACTGGTTAAATTCCACTAGAATAACTTGGTGTTTGTGTTTTTTTTTTTTTTTTTTAAAGCTGGAACCAGGCATGCTGATCCCTCTTTGAAAAAAAGAAAACTAGCTTTCCTTTTTTCCTAGAGATCGGCTTGAGCATTATGTCATCTGGAATGGCTTTGGCTCTGCTGCCGTCCAGAGAAGAGTCACATCAGGACAGCCCTAGCCCTATTCACTCTGTCCTCCAAATTAAGTTTTGGTTGGTTGGGTTCCTCTGCACAGCTCCTCTGCTTCTGTGCCTGCACAGAATTGGACAGAACAGGTCATCTTCTCATATGCTTCCCACCTGTGCTAAGAGCTCTGTGGCCACCTACTATATTCCAACCCTTGTGCAGACTGAGTGAAGAGCGTTTGTGGCCTGTGGGACAGGACTGGGACTATAGCATAAAAGGTCCCTGTACAGTATGACTTAGTTGGGCCTCATCTGTGACTGCTCTGCTCTTTGACAGAATGATTCAGTGAAGATACTATTCTAGGACTATGACCTTTAGCTCCCCCCCCCCATTGTTTTTGAAGGGG
>VXBJ01003310.1:302191-343269 GCA_013400055.1 Nycticryphes semicollaris | reverse complement strand
TTGAAGGGGAAATAGAAAAATATAATGTAAGCTGAAAGCTGTTTTAGCACAGGACTTGCTGTTTATTATGTAGCATGGATTTAACCTCTTGAAGCCTAGATAGTACAGTTCTTCTTTTTGATACTGGTCTTTCCTCCCCCTCGAGCTTTTCTTTTCTTTTCCATGAAGCTGAATCCTTGCAGATACTTTTAGCAAACTATTATTCCTTATAGTAAGCGATGCAAAAAAAAAAAGAGTGAAAAATGTGTTAACAAATGAACAAAATTTGGAGTTTATTTTTCATGAGGATTACAGTTATTTGATAATTACTTGCAATCCAGCAGGTACAAAATGTTTAATATTTTGTGCCACAGATCTGCTATAAAACTAAGAGCTTAAGCTTTCTTAAAAATCCCAGTTGCAATCTATTTATATTTAACCTGTCAAGTCATTGGTATATCATCATTGTTGTTATTAAATTGATTTTTCTGCACATTTCAGATGCCTCGGATAGAGTGATGCCTCAAAGGGCTGTTCAATGTCTTCTTCACTTAGAATTACAAAATGTAATGACATTGAGAGGGTTGGGTCTTTAGAAACTATAGATTATTTTGTTCTCTGGTAGAAGAGCCCCATCTGAACTCTTCCTCCTTCACAGATGCTACCAAGCATTTAGTTATAATAATCATAGACAAGTCATAGCATGACGCCTGTAATAGCTGTGATGGTTTTGGATAGGATGGTTTTTTGGAGTCACAGATGAGTGTTCAGTGGTTACACCACTGCGTTCCTCTTTCATCAGCGCTGTGCCATCTGTAGTAAATCCTGCCAGACCTTATATGAATCTGTCTTCCTCCTCTTCCCTCAAACATATTTGTACCACAGCATCCCATATGTGATTGGCTTGACAGCTGCTCAGTGTTCCTAGAGTCCAGAAAATGACACCCTTTTTAGGTCATATTTGGTCTTTAGGCCTTCTGTCCCTCCAGGTCTAGTTTAGGAAACCAGCATTATTGAATGTAATGTAGTTTGGGCTTTGGTTTTGTGTTTTTAGTCATGTTTTGTCATTTGGTCTGATAAAAGGTACTGTTTTTTTTTTTCCCCTCCTAGTGGCTCTTAATGTTTTACTAAGAGTTTTCTTGCAAACTGTTATATAGCAAAAGCGCTGATTAATTTTTTTAAAGTATGCCCATAAGCACTAAAAGTGTACTACATTCGAATTTGTATCTAGGTCTCTCAAACAGAACGGTACATCTGAAGAAAGACGTTGTCCAACAAGTTTTGAGGCAGATGGAATTTAATAGCCAGATTGTTAACCTATTGTACAATGTACTTACAATGAAAATGTTGATAAACTATTAAGTATTTGCTACCAAATGAATCTTTTTAACTGTTTTATAAGAGGAATGTGGTATAACAGAAAGGAAACACATTCCAACTTCTTGATTTATAGGTTTTGATAAGAGATCGGTTTCCTGCAGGTGGTAGAGAA
The DNA here is from genome assembly GCA_013400055.1 of Nycticryphes semicollaris. Lineage (NCBI taxonomy): Eukaryota > Metazoa > Chordata > Aves > Charadriiformes > Rostratulidae > Nycticryphes > Nycticryphes semicollaris. The sequence continues at coordinate 341,798 of VXBJ01003310.1, read as the reverse complement.
CATAAAGCCTACTGTAGTCACTAAGACCTTCCTGTAGAGGCTTATGCAGGGTGTGACATAAGAGTGGGATTGTTGTGTGATGCCTGTTCATCCTGTTAGTCTTTGTTACTTCTGAACAGTTACCTTTATGCAAAAGAGAAAAGCTCTGTTGCACTCTTCTGAGGAAATGTAATTTGAACTTTAATTTAAAGATTCATTGTAGAATATCTGAAGGTAGTTTGTCTAGTTTCAGTTCTGGTTTTTTTGGGTAAGCCAATGCAACATGAGTATTTATCATTCACATGAAGCTGAGTGACTAACAAAAGTGAAAATGTAAAACTTACAGTAGAGAAACTCTTAACTCTTCATCTGCCATGTCTAACTGAATACTCTGGTTTTAAGGACTGCATTTGGACATGAAGCCATACTGCTGCAGAAGGTGATATCACCATATGGATGCTCTTACTTGGGTGGAATAGTGCCAAAGGTGTTAATAATATTTCCATTGTGACTAGACACTTCAGGTGTCAGTGAAGCTGATTTAATAATGCAGTTTTTCTTGCACAGTAGCAAATCTCTGTATCTTTTCTTGATTAATTTCTTGCTTGGAAAGACACTGTACAGCAAGTGAAAATAACATCAACTGAGACACTTCTGTCTTCAAATATTGCTGGCATTATTAAAGAAATGCTTCTTCAGACTAGATCAGTTTTAAGAGATCAGGTTTTACTTGTAATTTAAAATGTGGCAAGGAAACAAAGTGGTCAATAGACGAAATGTTTGTATTTATCTATAAAGTCATTTTATGTATGCACGTAAGACTAATTTAGGGAATGAAGCGTGGGAGTAGTTCTAATCTTTTAATCAAGAAGTTTTTATCCAGATACACATATCTTAAATATAGCTGAAAGGTTATATTTCAATTCCTGGTTCATAGCATTAACATTTAAAATTTTGTATTTTAAACCCAAACCACTAAGCATTAAATTTAAAAAAATCTTTGTCCCTGACATTGCAGTAATGAGTTGTACTGTGCCAGTCTCCAGCAGGGTTGGTAATAACGAGCTTTGATTCTGTTTCAGGAGTTTTTATGTTACAATTTGGATTGATGGTAATATAAGGTTAGGAATAGCTGATTGTGTTGGCATGGGAATGAAAATTCCCTTTTTAGATCAAATACCTTGAATAGCTTTTGATATTGGATTTCATTCCTAATGTGAAAAATGCCTTTTTTCCAATAGAAAGAGTCTAATAGACGGAGTTTGCAAGCTGGGGCAGGTTTAGCTTTTGTGCATCCTGAGGTACAATATTTCAAAGAAAAATGCGCCAAAAAGAGAAGCCAGATCTCTCTGCCCCAATTTTGCCATTTTATTTTGCTTTTGGCTTAAAAGGGATTTGCGTTTGGCTGTTAATGTAACAAGCTGTTTACTTTGGCAGAGCTGGGCCTAAGACTAGCCTTTGTTGCTTAACAAATAAAATTAGTTTGAGCTCACTGTCCATGGAGTGTTTTCTCACATCATGAATCATTGTGCAAACTGGGACACTGTTTTAGTTCAGATCCTGAGGAGGAATCTAGCACAGCACTTCAGGAATGAGGTATGTTGTACTTGCAGATACGGAGCTTTTGCTCAGAACTGCTTTTTTCTTAGCATATCTGGGTCAGCGTTGTCTCCAATATCAATCCAGCTTCCATGAACACAATATTTCACCTCAAAAAGAAACAAAAAGGATTAAGTTTGACTGGCAGAATGAAGTTTTCAAAACACAGTTTGAGTATGTGGTGTGGTTTAGCACACTGTAGAAAATGAGCTTGATTTAAAAACTGCAACTACAAAGCTGTGTTAAATTATAAAGCACTTTTATGCTGTCATGTGCTCTACAAGCTTCAGTAGTGTGACAAATGAGAACTTTGAGTGATCTCAGAACTACCTTCCTGTCAGTTTGTCACGATCTGCACATTTTTTAGGTGTGCTCTTATTCCTCTTTCCAAACTGTGCTCTTGGTTTTCTTTGAAGAGTTTATAAACATCTTGATTGTGTGGTCCATTTTTGGTGACTCGTATATCTCTGACAGCTTACACACACTTATGTTACAGTAATCAAATTATCTGAGAGGAGACAGCTTTTAAAAATATTTACATGTGTTTTTTAACAAGTAGAAACTTCTATAGACAGAGAAGAGCCTGCATAGTAAAGGGTTTTTTTTTTTATTTGTTTAATTAAACTTCCAGTAAAATAGAAGTGGTTGAACAGCTGCAGCTGTCAGTATATGACTTAGTGCAAGGCAGACAAACTTCAGAAAGATCACTCCAGTGCTGCCAGCCTACCCAAGCAGCTGTAGAGTCAAATCAACAGCACTGTCTTACCTTCTGGTCTCTCCTCATATGAGAGAGAACATAATTAATAAGAAAATGAAACTGTCAAGAAACCTGTCAGTTTTACAGCCTTCTCAAGGGAAAACTACAAGCACACTAACAGGTACTAGAACTCTTAATTTTAAAACGTCAGTATGTCTTGCTGCAGTCAGAATGGTGAGTGTTTGAAGAATCAGTAGGTGGAGCCAGCCCAAATCCCTGCTCTGTTGTCGTCTCCCCCTTACAGCTCTCTAACCACCTCCTGGTTGCTTAGGAGCAAAGTCAGAGCAAAGCAGTGTGTAATTGCATCCATAGCAAAATGAGAATAGGATTTAAAAGCTTCCTAGGTAGAGAGGAGAAATGACTTGGCACTTACGAAAAGCAGTGTATAAGCTGTGAGTCCTGCAAGCAAGTGCATCCTAGTAGGGTGTTTAAAAATTAAGGATATGGGTCCTTGCTCTCAAAATGTCTTTCCTAGGGCTCAATCAAATTTGAAATAGCCTGCTAAATAGTCTGAATTTTGCCTTTTTTGAGCCTGAGTGCTGCTGTGTTCTGGGGGGATAAACATTTACTTTGGTGCAAGACTATAAGTAGAGTGTGTACCTTCATGGCACTGCCTGAATCTTTTGATTAGGAGAGCTATTGTGTAAATATAATTTCTGAACCAACTTTATTGATTGCTCCGGCATAAAGTATACATGTGTGGATAATATTGATGCTATTTTTTGTGACTTTGATTCATGTATTAGAAATATGTCTTGCTTTTTTTTTTAAATTTTTTTTAAAATTTTATTTTCTCTGAACTGGAATGGATAGTTCAACAGTTTCTCTAGTTTGTGTGGTTGGTACAGAAGGAGTCCAGAATCTCTGCCAAAAGGTGGTGTGGAATGGCTCAGTAGTTGTGGTGGTTTGCTGCAGGGCAACTAGGTGAGCTTAAAAATTGATTAGATGGTTGAACGCAAATGTTTGGGCTTTCCAGATCTTCTCCAAGCCCCTGAGGCTTCAAGAGCCCAGACCCCCAGCTTTCCTAAATGGAGGGCAGGCAGAGTCTGCGTCTCTTGGGTTGGGATTGGAGTCTCCCAGAATGGCAAGTTTGGAACCCTGAAGTTTATAACTTCTGACACCAGAAGGAAATCTCCTGCTCCACCTCAAGATCTGCACTTACAGAACACATTCAGTGCTCTTGTAGGTGATAAGGGCCTGGGTGCTCCATCCAGTGAAGCACCCAAACCGTCTACACCCAAGCAACACAGGCGCACCAGAAGAAAGTGGCAAGTGATAATAGCAGGGAAATTCCCTGCTGTGGGGGATGGAGACTCCCATCTGCTGACCTGACCTAGGGAGGCTTGTTGCTTGCCAGGGACCTGGATCTGGAACATTGTGGAAAGAGTGCCAAGGCTTGTCTGGCCCTCAGACTACTACCTCCTGCTGCTCTTTCACATAGGCTTCAGTGATATTGCCAGGAGTGATCTGGAAAGCATCAGGTGTTACTATACAGTTCTAGGGTGACAGTCAAGGGCATGGGAGCCTGGGTGGTTTTCTCCTTGATCTTTTTGGTGAGAAGGAAGCGGATAAATCCCATGAGTAACAACTGATGGCATAACTGGTGTCAGCAGCAGAGTTCAGTTTTATGATCATGAACTCTCTTTAATGATTGCTTGGAAGAGATGGGATCCACCTGACTAAGTAGGGCAAAGGCACCTTTGCCAACAGGCTGACTGACCAGCAAAGGTGAGGAGAGCTTTAAGATAGTAATGATGGGGGAGAGAGAGGATGACCAACAATCTAGTGAGGAAGCAGTGGACCATGTTGGCAAACAAAATGTGCGGGGTGATGCAAACAGTAGGGACCTTGTAACAAAAAGGGACTGAAGGGGGCCCTTTCCAAGCATATCTGTACAAACAAGGAAATGCCTTTCAGAATTATGGGGAAAATTCTTATATTCTTCCTGAGAAATCAACATTGCTGATTGCCTCTGTGTAATGTCTGTGCTGTCATGCATGTAGCATGGAGTGCTAAGAAGAAGAATTATGTGTTTGCATGCAGTTGCAGAGTTATGCTTTTGTTGGGATCGTGAAGATATGATGGGATGGCTTACATGCTGGAGTGCTGCAATAGATGGATGCAGGTTCTTTGGGAGGGACAGGCAAGGAAGGTTAGTTACTTTTTGAGCAGCTGAAAAGCCTGGAGCTGTGCTATGGGACAGATAGATGATGAACGACCTGAGAGTTTGTGGGTTAGGGTTAGGGGGCAGACCAATGAGTATGATGTGGTGGTGGGTGTCTCTACAAACCACCTAACAAGGAAGAAGCAGTTGATGGGGCCTTCTTCAAACACCTGGAATAAAACTCACATTGGCAGAACCTGGCTCTCATGGGGAATTTCAACCACCTTGATATCCACTGGAGGGATAAGTTAGTTTGCTCATGCCCTGGGGATGAGCAATCCAGGAGGTTTCTGGAGTGTGTTGACTGCTGGATTTCATACTTGCAAATGAGGAAGAGCCGTTTGCGGATCTTAAGGCTGAGGGCAGTCTTGGCTGAACTGTCCATGAGATGGTGAAGTTCAAGATCTAGGAGCAGGGGGTTGAAACAGAAAGCAGGATTGCTACCTTGAACTTGAAGAAGGAAGACTTTGGCCTGTTCAGGGGTCTGCTTGAAAGAATCCCACAGTTTTGGATAAAAGAGTTGAGCTGGTTGGTTTTTGGTGATCACCTCCTCCAAGCTCAATAGTGGTCCATCCTGACAAGCAGATGTGGTAAGATGCCTTCATGGATGAACAAGGAGCTCCTGACAAAAATTAAACATAAAGAGTACAGGAGGTGAAAGCAGGGAGAATTGACCTGGGATGAAGGCAGAGAGAATGTCTGTGTGTGCACGGATGAGGTCAAGAAAGCCATGACCCATCTGGAGTTGAATGTGGCAAGAGATGTTGTTGTGGGTTAACCTCAGTGGGTATCTTAGCCCCACACAGCTGCTTGCGTACTCCTCCCCCCAGTGGGATGGGGAAGTGAATTGAAAGGATAGAAGTGAGAAAACCTGTGGGTTGGGGTAAAGGCAATTTAATAGGTAAAGCAACTGGTGCATGTGCAAGCAAAGTAAAATAAGGAATTCATTCACTATTCTCCATTGACAGGAAGATGTTTAGCCGTCTAATGGAAAATAGGGCTTCATCAAATGTAACAATGACTTGGGAAGACAAATGCCGTAATTCCAAATATACCACCATTGCTCCTTCATCCCCATAGCTTTTATTGATGAGCACAACATCCTATAGTATGGAATACCCCTTTAATCAGTTGGGGTCAGCTGTCCTGCCTGTGTTTCCCCCGTCAGCTTCTTGTGCCCCTTCAGCCTATTCACTGTAGGGCCATCATGAGAAACAGAAAAGGCCTTGAGGCTGTGTAAGTACCCTTCAGCAATAGCCAAAACATCCCTGTGTTATGACAGAGTGCACTTTCAGCAAGCATGCAAACCTGGGAAGAGTGTTTGACTCGCTAGAGACTTGTGCTTGCCATTCAGAGAGGCCTCAACAGGCTGGAGAAATGGGCTGACAGGATCCTCATGAACAAAGGGAAATGCCAGGTCCTGCACCTGGAGAAGACCACCACCAGGCTGAGTGTCTGGAAAGGAGGTTTGGGCTAGAGAGAGCAGGGTCCTGGTGGACAGTAAGTAGACTGCAAGGCAGCAACATGCGCTCGTGGCAAAGGCAACTCCTAGCTTCCTGGCCTTCATTAGACAGAGGATTGGCAGGAGGGAGGTGGGGAGAGGTGATCCTTCTCTTGTGCCTCCTTTCTGGTGAGTCACATCTGGAGTGTGGTGTCCAGTTCTGGGTTCTCCCATACAAGAGAGAGATGGAGATACTGGAGGTAGTCTGGGAAAGGGCCATGAGGACGGTTGGGGGATTGGACCATTTGATATCTGAGGAGAGTCTGATAGAGTTGGGCCTGTTTAGCCTGGAGAAGACTCAGGGTGATGTTATCAATGTGTCTGAATGCATGATGTGCTGGAGTAACAAAAGTGGAGCCAGACTCTTCTTGGCATTTGGCAATGAAACACAGGAAAAATCCACTTAAGCATCAGAAAACCTTTTTAACTTTAAGAGTGATTGAACATTGAAATTTCCATCTTTAGAGATATTCAAAACCTGGCTGCATAAGGCCCAGAGAAACCTGTGCTTTAGGTGTCTCTGCTTTGAATAAGTTTGGATTAGGTAGTCTACAGAGGTGCCTTCCAACCTCAAATGTTGTGTGATTTGAGTATTGGTTGTACTCTATATGCAGGCTGGTAATAAATGGAGTGCTATCACGGGCTGTCCTGGGACCTGTTCTGTTTAACATCTTTGTCAGTTACTGGAGAAGGCAGTGGAGTGCACTCTCTGTGCACTGTATATGGTTGACAGGAAATAGGTAGAACAGTTGACATGCTGAAGAGTGGAAGGACATTAGGGTAGGGGAACTCTGACTGTCCAGCTTGGAGAAAACAGGAGGTCCTAATAATAGCAACCTTACAATACCTACAGGGAAGTTATCAAGAAGGTGGAATCATGCGCTTCACAGTAATGATAGTGGGATGAGACCAATGGATCTAAATTAGAAAAGGAAAGGCTTATGGATTGTAGAGAGAAAACTTTTCTCCCAGTCAAGCAGTGGAGCAGGTTGCCTTGCATGCCCTACCTCTGACCTTTGAAGTTTTCAAGACCTATGTGGCCAAAACCGTGAGCCTGAATAATTCTGATTTTTCATTTAATTTTCAGTGATAAATTTTTCAAGTTCTGTTTGTATGTCAGCTTGTACCGTGTGGTGCCAGTCTCGCTGTTCATTATGCAGTTTAGCAGGCCTCTTCTCAACTGGTTTTATAATGTTTTGGAGCTTCGCAAAGAAGCAGTAGATTAATATTATCGACCGTAGCCTTGTGCCTGGGATGTATCCGAAAGTCAGAACATTCTTTTAGCAATGATTTGCAGGCACTGGGGGAGGGAGGGAGATGTTCAGCATTGTGTCAGTGTGACATTTTGGGGGTGGAAAGGAATAACTCTGCTTTCCTGTCAACTCAGTTCAATTTAGTCTTCAGGGCTTCTGTTACTTAGGCAGAACCTTTTCACTGTTTGTGATGTAATGGTTAGCTTCACTCTGTGAGCTGCATTGCCTGTTTTCTGGCCACAACTTGCAAGGTTTACACATTACAGTCATTTGTGTGGAAAGCAGATGCCTATTACTAGTTCTCATTTTGTTGTTTCGATGGTTGAAGTGACAAATGTTTGGTGGAACCTCCTGGGGCATGATTTTCCACTGAAGAAAACAGGAATAATGCTTTATAAATATGGCAACCCTTGACCTTGCCAATTGGGCTTCTCCAAGTAGATATTTGATGGACACTAAATACAGGTGTGGCTTCCATATTTGAATACTCCATGTCTATTATTTTCGATTCTCCAAAGGAGTTTTTCTGTCTTTATGACTTCTTTAATTCTCTAAGGAACTTTGTTGTTTTGAGGGATGAAGAGTCCTCCCAGGAAAAGACAAAGATATACCGTATATTGCATCTTATATCGTTACCGTTATAACACACCTCTGATAACAGACATTCAGAGCAGTAGTAGCATTTAATCTTCAGATCCTCTGATGCCTAATCACAAGCGAAAGTAAATTTTTCTCCCGTTGGTGAAACCCTGTGAGAACATGTTCATACAGCAAAGCTTTGCATTTCTGTATAAACAGCAGGGAAACTCAGCATGATGCACAAAATTCTTGTTAAATACTCTTTAGGTTAATAGTGATGTGTTAAGCATCCCAAGCCACTGCACTTAGTTTGCTAAGGAAGTTGAGAACCTTTCCAGAAATAAAATGCTTTAGAAGTCCCATGAACAGAAGCTAAAATGTTGTCCAGGAAACAAAAATAAACTTTGCAATGCTGCTGGAGAATATACCACTGAAGTATGATAAATTAATTTTCTTTAAACAGTAAAGAAAAATGCATGCCATTTGTTGCCTTAACCATGGTGGACATTCCTGCATTTTTTTTAGGTTTTTTTTTTCCCCTTTGTCATTACATATTGCCTATTCTATATACTTTATTTATTAAACTGAATATATTACTTTTGCTGAGAATATATAATTGGATAGGTGTTTTCTTGTTCTTTTCAAAGGTGTGAAAACTTAAATACCAATAATAATGCATGTCTGTGTTTCTGTCTTTTAGTGGAGGCGATAGTGGAGTTTGACTACAAAGCTCAACATGATGATGAGCTGACGATCACTGTCGGTGACATAATCACCAATATCAAGAAAGATGATGGAGGCTGGTGGGAAGGACAGCTCAAAGGCAGAAGAGGTTTGTTCCCTGACAACTTTGTAAGAGTGAGTACAAAGTGGAACTGTTCTCGTGTTGCGTGTATACGTTTTATGTACTGTGCTGCTCATGCTAAATATCAGCCTTTATATAATAACATTTATTATATCCAAAACTATAACATATTGTAATACAGTGTTCTATTGAGGCTGTGTTACAAAGGGAAAATAAAGGCAAATGTCGTTTTGGTATCCTGAAAATAAAATGTTTCTTGCTGTTCAGTGACTATGTTTGACTGTGTGGTCTGGGAACAAACTGATTATTCTAGAACAACTTATATGTCATGGCATTTATAACATTTTCTCTTCCGTATAAGTGCTAGTTCTTCTCCAGAATGCTTTCTTAGGTTTTATAGAAGCTTTTTTTTTTTTTTGCATAGTTATTCCTGACTAATCCAGTTGAGAGAAATTAAAGTGGATTTTTCCAAACAGTTGCCTATAAAAACTTATGAAAAAAAATCATTACTTAATATTTAATGTAATGTACCTAATAACTTGAAGTCATATGGGTTTTAGGAAAGCCATTCAAAGTTTTAGAAAATCATATGTCTTTTTACTGGGCATCTGTATGCGCACACATATGTCTGCACATACGAGACTAGCTCTTAGTACTTCTGGGCCTCCTTGATTTCTCGTTGAAGACTTAGGCTGCTAGTTTCTATAAAACTCAATAAATTTGGCTCTCCACTATGGAAATGAGAGCAAGAACTACAATTAATAACATAAGTAGGTTTTATGTTAATCTGTTACTATAGTCTCAGAGGATATTTGGGACTTTCCCCTTTCTGAGGGTATAAGAATCTTCCCCCCTCTCTCGCCCCCCACCCCCCCTTTTATTTTTATTTCTAGCTATGTGAGCCTGTTGTGTGTTTAGACTATGCACACAATGAGGTTGTTTCATTTTGCTTCAATAGCACTACATGAAATGAGGTAATCTGGGGAGATAAATGGTAGCAAATTTACTGAGCCCATAGTGGGGGGCACATGGGAACCTCAGGTGTTCCTGTGAGGACAAATGTACTTGCATCCTAACCGTTGTTCTTGACATTACCAAGGAAACTAGAACCGTTCTGTGTCTGTCAGGTGGCAATGATTAGGAGGAAGTAAGAGCCTCAACCAGATGAAAGGGAGTGAAAGAGGAAAATGGATACCCTGTTTCTTATTAACCTCTGAAAATCCACACTTTGGGGTAGGCAGAAGATGCTATTTTGGAACTCGTGTATTGATAATATTTTTATGCTTGAACTTTGAACTGTGAAGTTTTGTGAGACAAAAGCAGACTTCCTCTAAGGTTTCTCCTGGCTGATATTTGAAATCTGCTGCTGATTTTAGGAGATGTTGGATTTAGTGTCCTAATTCATTGTGGCCTATGAATTTCTCTTATGAAAAATATCATAATCTAAGTATGAAGGTTTGCAAGCTCTCCCCTTTAGTACCTAATTTTTACAGCTTCCTTTTTCCAAAATTACTTCAAACTGTGGCATTCTGTCACATGGTTGAAAAATAAATATTTTTTTCTCATTAGAAAGTTCTGAAACAATAAATGGATTTAAAATATCACTACCTGCTCTTTGCACCCCCAGCCCCCCCCCTTTTTTTTTAAATCATCATCCAGAGCTGTTTTCTAAAGAACCAAAACCACATTAAATTCTTCCTCATTCTCAGATTGAATGCAAAGTCAAACATGTTTTTCATAGTTGAGCATTCCCTCTCTGAATTAGGTAATGTGCAATGAAAAATGCATACTTCCTAGAAGTATGGTTAGTATGTGACTGTCTTGAGTGAAAAACTTTATTTTGCTTCAGTTTTTCTGGCGTAAATCACCTTGTATCAGGAGAGCTATCGTCAAACATAACAGCACTCCCATTAGAAAGTTTGCTGAGCGTAATCATTCTGTTCACTAAGACTATAAGTAATTGTAAACTTTCTCTTTCAGAAAATTTTTTTAACATGTGCATGCAGAGCTGGGCTCACCAGCAATCAATTCATGACCTGCTGCTATTCTGTTGTGTCAACAAGGTGTCTGAGAGGCAGGCAAAATGAAATGCTACAGATTGGTGGAGGAACCAAATGCAACTTCACATTCCCCTTGCAACTCCCATTCCCACATCCTTTATCAGAACTGGTTGTAAGAGTAGTTGCTTGAGAAAGTTACTCAGAGCTAAAAATCACTAATGAAATTCTTGAGGTACTTTGCATTCTGCCTTCAAGTGGAAGGAATAATTTCTTATGGAAAATAACTTCTCCTTCCTGTGACTTGATTTTCTTTTGAATAAATTCCTGACGACGTTCCAAAGAAACTGTTGGGTTTTGAAAAAAATGAATGTTTGGGCTGAATTGAAACCTCTGAATTATCACAGTAAAGAGTCTTGAGTGGTCTTGTCTAGCATGTGTGCATAGATTCTGAAAGGGTGGTTTGAAGAGAAAAGAGTTGGGAAGGAAAGATGTACAAATCAGAAATGAAAAAATTAGAGAAATGCAATATATTGGAAAGTTTAAGAAAAGACATTAATACAAAGTGTTACTTAAGAAAATAAAAAAAAAATTTTTCAAGGGAGTACTAGGTTGTGATGTGGAGAAGACATTTGAAGTTTCTTGCAGCAAAAGTGGTTTTAAATTTCATGGAATAAATGCAAATTAGGAGACCATTGAAGAGGAATTGTCTGAAGACAGATGTGAGAAAGAGGAAAGGGCAGGTAGCAATGATACGTATGCAGTACATGTGCAGTTATTTTTTTCAGGGGAGTTTCACTGTGAAGAAGTTGTATCAGAGGTACTTCCTGTTCTTGAATCTGCAAAACAACTGCTCTGAATTTTATATATTTTCATACATACAGACACAAAACCCACAGCTTCATACTCTTCTTACGCTCTGCAGTTCAATATGCAAGGTGTAACAGAAAAGGTATTTGAAATTTCTCTTTCCGTTTTCACTGCCTATTAGTCTGCAGCTACGGTCACTTGGAAGATTTTGCGGGAGAAGTTTGTCTAAATATGAGAAAATTCTTTCGTTCTTCTTAAAGATCTAATTTAACTCCGTCAGCCTTTGTAGATATCTACTTTTTTTAGAGATAGCGATGCTGAATTTATCGTAAGAAATTTGTATCTTTCTCATATTTACTGTTTTCTTTCAATATTTCAGGTAGAAAAATAGAGGTATGAGTGGAGAATTCCTGGTTGCCTATTTTACTCCTCAGTTATGCAGTTGGAAAAGAGGATGTAGCAAGTGTGATTGCAGTGTAGTTCATTTACATGGTATAAAGTTGGTCTTCGATATCTTTCTAGCTTAAAAACTTCAACTTGCAGTCTAAAATCCATACTTTTATGACCAGAAAATTAAGTAAACGTGGATGCTGTAGGTTTTTTTAGGGTTTTAAAAAATACTATTAGGAGACAGTATGCTTTTTATTTTTATTTTCTGGTCTTGTTTTAACAAATTCCTTGTCTAGCCATGCTCTGCAGTGTAAAATTGTGTTTCTAAGTGTGACAGCATCTGAGACAGATTTTGCTGATAGTAGATGAAGATGTAGAAAGCAGGAAACTGTGGTGCAGAGCCATCCTTGCCAGTTTTAATTTACAAACCCAATTCTATGTGGCATTGGGTGGTGTTATAAACTGAAAATGCTGCATGTGGCAACCTTCAGGCTTGTCTGTACTCCAGAGGACTTGCCAGTATTGCCAGCAGGATTAAGGAGGTAAATTCATTTTAAAATTAGCAAGAAGTGTGGCAGTAGTTATTTTCGAAATTGCAATGTATAACTTGGGTTTTAGAATCAATGAAACAGTCAGGGCCTTTGCGTAAATGTACTGCTGCCTCAGGTCAGAACAGCAACCTGGGTTCCTTGTTGTACAAGCAGAATACAATTTCTTTATATAGTGCAAATTAGTTGTAGAATGCCAGAGATGTTCATGCTGAATCATATGTACACGGTGGAGGTTGTTATCTGTTGCTTGTCAATTAATTTTCTTCCCTATGTATTTTTTTTTTTGTTTGTTTTTAATCTTTACAAGCAGCCAGAGGTTGCAGGGGGTTGTGAGTAAAACGCAGGATGATTGCTTGATGAGACCCTTGTTGTTACACATCCCCCATCCATTTCTATCAGTGCTTTCCTAAAGCCTTTCATAAGACTGTGCCTGTGCACGTGCAGGGGCCCTTTACAGCATCACTTGGCTCCTGGGGGGCATAAGAGAATATTCCATGTGTCTCAGAGCACTTTGGTTCCTGCAGTACTTTCTGCTTCCCCAGCCCTCTGGCTGCAGCTTGGTACCCAGCAGATCAAAGAACCAACCAACCAACTCTTGTTGTCCTTCCCTCCTGCTTGACATCCCGCTCTCTGATACAGCTCTGCCTGCCTTTGCTTGTAGGGTCTTACTGCCTTCACTGCCCTCCTCAGTGCTCTAAATAGGCACTTCTGAAAGTTGTGCCATCTGCTGAGGCACTGAGATTATATGCAGACTAGGGAAAGCAGTGTTATTTCTGTCTGTACCCAGAAAGAGAACTGGCTTCATGGGTCAGTGAATTATCGTGGATTATATACTTGTTAGGAATTTGCAAGTCGATCGCTAAGCTTCTTTGTTGGAAACCTTACTAGGCTGTTGTCTACGTCTTTTTCCTTAGGAAATGTTTTAGATTGTGGCACCCTAACTCTTATGTCCATCTTGGGAATGAGAGCCAGGTATATTAGTTTCTTATTCCAAGTTCCTGGGTCTGACCATTGAACTTGTTATTGTGGTGATGAAGTACAGGAGAGCATAATTGGTGAAAGAAACTTTCAGATAGGTTCCATCAAGTGAAAATGTCGTCTCTTTGAGCTTTTGTTTCTGTAACAGCAGTGAAGATTTTAGGGAGAGAAACGTAGCATCACTACGTATTATTTAGAATGGTGAAAGCAAAACTAGTGAAACAATGTCTCCCCCACAGAAACACAGATCCACTATGATGGTCTTGTACCAGTCAATAATCTCTGACTCGGCAGGGTTCAGTTTTCAAAGGGAATTCAGCACCGAGCAGCAGCATCATTCTGGGATGTCCTGGATGCCCAGGGCATAATTAGAAATAATGTCACGCCTCAACCTGTTCATCTGGCTTCAGAGGGGGTGGGGAAGCTCCCAGTGAGGCAGCTGCCCTGGGTGTTTGGCCTGGAAGTGATGTGACGTTCCCTGGCAGCAACAGAGTCTCCTTCCCATTTCCAGTCACAGGGAACTGGTAATCTCGTCTGAATGGGAAGGGTGCTGTGCTCGTTGCGGTCAGCAGAATGGATCCTGTATGTTTGTCATGGGGGCAAGTGTGGTGTTGCCTTTTCTTTGGTGGTCTGTTGGATATATTTTGGTGCCAGGCTTTGAGGGAGGGGTTATGGGGGGAGAGGGAAACAGAGAGGAAAGAAGTGTTGCTCTTTGGGGCTGTTGGATGTTTTGTGGGAACCAGCGTTGTGAATGTTTTAGGAACTATGCAAAAGTGAGAGGCTTTTAAATACGTGCAGCAGTCACACAGTGTACACATGGTAATGTGGAGCTTCCGAGTTAAGGTTTTTATTAGCTTTTAGAGACTGTACTTTATATTGCAACAAGTTATTAGTAAAAAGTAACCTTCTGAAAAGGCAGTGGCTTAATTGTAATTATATATTGTTAGAACTGGTGAAAATTTAAGAGTTTGAAAACAAAATGTATTGCTTTTCTTTAATATGCATTGTAATTGCTGATGTTGAAACAAACATAAACAAATATTCTTATTTAAATATACATTATATCGCTTCATTGATATAGTTCAGTGTAGGTAGTATAAAGTGATATACTACTGAGACTCAAGTCTTCTTTTTGCTCAGGTTTGTCTTTTATATTTTTAAGAAAGCCTCAGTATAGTATTTATGTTGAAAATACGCTGCTGTTTAAATTGTAAAAATAAAATTATAATTTTATGCTAAAAAAGGAAACAAAACACTTTTTTTTCCCTTCTCCTTCCTGAGTCTTCAAGCCCTGAGGAGGAAGAGAACCAAATCAGAGACTGAGACTGAAACAAGGACCGAATGTGCTGTTTGGAAGTTATATTTTCAAAGATGTAACTTATTTGGAGCTGCAATACCATAATTCTTTAAAGCAGCTTCAATTTCTTCAGAACTTATTTATGTATTGTTATTTGGAACTGTGTGGTACACAGGGAAGTAAATGTGGTTTAGGCAATAGCCTCTTAAAGTACTTTCCGTCAGGAATTATAAAATTGGCAGGATTAGATATTTCACGGCATTTCTCTAACCTGGTGCTAAAAGGTTGGGGGGTAAAGAGAAGGTGTCTTGACCTTTTACTTTCTCTTCCCTGCAGTCTCTTTCTTTTTTTCCACTTTTCTTTTTTGTCCTGGCAGCTTTTTAATCTCCGGATGTTTTTATTTAATCTGTAGCTTGCTTACATGTGGGTGGGTATGTTACTAATCCATGTATTTTGGTCTGATTAATTTTTACACTTGTTCTTGCAATTGTTTTACTGTTGGAGCAGACTGCCTTGAGAAAGTCTTCTCTGTAGGTAAAATCTGCAGAGGTGCTTAGCCGTATTTGTGTACAAAAGGCTTGAAAGAAGTACTACTACAGTTTGGAATTTACAGAGTACTGCTGTGTACCTGATTTTTCCCAACAGGAGCAATAACCTTGGTAGAATTGTTGAAACACAAGCTCCTAGAAGCTGAATCGCAGTTCAGTCCCACTGCTGTTTGAAGTGAGCGTGAGAATACTCATTGATATTTCCACCTTTCTTGCAATGCAATTACATAGCCCTGAGATCAATTCCCTCAACTTTAGGAAACAACATTTGATGGTTTTTATGTTGATCTGCAAAAAAGGGTGTAAGAGAAGCAGTATTCTGGATGCCTGTGGTGTAACTACAGCATTTAATAATTAGTAATTGTGAAGAGTTGTGCTTGCATTCAAGCTTAGCTTGAAAAATATTCCATTTACTCCATTAGAACAATCCATCCTGTATCCTGACTACATCTACCAGTTCGTGTTACTTAAATGTTAAGTAACATTAACAGTAAGTGCAAATGAAAATAGGACCAAGAGGGACATGCGTGAAAAAGAAAGATATTGGGGATTTTAAGACTAGCTGTTCAAACTGATGCTGTAGTGATAGTTTGCTTCTGAATATTCCTGTCCTGATCAAACACAGTAATTATATCCATGTATGTGGGAGGGGTGTTTAGCAATGTTGATTTTTTATTTGTCTGGGTTTTCTTTGTTGTTTTGGGGTTTTACTTGTATGTACAGAAGTGGTTTTTTTTCTGAAGTATTATGTGTAGACCATTTAACACCTTTCCTATAACAGCTTTCATGCTTTTATAAAGTGCATATCAACTGGAGTAGCAAACTTAGTTGTATTATTTGCTAATGGAAGTAGTATTTGAGTAATTAGGTATCTTTGTATTCAGTATCTGTCAGTGCTACAATTCCCTGCTAGAATCCTCTGACAAGTATTTGCGAAACTGGTGGTGGAGACAGAGTCCTTAAAGGGTCCCCCATCTCCTACCAGCACCTAATTATTTACTCTACTAGAATTTCACTGGTGCTGTTAGTAAAATTATAATATGACAGAGTATATTAGAGCAGTTTAGGTTTACGATCAGCATATGTTGTTCTCTTCAGAGTTGGAAAGAGGCAAGTATATGTGAATCTCTTAATCCTCGTTTTTTGGCTCTGTTACAGCCATATGAAATACATTATTGTTTATATATAGACACTGTAGTCATGCAGTTACCCTTGGAAAAGACAAAGGTACAAGTAAACTACCATCATGTAATAGGATGAGTTATTTACTCACTCTGACTTCAGACTCCTTCTTCAGGGACAGAGTCATAGTGCCAATGGTTGTGATGGGAGGTGGTGAGGGATGAAGAGAAGAAACGAGTAGAGCATATGTGTTAAAAATGACATTAGTACCTCCCACCTAGGCAGAAGGAACAAGGCAAACCTGTCATCTTTACAGAAGGTGGTAATGACTTCTGCTTTTATTGATTTTTTTTTTTTTTTTAACTGGAAATATTGAGAGCAATAAATGTATCGTAAGTCATTCAAGACTGTGCAAGGTGTGAGTGTACATGTCTGCTGCTTCACAAAACCTTGATTTCTTAATTTCCTACTGCATGGTGACTCACTGCACCCTTTGAAAGATTAATTTAGTACTGGTTCTGCCAGAGAACTTGCATTTGCCTTCCCAGAGGCTATAGGCCAGTATTATCAAAAACACTAATTAAAACCACCCTTCCAACAGAAACCATCTCTAAAACAGAAACTTCTTACATAACTTTCATGATTTCTTATGGTTACAAGTTACTGCCATTATTTTGACTGGTTCATGATTAGCAGCTTAGATAAGCCTTAGTTTCCCTTTTAAGACATGCTTAGGTGAGTTTAGGCAGTCTGATTTATTTGTCCGTATTTACTTATTAATTGGTAGCACAAAGCAAATAAAACTCCTTTTTACCCTTTCAGCTGAAAATTATTCTCTTCCTACTTGGAGCCAAGAGCATCATGTCATCCAGCTTTCCTTTTGCCACCTGTGTTTATCAGCTTCAAGTTTTTTTTGGTTTTTGTTCCCTCCCCCCAAGCTTGCTTATTATGCTGCCTCCAGGACCCTGCCAGCATGCAAGCAGACTGCTTGTCTGTCTTCATGTTGCTGTCATGTTGTCTGCATTACATGGCTGTGACACTATAGACACATGATTCATACACTCTTGTCAGTCATTGCCTAATGGCTACGCCAATGAGAACCTAGTAACTATAGATAGAAGAAGGTGAGATGTGAATCTTAGTTTTCTTTTTGTCCTTCCCTGGTATCCTGTGTCTCAATTTTATTCTACCATCAAGCACAAAGACAAAATGTAAACTGTTCCTTATTTAAATTTCCTTCTAAGATGACCTGAGTTACTCTTCTTCTGGGGTTGAATTACAGAAATACAGATGGAAAAATGCCTGTCATTCAGGGCTACCACATTAACCGTCTTGAATAGAAAATCTGTAAAGTTCATCCACCAAAAACCTGCTTAGATGTCTCGATGTATCTTTCAGCAAATTTTTTTAATGCTTTGCTTTTGCTTTAGAGGAATCTACTTCTAAAATTTAGTTGAATATTTTCTATACATTTTGTTTCACGGAAAAAAGTACTTACAAGTGGAAATACCTGCAACGTACTGTTGTGCATGTACAAAAGGATATATGCTTAGTTGTTTTCCTCTGTCCCCACACGGTTTCTTCATTTGGTGACCTTCAATCCGTTTGTAATGCTCTGTGGTGTACTTTCGTCTGTTTGCCTTCCTTTGACTCTGTGGGATCTGTGCTTTCACACTGAAAGCACCTGAAGGTGGGCAACCTGAAACTTGTGAGTTTGAGTTGATCAGTTCTCAGGAACAGATTGTCACAAATAATGATGGCTAATTCAAAACCCTAAACTGGTTTGTTACTGATACTGTGTAAACGTACAGAATGCTAAACTAAAGTCCTGGAAGGAGCTGGGATTTCTGTTAGCTTGCTGTGAGATATTGCCTGTATTTTTCCCTGTAGAAGGAAAGATTATGTGTACTTTGAAACCTCCTTAAGTGAACAGTTGAGGGCAGATCCTTTAAAAACTATTGTACAGAAAGAACTTCACTGTACAAGTAGTTCACTGAAGTTGATGAAATGACTAGGAAGATGCAACTTTTTATATGCACTGATTCTTCCAGGACTGAGCATTTCATAGCCCTTAACAGCTCTGTCATTCTTTGTAGAAAACTTCGCAATTTCTATATTGTCAGCCCATTTTTTTAGTGGGGCTTTTTAACTTCGGTAGCCTTTCAGACAACATGAATCTTTTTAAAAGAATCTAGGCAAACTGACAGGTGGATATCAGAGGAAAATTTTGAATAACTGGAGGGAGGGGAATGCCTCATTGAACTGTAAAATAGAAGCTCTTTTAAAAAATTTAATCCCTTTTAAAATGTTTTCAGCAATACATGTATGTGCATGTAGTAGACATGTAGTGTATGTTGTGGTATGCAGAAATAACCACTAGGTCTCAAATCAGAATATACAAGTGAAGGTACCAGAAATTATTTTTAAAGGGACTTCTATTTTACAAAATAGAGAGAAGGGAGAGATATTCTCTGGTCTCATTTTTTTCCTCACTGAGCAATTGCATAATGTCGGTGTTCTATATCTGAAACAGAGTTTTTACAAGGAAGTACAGTGTGTGTTACTGGCCCTTCTGAACCTTGGTGACACTTGCAGTGATGTTCTGGAATCTTGATCCAGTTTCTTTGTGCTGGGTTTTTTTTACCTTTTCATTGTTTCCTGAGTAAGGATTCACATATTTAGAAAAGGTTGATTATTTCTGTTGGTCTTTTTAACGTGAGTATGCTCTCCTCCCCAGTAGTTTCTTTTTAAGGTTCATGTGTTTCCATTAGAAGTTCACCTCCTTTTCCCACTCCCCCACGTGGCAACTTCTGTGTGGGTTTTATTTTCTCATGAAGCTGAAACTGGGAGTACAACTTAAGGGGTTGAAGAACTCCTTCCAGGCTTCCTTGCTCATGCCTGGAATTACTTGTAATGTGTTGGTAACCTGCCTCTCCAGTCTCTGTACCACGTCCTTCTGCCGTCAAATTGCAGCTTCATGAAACTGAGCACGATAAAAATGAGGAGAAATATTTATTAAGCTTTATTAGAGAGTGGTTTTTATTTGAAGACTGGTTGTATTAATGGAGGCTTTCTGGGTCATGCCTTTAAGCCTGTCTGTACTAAAATGAGCTGCTCAACTCCTACCATTGAAGAATGTATGTGGGGGGGATAGATGGGAAAATGGAATTTGAGTTTTACCAACCAACACCACCAGCATTTGCTAATGAGTGCTAACAGATGTATTTGTTTCCTTCTGATGTTTTCAGGCATTCATAAAGCAAAAACAAGATTTGCAGGGAGAGGCTAATTACTGTCTCTTACTAGATTGTGTTGTTGGAAAAAATTGACTAGGCTCCCAGACTCAGTTATTCCCTCATCAGATCTGACAACAAGCAACAAAACTAAAGATAAATACTGGCTACAGGCAATTATTTTTAGTTAAGGCCACTTAATATTAGCTGGTTAGACTGCTTGAGAGAAAAGGGAAGTTTGCATCGTTGGAGCATGATGCACAGTAACAGGAGGAGACCTGAACTTGAAACAGCGTTATTACTGCTGTGCTGCCATTATACTAATATCATAATTTCATTGAACTTCACCTCAAATTAGTACGTTTTGCATTCCTGCTACTCTCAGGGAAATGCACATAATTAAGACTTGTGAAAAGGTGTCAAAAGTAACAATTCAGTGAAAACAGAGTGATTAATTAGAAGTGCTTTCCTAGGCATACGAAAATTACATTGGCGTTTTAGTAATGGTCCTGTAAAGATCATTTGGTGCCACCAACAGACCCCCTTGATTTTTTTTCTGATGTTAACAGTGGCCACTTAAAATACTTCTTCTGTTCTGAATGCGTGTGCTTTTCAATGAGGACAGTTAATTTTATAAATATTATCTGTTGCAAAAATCCATAGCATAAGATAACACAAAACCAAATTGTTCGTTGTAAACATGAATCAGCAGCCTCACTTGCTATAGGTGCTTGCATCTCTCTTGTTCTGACTGTGGCATTGATCTTTCATGGTTATAGGAGTGTTGTCAGAGCGCTTCTGCTATGAAGCAGTTACACAGCTGAGCTTTGCTTCACAGATGTCTAGTAAACCCCTGTACAGCAAACAAACTGGCTGTGCCAGTAACAGATCAATCAGTTAAACCAGTTTCACTAAATAAGTCAGTGGTAGGGCTTCTGCCAGTTCTGTTACAGATCACACCTGCCACTCTTCCTGTTCCAACTATGCTGGTAGAAGTCTTGAAAGTAGGTACTGTTTTAGGAAATTCCACTTTGTGTTTTTTTCTATAATATATAGCACATTGTTGCAATGTAGTCTCTTCCTTCCCTTCCACCCCTTCCACTTTTGTATCTTTTTTTTTTCATTGTCTCTGAGGAATTTACTACTATGCCTCTTAGTTAACTGGTTAGGACATCAATAGTTAGTCCAGGATATTGTTATTCGCCACCTGCCTCCTTACTTGATACATTTTTCTGTACTCTTAGGAGACAGAAGTTTAAGATTTGAATTCTGTGAGTGGAATTACACGGTAGTTAGCATGCAGATATTATTTTCTAGTGGAAGGGCTAGAAGTGCTATGATAGTGGTAGATGTGTAAGATACTAGGACCGTAGTTAAGATCCAAAAAATTGGTGCTTTATCATAAAACACTAGCATGAACTCTGGTTTTGTATTCAACTATTAGCAGATGAGACAACTAGAAAGAAGTGATTGAACAGTTTCTTAGTGTTTTTAAGTGAAAGTGGTGCTTGGAGAGTATCTGGAAAAGCTTCTTTAAGATGGAGCGTAGTAAGCTAACTCTACTGTTACACAGACCATCACAGGAAACATAGCTAGTGCACCAAATGACATTGTTTAAAATGCTAATGAAGCATTTCCGTGAGCTGCAGAAACCATAGTTATGCAAGCACAAAACTGAAGTTGTGTTCAGTGGTGTGTTACAATGCAGCTCCTCTCTGCTGGGTGCACTTACATGCAGAGAGAAAAGCTGTGCAGCTTGTACTGTGTTAGAGGGCTTTAACACAGGTGGTAAGGATGAAGATATTACTAAGCAAAGTTTGAGGAAGCACAAGTTTGATCAGGAAGGAAACAGAGATTTACAGAGGAAAAGACTGTGGAAACGGGCATAGGACAAACCACCTAATTTCAGGCATCTCTGACAGTACTGGGAAAAAACAGTGCCCTATTATCTGCTGGCTACACGGTGGATTATGTGGGGTCTTCTTGAGAACCTTGTTTACATCCGGCTTGTAGCCTGTACCATTTCCTTCCTTTTGCTGCTTCCAACTTAACCTGTTAGAGATTGTTCTCAGAAGTTGTTCAGCATAATGTCTGTATCTGAGTTTAGGAAAGGTAACTTCTCAGGAGTGAACTCTGCCACACTGCCTTCTGTTAGTGCAGACAGACTATGATCCTTGCCAAAAGCTCTGTAATAGCATAATTCCCCTTATATGCTCTTACATACATAACATCTGGTCTCTCTGTTTTGTTTTAGAATGTGTATGTTCTAAAGGATACCTTTTAATCTGTAAAGTGGCATTTTAGTTAATGATGGCTGTCTATGAGTATTAGAATTGCTTAAACAGTTATGTCTTACATGGTTTTGTTTCTTCTCCTTGCCCTCACATGGATACTTGGACTGTGTTGTGATTGATTACAAAAGTAGAAATAACTTTATTTGCAGTGTTTTGGTTTTGGGAGGCCTGTTTTATTCTGTAAATGTCATTCAGTAACTCCTTATTTGCTTCCACAGTACAAAGCATTCTGCTTTCTCTCTGTCATTGCTACAGCCCAATCTGATATCTAAAAAACTAGGGGTGTTATTTTCATTCATACATCATAAAGGTAGAGTAAATTAATCTGCTATAACACCTAACCCATGAGAAAATCTCCAGAAGAAAAACTAATTTTCTCAGAAGGAACCTTGACGAAGACTCCTGGGGACTATCAGAAAACAAAAGTAATTTATATCTTAAAGAAAGAAAACAAGGAGAAACTGGGGTACTCAAGCCTCACATCATCCTTCTGGAAGCTATTTCTATACATATGAAGCACAAGAAGCTCGCTGGGAGTACTCAGCATGGATTTATGAAAGAGAAGTCATGCTGCAGCAATCGGTTAGCCTTCTGTGATGAGATCACTGACATAGTGGAGGATGGGAGGGCGGTGGATGCTGTTTACATTGACTTCTGCAAAGCTTTTGACACTGTCTCCATAATCATTCTTATTGTCAAACTGATGAAGTGGAGACTTGATAAATGGACAGTGAGGTGGATTGAAAACTGGCTGAAATGTCAGGCTGAAAGGGTTGTGAATCAGCATCATGAGGTCCAGTTGAAGGCCAGTCACTGGCAATGTGTTGCAGGGGTGGATAATAGAGCCAGTGCTGCTCAGCATCTTCACTAATGACCTGGATGATAGGGCAGAATGCAATCATAGCAAGTTTGCACATGATANCTTCTGCAAAGCTTTTGACACTGTCTCCATAATCATTCTTATTGTCAAACTGATGAAGTGGAGACTTGATAAATGGACAGTGAGGTGGATTGAAAACTGGCTGAAATGTCAGGCTGAAAGGGTTGTGAATCAGCATCATGAGGTCCAGTTGAAGGCCAGTCACTGGCAATGTGTTGCAGGGGTGGATAATAGAGCCAGTGCTGCTCAGCATCTTCACTAATGACCTGGATGATAGGGCAGAATGCAATCATAGCAAGTTTGCACATGATACAAACCTGGGAAGAGTGTTTGACTCGCTAGAGACTTGTGCTGCCATTCAGAGAGGCCTCAACAGGCTGGAGAAATGGGCTGACAGGATCCTCATGAACAAAGGGAAATGCCAGGTCTTGCACCTGGAGAAGACCACCACCAGGCTGAGTGTCTGGAAAGGAGGTTTGGGCTAGAGAGAGCAGGGTCCTGGTGGACAGTAAGTAGACTGCAAGGCAGCAACATGCGCTCGTGGCAAAGGCAACTCCTAGCTTCCTGGCCTTCATTAGACAGAGGATTGGCAGGAGGGAGGTGGGGAGAGGTGATCCTTCTCTTGTGCCTCCTTTCTGGTGAGTCACATCTGGAGTGTGGTGTCCAGTTCTGGGTTCTCCCATACAAGAGAGAGATGGAGATACTGGAGGTAGTCTGGGAAAGGGCCATGAGGACGGTTGGGGGATTGGACCATTTGATATCTGAGGAGAGTCTGATAGAGTTGGGCCTGTTTAGCCTGGAGAAGACTCAGGGTGATGTTGTCAATGTGTCTGAATGCATGATGTGCTGGAGTAACGAAAAGTGGAGCCAGACTCTTCTTGGCAGTTGGCAATGAAAGGATGAGATGCAATGGGCACAAACTGAAACACAGGAAAATTCATTTAAGCATATAAAAAATATGTTTTGTTGGGAGGCAGGTCAAACAGTGGAACAGGTTGTCCAGAGATGTTGTGGAGCCTTCATTCTTGGATGTAATTAAAAGCCAATTAGACACAGCCTTGGGTGTCCTTGATCCTGCTTTGGGCTAGGGGATTGGACCAGGTGTGATCTGCAGATGTTCCTTTCTGCCTTATCCATTCTGTGGGTCTGTAAAAACAATTAGTTTGATCACACTACTGTTGCTCTATAGGGATCACTCAATTATGGAGTAGTAAACAGGAATATTAGTTGAAGTATGGATAATAAGACTCTGGGCCCACCTAGAACCTGTATCTGGTGAACAAATGATGCCTTTTTTGTATAATCAAGTGAAGTGTTAGTTTTAGTTTCCACTTCTAATTATAACTACCTATTTTTTTCTTTCAATGAGCAGCATTTTTCATGCTTCACTTGAAAATATGATGCTTTTCCCACTGCTTACACACACAGGCACTTACGCCAAGAATGAAGAAGATTTTAGCAACATTATGAAATTGTGATTCTTCAAGCAATTTTTTACCCCTAGATTTCTATGGGCCATGCTTTTATGCATGTCCCTTTCCCTACCTTCGTTTTTCTCCCCATGTCCCCCAACTTCTGAAGTGACCTTTAACTGTGAAGAGGTGAGATGTTATTTTATTATGAGTCATAAATAGCCCTTTGTGAAAGTTGGTAACTAGAGAGAGGAGTATCCGCATTCTATGAAAGACAGCAGTATGAGTTCAAGGTATGTCTGATGTAAAAGGATCAATGGAGGAGAGTGCTTGGAGGAAACTGCTGGAAAAAACTTGTGTACAAGAAAGTAAAAATATCAGAATATTAATCAAGCACAAGAGACAGAGATGTCTAAGCTAGTCTAAGTAGCTTCAATTTACAGAGGAAAGAAGAAAAAGTATCTGCTTAACACGGGGGGCATAGGTGTGTATATGTATGGATTTATTTGTGAATGAGAGAGCAAGAATGTGAGATGCATTTGGAAAACATGTCTTAGTTCATAATTCCAGTCCCCTTACTCTTGTAAGCCCACTATTTCACATTTTTGAAGCTTTATTGTGGTGTTGCTGTGCCCAGCGAATGCTGTTTGAGAATTTTTTTTTTGCTCTCATGGTTAGACATTCCTTTACACTTTATCCTAACTATATAAACGGTTAATTTTTATTAGTTGCTCTTGTGGAAGTGCTCTTCATGTGAGTTAAGACGACACTTTGGTTTTCCCTGTGGTATTTCATCAATCCTATTTGTTCTTTGTACCTAAATGGCCATTAAAGGTCTTCTCTTTGCTTGAGGTACTGATGTAAGGTAGGCTGTCATTCCCTTGAGAAATACTAACAGCACTTCTCTCCGTTTTGTTTACAGCACAAGGTCACATGCTGGACAGACATGACATGATAAAGAATGACATATAGTATTTCAGATTAAGCCTCACTGTTGCATTGTATGTTGACTTTCACTCATGCATTATCCGTTTATTTCCTCTCATTTTCAGTAACCTGTAAATCAGTTCATGGAGCTGTATTTGTCAAATGGACTCAAAACAATGTGAGATGCATAATCTGCATTTTGTTTTGAAAAAGAGATAGTAATTTTAATACCTTTTTTCTAACTAATCTGTGTTGCTGTAACTTTCTCTGAAACTTGTCCCACTATAAGGTTGGTTTTGAGAGCTATACATTGATTTTTTTTTTTTTTTTTTTGTTTTTTGGACTTGTTCATGGTATTAAGATTGCTCTTGTCTCATTAGCTACTGGACGGGTACTTTGGTATTTTTTCCAAAATTGCTTTTTGCTGGCTTGATTGTGTTCATCTGTGTGCTCATTTGTGGACTTTATCTGTCAGCCAGTGAACGACCTGCATGCCAGGATGCAGACTGGGATGAATTTTGTTGAAGAAATCTTAAACTGAAGTGAGCACTGGGTTTTTTGGCTACCTGAAACAGCCTCTGTTTCACAGTTCCCATAGAGCCATCTTTTCCGTACAACCTCTTTCTTCTGCTTCTAATTATAACCTTCTCTTATGAGTTCTAACAGTCAGAGAATTCCCAAACTGTAACAAGAGGAGAGAAGGATTTAATAATTTAGAGAAAAATGATTGAGTGAAAGGGAAGAGAAAAACGATCATGGAAGACAAAAGTTGTGATGTGTATGGGGCTTTATATGCCTTTGTGGAATGATTAGAATAATTTGGCTGCCAAATGAATCATGCTAGTCTTTTATCATTTATGGAGGGCTCTGCTAAGATGGAGCCTTTGTTTGAAGAAAATCTTTTTCAGACTAGAGCATTTGAGCAGCCCGCTCTGTCTTGAAGTAAAATTTATTTTCAGCAGCCATATTCTAAATGTGTTGTAACTATGTAAGGGGAATAGAGAAATGAAAAAATCTTGCAGTAAGACTTGATCCCTGAGTTCAGTGACACTTGGCAGAAGCTGAGCCAAGATAGACAGTTATCTAGATTACATTTGGAAATGGAATATTTGCCCCTTGGATTTGTAAACCTGGGACAAACTTGTGAGAAACTGAGATTAGGTTGGTATTGGATTTATGTCAGGAAAATAGAGGAACAGTGAATTATGGTAAAGAAGTTGAATGAGAATATTGTAATGACTGGGATATGCTTGCTTGTTCTGAACAGTTAAAACTGCTGACCACTGGTAAACTAGGTAGAAATAAAAACAAAAAAAAATAGAAGGATGCAGTGTGAAGAACAGCATTCAGTGTTAAGATTTCTGTTGAATTATTAACAAGGGTTGAATTTGAGAAGAGTGTTTGAAAGGGAGTGAAGATGTAGGGTGGGGTTAAAAGGTTTGGAAAGGGCACCATAGCCCAGGCTAATATGCTAAAAAGTATTAAAAAAAAAAAAAAAAAAAAAAAACCAACCAAAAAACCACCCAACAGACAGTAAGATGAAAGTGGACTGGAGGAAATGCCAAGTAACGCTCAAACCCAATGTAACCTCTACTGTGCTTCCTCTTGTTTTCTTGTGGGGTTTTTTGGGGTGTTTTTTCTTGCATCTTCTTCCTCAATTATCACCCTTATTAATAAGCATGCCCCTGTGGCTTTCTCAGCAGACCATAAACCAGTGTCCGTAAACCATTTCTACTTCACCTGTTTCACAGAGGTTTAGTAGTAAGGCAGAGTGGCAAGGTGAGAGTTGAGAAGAATGCACAGGAAGCCAAGAACTGGAACACTGAGGTTAAGTAGAGTAACTCTTAGGGGCCATGCACTAAGGCCTGACGCCTGTTTGTACAGAGGATACTAAGGTTTAATACAAGCATTGAAGAGATCATGGATGAAAAAAAAGTCACATTCTGTGGTAATGTCTACTGGTAAAGACAGACAGCTGTGTTTGTAAGATTTTTGTCCCATAGTGTTTTTAAATGTGCCATGTGACTTTATATTGATTTCCCTTAATTAGCCTCCTTTAAAACTGCAGTCAATGGTGTAATGAAAGTCAGTTAATCTGATTTTCTTTTGGTTTTTGTCGTTTAACTTTTGAAAGACTCTTGAGGTTCTCATAACAGTTACTTTACATAGCTTTGTTTTATGGAATCTTTTATTAGTAGTAGTTTGTAGTATTAGCTTTGTGGATTTGATCCAAAGCTCATATAGCCAATTAAATGGCTCCCTTTTGAATTGCACTGCCTATTGCCAATAATAAGATACATTTCCTTCAAGCTATACTTTTGCTTGAAAATTTTAACGTATGGCTCTGTACATGTATGTGTCTCTTAACTAATTCCAGTCATACTCTGACTTTTCTTGCAGTCACTGCAAACTCCATGGACCAATGTTGTGACTTAAAATGACAACTCCATGGGGTTTGTTTATTGTCTCTTTCTTTCTTAGAACCTCACGCTTTCAAATTATATTAATAAGAATTAATTCTAATTGTCTAAGGACAAAACTTTTGACATGAATCAGTAAAATCTGGGTTTTTTGCATTAAGGTGAGGTAGCAGAAGGTAGCCCTTGAATCTATCATCTTTGCAGAGACTGAATGCCATTATGAATTCTTTTTCCCTCTTTGTGGCAAGAGTGGTATCATCTTCCTTGGTTGCCCCTAAAGATGAGAGTTAGTTATAACTCTACAAGCAGTACCCTTGAAATCTCCTGGAAATCTTTCTTGTTCAAGCTGACGCTCTGTGCTAGAGCAAGACGGATGCCTTTCTTTCACAGCTAATTATAAATACTCCAGGCCTTAGGGCTGCAAGTACTCTGGATGTTAAGGACTGAACACCTGCATTAATCCAACCTTATTTCTCTTGAATACCTGGTTAATATCTAATTAATAACTGCAATTTTAAAGTTGTTCATGCATTATGTGACTTTGCCTCTAAAATGTTTAGTGTTAAAGCTAATACTTGTTTACAGTAAAATAGATCTAACATTCAAGAAGGACAACTGCTGAGCTTTTGAGAGCTGTTTAGTGGCTGCTGGAGTGGTTTCTTTGACACCAGCATTTAGCCAGTCTGGTTAATACTGTTTGGTAACACATTGAGCATAAAAGATGCTAAATAAAGCTTAATGTTCTGCTGTACAACACTACTAGTGCAGATGGCAAACAGCAGTTTCATTCTTTGTGAATTTGGACCGCTTGCACAATGTTTGCAGAAATTCAAGCGTGATCTGATGCAAGGAGAAATAATATCTAGTTGTCTGTTTTCAGAGTAGCATGCCAAAAGCAAAGCCAGTAATGACAATATGTTTTTGATTTGAGTTTCAGATTTTTTTTTTCTTTTTGGTAAAGCATGAATGAATCATACAACTTGTTTCTAAGAATATAGTGTCTCTAAAATGATCATGTAAGTAGCGTGATCATAGGTTTACTTTGTTAGCTTTATGGAGCTTGTGGATGAACTAGAGCTTTTGGTAAAGAAGAAAATGCTATTTAATATGGAAATTATTTTACCCTTTAAAGTGGAACTGCAACATTTGGAATGACCAGCAGCTAGAAAGAGACCATCCTACTGAATTCAGCTGCAATTAAAAAGAAGAGGTGCTGTCATTGTTTTGCTGCCTTCTTGCAAACCTTGTAACAAGAACCGTGGAAGGAAAAGTGCCTGCCCTCTTTTCTTCAGAAGATGCTGATGAAAGCAGCAAGGGTGAGGTAAAGGCTGCAGTAGTTTATTGCAAAAGCTATTTCTACATCAGTTCTATAGCTATTTTGCTGAAATGAGAAGAGTAACAATTGCTGTGGTTTACTGTCACAAGTAATCTCACCCAAAGGACAGCTCAAAAAATGCAGTGTAATGCAATGAAAGCTGGTAACTCTTGAAGTGATAAGATTCATCGTATAACACAACAATGATCATCTTGGAGTAGTATCTTCTTATCTGTAGGAATTCTTAGAAGCTAGCTTTTGTCAAGAGCAAAGCTTTTTCTCTGTACTCCTTAATTTCTAAGGAAAAAGTTTCTGCCTACACGGATGAGTTGACCAACTGACTCACAAGAGCACAAAACTTTACCATGAATATTCAAATATGATAGCCTGTCATACCAAATACATTTGCTTCACAGTGTATTTCTACTTTAAAAGATCATTAGTTAAGTAATCATTTTTTTTTTAAATGACAGAGTTCATGAAGAAAATGATCTACTTGCTTTTTAAAAACCAGAATAAATCTGGAATAAATGAATTGACACAGCTAAAGCCTGAGGCATAAGTTTAATTAGTTACTGACATAGCTTCCACTACAGCTATTATGCAGTATGTACTGTAAGGAATGTTTGTCTCAATGGGTTTATTATATCTTGTGCTGCATGGATTTGTCTTATGAATGTTAAAGAAATGAGGGGAAGTGCTAGGGAAACTTTCTTCATTAATTCCTGAAATGATGTTATAAATTTTAAGCACGTGACCGTGGTTTGTCATTTGTGTACTTTTTTTTTTTTTTGTACTTGTTATCAAGGGCTTTTGAATCTTTGCAGAGATATTAGAGATTTATTATACTTCTCAAACAAAATCCATCTCAAGTCAATTGTTTATTTTTCAGAGGAAGCATCTGAGTCTGTATTAGCATGGGTATAAATCAGGAATATGGATTTTTGTATTGTTTTCAACAGAATAAACTAGAGTATTTTAGTTATTCTAAAAACTACTAGTTTTTATGATATTTATCCCCACTGTAGAGTGGCAGTAGTTGCCCTTGCACTTTCTTGGGTCTGAATGTATTTCAGTCTTCAGAGAATGACTGGAAATAAGCTCCAAAAGCAGGTGCAGCAACCTCACTTGCAGTCTGGTTCATTAGTGCCCTGGTAGGTGCAGGCCCCAGGACATCTGGCTGACTGCCTGGGAGTCTCTAAGTCCTTCACAGGGCTCCTTCTTGTGTGGAGCCTCAGGTTGCTTTCTGCATCTGCAGCCTAAAGAAAATAACCACTACTGAGACTGAATGAATGGATTTTCTAATGAGTACTCCTTTATTAGGACAAGGAAGCGGTCGCTGGCATTCAGTCTTCCAAAAAGGTTACCTTTGCAGCCCAGAAATTCAAACTTAATTATAAAGAAAGATTTGTGTGCTTGTGCACAATGTTGTGGTCCTAAAACTGGAAGCTGTAGTTTCAGGTTATGCCTGTAATGCCAACATGAACATACCAGAAACTGGGTATAAAATTTCCTAACCCTAGGACAAAGAGGAAGATGAGATTATGAGTTAGAGAATCTTAGCACACTAATTAGAACAGGTCAATGAAGTAAAATATCCTCCCTCTTCTGATTTGGTGGAATATGAAAAAATAATAATATTTACTATGCAGTATTGTGGATTTACTTTTTCTTGTTTTGAAACTTCTTAAAGCCAACTGTGAAGAAAATGTCTTAAAATGCATAGCTTTGGAGACTTTGCATTACTTCTATGGTTTATGAATTTGCCCTTGACTAACTAAAAAACATCATGCAGCCTGGAAGCCACCTGTTTGCCTCTTCCTTCTTTTGAACTAGCTGTTTGGGTTGCAGAGAAGTGGCAAACTTCTGCAAACTTCCTCAGCTGCTCATAAACCTCCCTTTCACAGGGTGTGTTAGAGACTACTACGAAATCTAGATATAAGGTATGTTATTAACTACACTTAGGTAGACATAAGCCTTTGAGGGTCTTGGACTCCTCAAACATTTTTGGTGCAATTTCTTCCCCAATCTGGCTGCTTTAATCTGTGTTTAAGGAGCTAAGACTGAGTTTTTTCATCAACCACTCTTTTTTTTGGAGTAGCAGCTGAATTGTATGTTTATTTTTAAAATTACCATTCTCTTGTCTATGTTTGAGCTGAAGCTGCTCTTCAGACACTGGGGAAAAGACACAAGAGTCATTCTCCTCCCTCCCTCTGCAGTGCTGCCGAAACCTACTTGGGCCTGATGTCTGAGCTTGTGAGAATAAGGAGGAGCAATAGGAGGCAGCTGGAGAGGCTGTCTTTTAAAACTGATCAGAGTACTTAAGTTTACCATCAAGGAAAATTGTTTGGGACAAATTACATTTTTAATATATCTGCTGCTAAAAGCCACATTTTTAGAGCACTGAAGGGCTAGGAAATAAAGGTTTGAGTTTCGGGATTAAGTACTAAGGAAGACAGGATCTCTCTTTGGGCTGTGAAACTATTATAAAAGTGCTTCCAGGCCTGGAGGTTTACTATTTGATATCATGGCTGCAATCTTGAGAGTCTAGATAGGAGCAAGTCTGTATTTCATCAAGCTGTGCATGCACAATCCCATCACTCAATGAAAGGTTGATTGTTTTAATATAATTGTCAACAGCCCTGTGACCTCATTCTTTGGTGTGAAAGAAGCCAAGAAATTTTTTTATTATTATTCACTCTTTTTCTCTAACTGCAAATCAAACAAATTGCAAATATTTCAATGTGTAGGTGAATAAAGAGATGGTAAAGATTAAAGCGAACGAAGAACACATGGAAGATAAAAGTAGACATAAACATGGTCTTGCCTGTTGGCTGGCTTTGAATGCCAGTTCTGTCTGATGTCTGCCATGGTGGAAGCAACAGAGAAGGGTAAAGATGGCTTGAGAAATCCTCAAAGAATCTGACATCCATAACTGTTACACAGACATACTTGTGATTGTCTTTGCAGTAGAATTTACTGTAAGAAATGTCTTTGCCTGGTTTTATTACTGCTGTACACTAACCGCTTCACATACTAGAAGTAAACATAACAATTTAAGCTGTACAAGGATCTTTGGAAAATGGTTACACGGGCCTTGTATGGTTGATATGAATGACTCTCCTTGGCTAGCCTTTTGTAACCACTGTAATTTACAGCTAATGAATATGGTTCCTGCAAGAGGAATGCCTTTTCTCCCATACATTTAGGGAAAAAAAATAACAGGCATTTTAGATTGATGGATAGCGATCTAGTTGCTGTGGGGTGATTTGAGGGTCTGAGGGGTTCCAGGAAGCTCAGACAGCACGTCTGAGTATTGCCACAGGAAATCTAACTTGGACTTGGGGCCTGCCAGCCTTAGATGCTGCCTGTGTCTGAATTTTCTAAAGGTTGGTTTGGAAGTTTGTAGAAACTCCCTGGGAGCATTTTCTCTAAAATTGTGACCTGTGAGAGTTCCTCGTCTTTACTTCTTCCCCTTCTCACTTCCTCCTCCTCTTCTTCTGTAGAGAAGCCAGTCCATTGGGCAACTGTTTGAAACTCCCTCAGGGTGGTTAGCTCCAGTGAGCTTATGCTCAGTGTGGCCTGTTAGTCAGCTGTAAATGTAAAGCAGTTTGAATTGAACTTGTAGTGATAAAATGAAAATGCAGCCTTATGTTTATCACAGAAGAGATGAAACATTTGAGTACAGTTTTATGTTATATCAAATAGCTGTACAAGAGAGAATACTGGTTCCTACAGAATGGGAATCTAACATACTGTAATGTGAAAATGTGAATTATTAATTTACCTACTTGATACACATTTTCATATTTTTTCTTAAAAAGCAGTGCAGCAGTTAAGACATGATGGTGATAGAGACAGGGATAAATCTAGAGTTACATGTGGAGCTTTCAGTTGTGTTTTAAACTGAACTGTCCTTTTAGAAAAGAAACATGAATGTCATGTATTCAATTAGTTTTGGTCATATCATAGACAAATGGAAGTACTGTCATTGATGGTGGGAAACACATCTTGCTATTGAGTTTGAGTGCACTTACTTACCATTTACCAGGGAAAGGGACTTTTGGAACATTAGAACGTCTGAATTCCAAATAGTGGTTTGGGTTTTTTTTGTGTTTTTGTTTTGTTTTATTAACATTTCTGAAGAAAAGAAACTATACTAAAACCTGGCCAATGGTGCACTGTAGTAACTGAGTAGTACTGACTTTAAAAAAAAAATATGTTTTTAATGTTTTATGGAAAGTGTTACAAAGAGACAGGCAGTAGATACCAAAGCATTCTTGCTAGGGTTTTGTGCATTTTAAAGAATTTAATCTCATTTGGCATGTATGGAAGACTTGATTTAAGTAATCCATTCACTATTCGTATTGGCTGTTCTTATTCACTTACTTCCATTGCCCTTACACTGCTGATCTAGTTTCAGTGTGCTCACACAAGAGGTGGAAACTCCCCTGAAGGAGGATATCTTTCTGTCTGCAATTGATTTTGTGTTTTCTTCTCCTACCTTCAGCCTTTGTGGAAACGATGTATCAGAAAGGCTTCGAAATCAATTGAAGATAATATTAAGCAATGGCAAAGATGCCTGAGTCTGGAGTAGCCTTTGTCAGTGTGTCTCTATAAGCAGGTGGGCAAAACAACTGGTTAAGATGCGGTCATGCTTTCAAAATTCTCTTTGCATGAGAAAGAAAAGAATGATCAATTTTGAACAAAACCTGAGATGTGGGTATGATCAGAGGTGAAGCCCATTATTTGGGGTTGAAAGGCATCTGTAAACAGTGTGACTTTAACTTAAAGTGGTTTTAATTTACACATAAATATCATAAAAAAAAAAATACCCTGCGTGTCTGGAAGTCGAGAGTTAGGGCAAAAAGGATGATAAGTATATGGGTGGTCTGGAGTCTGCCTGTGATGTAAGGTGAATTAGCTGAAGTTTTTACTCCAGTTAAAATATTTATTAGAGGTCCTATAAAGAAGACCTTTTGAAACTAATTATGCAAACTAAAAGTATTCGTTATGATACTACCCGCAAAATTACATACATACTTAACAGTGGAATGGCTTTGTGCCTTTTTTCACCAGAAACCCAGTAACTACTGAATGAAACATACAATTAACCAGTTGTTTTGGGGAGGTCATTGTTCTGGGGACTGGTGTGCCTTTTTCCTCATAGCAAACAAATGGTGAATTATTTGTGGTTAATTTCTAGATCATTTTGCTTAAAGGGAAGTCTGGTTGTTTTGGAACTACTTTGATTAAATAAAAATGATTTTTTTTCAGTTGTGTATTGTACCAGCTTTTCTCCTGAATGGAAAGATTAACCTATTGTAACTACTGCATTCTGTAGCTCCAAGGTAAATCTTCTGTCTGGAGTAAAATCCTGGTGTCCAGTCAAAATAATGCTATAATGCCAATTTAACTCAATGGAAACAGGACTTCACCCTTAAATATGCTTAAGCCTACTCTAAATGTGAGTAGGGTGGTGATTAAACAGCAGTTAAAATTGGAACAAAGCCTCTTGTCAAAGTAGATAATGTACACGTGTGTTATTTTTGACTTGCACTGGGTCCCAGAATAGATACCGAACTCTTGCTATTTCAGTGTACAGGTCTTTCAATAAAATGTATATTACAAAAATCATTCAGCTAATGCTGCTTTTCCTTTGACCGCAGAGTTGTACATAAAGATGTCAAAAGAGCATTACAGATGTTTCAAAATCAGAGCACAGATCTTAAAAGAAACAACACCAAAGCAACAAAATACTGTCTTTGGGTGCTGGTCTCATAGCACACCGTGTTTTGCTGCCTCCCTGCTTTTGGCTGTAGCAATTGGAAATGAAGAGGCTAAAAGCAAAGCTGGCAGAGAGAAGAACCACGTGTGGTTTTTTCTGGAGCATGTTACTGGCCCTGTTGCTGTCAGCAGTGGGAGAGGAAAGGCAGCCCTGGGGGTAAGACCCTGTTGGGCAGGGCCTGCAGGTGAGGGACGTGCTGCTCCTCACAGCTCTGAGAGCTCTGCTCATCATTGTGGCTTGATAGCTTGATAGGGCTTTGGGGTTTTGGTGCATTTAAAAAAAAGGTTCTCTTTGCATCTTTTTGGATGTTATTCAGGATATTACTCTTGTGCTTAAAAAAAGAAAAAAAAAACTTGCACCAAAACAAAAAAAAAAAACCCCAACCAAAAACCAAAACAAAAACCCCAACAACAAAAAAGCTTCCTCCCTTGTTTAGCATAAAATTATTCCTGGCAGATCTTGGCTTATTTATTCTCATGATTTATATTTCTGATTAAATAGTTCCTTCTCTTCCTGTTATTTTAATATTCCTTCCCCTCTGATGTATTTTTAGAGAGCAATCATAAATGTTTTCAACCTAGCAAACAGACCAAACTCTTTTGATTTCCCCTTTCAAGTGTCCTCTCCTTTCGACTGATCCGTCCAGCTCTTTGCTTTACCTCTGTAAGTGTGATTAGTCCTTTTATAACTGCAGAATTATAGGCAGCACTTCAGCAAAGGTTACCTTGCCAAGGACTAATATTTTTTCTGCCTTTGGTTACATGATAACAGACTATTTTTGTACGAGGCTCCTGCTTTACTCCAGACTTTTTATTTTTTATTCAGGCTCCTTATTTTGTTTCAGTTGCTTTACTTCCCTTCTTCGTGGCTCTTTCTACTATTAAGGTTTGTCCCATTCCTGATGTTTCCTTCCTTGTCAGGTATGATTGCCTCTTTCCTGCTCTCATCTCTAGAGCTTCTTCAGCTTGTCATCTGTTTATCAACTGGGCCAGCCCTCTTTTCATTGGCTCTGTGTTTCCTTCCGCTTTGCTCCTCCTTGCATCCCAGGTCATCACCCTGCATTTGCTCTGCTTCACCCTCTGCTCTGCCCCTCATTTCCTTCCCCAACAAGGTTTTGAACCACATCCTTGTTTTAATATATATGCTTTTCCTCCCTCAGTACTTTTGTTCCTCCAACTTGGTCTTTGATGATTTTTCTTCTGCTGTGGTACCAGCATGGTGCCACTGCAAGCTCAAGGCTTAGTCTTGGTGCACGTTTCTGTGCTGGGTTTCAACCCCACCTGATACAACCAAGAAAGGGAAGTTCTGCTCTCCTTGCAGCAAATGAACTCATGCATCCCAGCACAAGCAGTATGCTTTAGGGTTGGATAGAGACTCCAGCTTGGTCAGTGAGGATGAAATCTCTGGAGATCTTAGCAACCATTCCTAAGTCTGTTAGTTGTATGCCTTCTTATTTTCAAGTTTGGGTTGGTTTTTTTTTGCTGTATTTGTCAGATTTTTTTTTTCTGTATGCTGAAAAGAACATTTGATGGATAAATATTACCTATGGTAGTATTTAGAGGCATGGCATATTAAAACATAACTTTAAGTGTGTGCTTTTCAAAGGTTTGGGATTCTAGGACACTTAAAACTACTTTGTCCTATGCATGTTTTCTAGAAATAGGTTTTTATTATAAATTTAAATAAAGAGAAAGATTTTGACATTTCTCTTTTAAAATCTCAAGCATTTTGTTATATAGATTTTTAAAAACTTCATCAAGGAAATAACTAGATTAAAATAGGTTTTACAACAGGAAACAATTTGCAGTAATGGAGAGTACTACTGAGATCCTGTGTAATTTGTACAAGGATAAGTTAAATTTTCAAAAGAAGAAAAGCAAGTCAGTTTTGTTGTTGAACATAGCTTTAGACAAATAAGAACCAAAGCAAATAAGTATTTTGTACAAAATAAATAGTTCTTGTTTTAACTGTAGCAAGCTTTTAAAGAAAAAAAAAAGCCATTAAATTTTCACTTTTGTATCAGCCAAATCACATAGCTTTGTTTTAATCCATGATGCATAAAATGAAATAAATGAAAATAAAGAAAAAAACTATAGGTTCCAAATACAAAATACCAACAAGTAATTAAAGGTAAATTGGATTTTTAGCTGGAGATTTTATTTATCTATTATAAAACTTATAACCCGTAGCAAGCATAATTATCACCGGGTGTGATTTGTGTCTTCATGCAAAAGAGTACTATGTATTTGGTTAATAATTATTTGTTCTACATCTGATTCTTTTTGCCCTACACAGTTGAGTGCTGCAAGTTAAATAAAATCTCACTTCCTAAAAATACTATACTTTTCCCAGTTTGTACAGCATCATATGTATATTAAATGAGTAGCTCTTGAGTACTAGGGATCCAGTTAGAAATGGAAATAATGTTAGCACTGGGTTACATGTTTTCTGGAAGGAAAAAAAATCATGAAACAGCAAAATATCTTTCATTATGTGACACCAAAAAAAGTAATAAATCTCCTGAGGTAACAAATAAATCCAGTATTGACTGAAATATCTAATATCTGCTCATTGCTAGGCAGAGATAGTGCTGAGCCGTGCTTACAAAAATTGTACTGTTCCAGAGCCCACTAAATAGATTTAGAAGCACATAACTATTATGATGGAAGTAATTACATTATGAAGATCCTGCTTCAATTTAGTCCTTGGTGCAAGCAGTTTAAAGATATTACAAACAGCAGAAAAAGTGATGAAAACTAAAATCAGGATTTTTATGTGCTTTGAAAATTCTTCTGTATTATAAAACTGAAACTTTTTAATTCAAATAAATGTGTTAGTGATAAAGGTAAATAAACAAACAGAAAAGTAATCATACTTGCTTGCACAGATGGAAGCAGTCTTTCCATTTCTGGCAGTATTGTGAATGCTCATCATCATGGATTCTAATGCACTTATTTACTTGGTCATCACAAGAAGTGCTGTGGAAAGGGGACTTAGGGATCACTCAAAGCCTCTTTATTTTTTTTTTGATGAGGGGCTTCCCCTTTGGGAAATGAAGGTATATTTTTACTTTTTAATTTTCTTTTCCACTCCAGCTGACAGGTGCTCTCTGGCCTGTCAATAGCAAGGTCTTGAACTGTGTCTTCATTCAACCAGCATTGTTAATGCTGGATCCTTCAGCTGAACTCGGAGAGAGCTCCCAATGAAAGCCTGTGCGTGTTTATTGGAACAAAATGATAGAAGCTATTTGGGGTAAGGAGGTGGGAATTGACTGGCTTTTTGGTGGTGGTGATAGGAGGCTTGTTTTTCCCTTGAGATGGTGAATGAGTCTGAATCACCATAATAAAGTGCTTCAGGGTTGTTTCACAATCTGTGGTTACTTTCTCATGGCATATGAGAATAGCCATTATTGTTGTTTCCATGTTCTTGCAGTTTCTCAGGAGTCTGGGAATACATTTGTCATCTGTAATCTTTTCTTCCTTTTGGTTTTGAGTCATAAGAGTTATTAAAAACCCCACGTTCCATTAGGCCTTCTGCAGTTGCCTCTATCACCATCTTTGCTATTTAATATAGAGTATGTAAAATATTCAAAAGAAAGG
The DNA here is from genome assembly GCA_013400055.1 of Nycticryphes semicollaris. Taxonomy (NCBI): domain Eukaryota; kingdom Metazoa; phylum Chordata; class Aves; order Charadriiformes; family Rostratulidae; genus Nycticryphes; species Nycticryphes semicollaris. Next base: position 303,600 of record VXBJ01003310.1, on the reverse strand, counting down.
GAATGGAGAATCTGGGCCTGGGGTGGGGGGAGAGGAGCTATTCTCACTGTAGCCCAGCTGAGAGCTGAGGTGTTACCTAATGAAGCTTCTTAGTAATGAGAGAGACTGAGAGCGCAAATCCTTTATATCCATATGGAATCTTAAGTTACCAGTTTAATTGGAAAAAAAAACCCAACCCCAAGATAACTGTGTCAGCACTCCTTTTTTTTTTGAGTAGGATAGGCTGATGTTATGACCGAATAGGTTAATTCCACTGTATATTACTATTTACACAGACATTTACAGTGTATTTAAAAATGAACCGACCTGTAACTTAAGTTGCAAAATACCAATATAAAGTGTTATCATGTTACATACATATAACAAAAAGAATTACAATGTACTTCGTGCACCAAGGAAACAATTGTTTCTCATCCTATGGTCTCCCTGGTGGCACCAGTAAGGACAGAGATGAGGCTTTTCTTTTCCGAATATTTTCAGATTCATGTGGCAAAGCCAAAGCTAATATGAAGAAAGAAGTGACTAATGTGTTAGCTACACACATGCTAGTCACCTTCCTTAAAGCTTCTTTTCTACTCTGTTATTTGGAAAGGGGTTGCTGTGTAAAAGGCAGCAGTAGTTTGTTTGGACAGAAAACAGTTTGCTAGCAGCCTCACTGGGAGGCTGGTGTCTCTGTGGAGTCAGTGAAATATAAATGATATTCTTTATCATATTATTTATGATATTCAATCATATAATGATTTCTGCCCTGCGCCCACATTCCCGCTGCCATAGCTCACCCAAGTAGCAGCTGCTGGGCTGAGATGGCACAGGAGACTTTCTCCAAAGATCCGGGTGGGTACACTGATGGTACATGTGAAAACTTGATTGCCACTCATCTAGCTTTATGGGCTAGGCATATTGAAGCGGTTTGGGTATGCTAGCATGTGGTATATTTGTGTTCTGTGAGACTCTGAATGAAGGTAGTATTTCTGGTTGTGGTGGTGTGGAAGCTGTGACTATGTAGTAGGAGATGAAGAGGGGGAGATACACTATTTAAGCTGCATAATTTTTTCCTTTTTTTTTTTGTTAGTTTAGCACAACATACTACATTTGTATAACTTTAAAAAAAGAAAATTAATTTGAAATTTTGGAAAAAAGATTGCTCTATTCCTGAAAAAATGTTTGTAGTAATAATATGTTTATATGGATATCTTATCCAGTATTAAGATAATTATTTTAATAATTTTTTACAAAATTTTATATATTTCTAAAAATTTGGAATTGTCTATTTACTTAGCTACAGTTTAATAGTCTGAAGAAAACTAAAGAAAGCTAATTTGCCTGTCTTTGGGACTGTATAGAAAGAATCTGTGATTCACCTATTAGGCATACTGCATGGTATTTCTGAAAATAATTTAAAAGGAGGA
>VXBJ01003310.1:121450-301917 GCA_013400055.1 Nycticryphes semicollaris | reverse complement strand
GGAGGGGGGGAAGGGTTGGGTTTTTTGGGGGAGTTGTTTTTTTAAAGCTTTTGTCAGATGGCTAAGTGCTGTCAGGATTATGAAGCAGAAGCAGTGATATGTCACCTGTCATGCCTCAAAGATTATTCAAAGTAGAGTAAATGATGGGGGGAAGAAACAAGAGATAAAATCCTGGAATATATCGTAAGAACTTCCTAAAAGGACAGGCCATAGCCTTGGTATCTTCTATGCTTATTTTGGAAAGGTTCTGGAAACTCTATATAGGTAAGCCATAGATTGTGAGGTGATTGTTCTCTTCTGCCCACACTATAAGGTTTTCCTTTCTCTGTAACTAATTAACTCTGTAGCTGGTTCTATACATGGTGGTGTTTACAGCCTGCAGAGTTAAAACTCAGTTAGTAACCATGGCAGCTAACAATGATCCCGGGTGTCTGGCAGCCTTTCACCAGTTCAGCACATTTTTTGAACTGTAGGATTGGGTTCCTGGGTCTGTGTTAGCAGTTTAATTGTCCCCCCAGCTCCATTTCTAGTACAGTAGGACAGCTTAGAGTGCATTTCCTGGTGGATGTGGATATTTATTTTTTTTCTTTTTCTGTGCAGAGCCTGAACCTTCATATCTACATGAGCCATCTGAATATGAGCCAGCAGTGTGCCCAGGTGGCCAAGAAGGCCAACGGCATCCTGGCTTTTATAAGAAATAGTGTGACCAGAAGAAATAGGAAAGTGATTGTCCCCCTGTACTCAGCACTGGTGAGGCCACACCTTGAGTGTTGTGTCTAGTTCTGAGCACCTCAACACAAGAGAGGAGCTGAGGTGCTGGAGCGAGTGCAGAGGAGGGCACCAAAGCTGGTGAGGGGCCTGGAGAATAAATCTTATGAGGAGCGATTGAAGGAGCTGGGGCTGTTTAGTTAGAGGAAGAAGAGGCTGAGGGGAGACCTCATCACTCTCTACAACTACTTGAAGGGGCATTGTAGAGAGGTTGGTGCTGGTCTCTTCTCACAGGTAATTAGTGACAGAACAAGAGGGAATGGCTTCAAGCTGCAACAGGGTAGGTTTAGGCTGAATGTTATGAAAGAATTTTTCACAGAAAGAGTGGTCAGACGCTGGAATGGGCTGCCCAGGGAGGTGGTTGAGTCCCCATCCCTGAATGTGTTTAAGAGTCGTTTAGATGTGGTGTTGGGAGATTTGGTGTAGGGGAGGAATTTGTAGAGTAGGGATGATTGTTGGACTCCAGCCCAAATGATTCTATGATTCTGTGATTCTATGATCTAGTAACAAAAGTTAAAAAAACCCACACACAAAAACTGCTGAGTGGACAAAGCCTGTCCCAAAACTTGTTGCATGACTAGTTGTGGGTTATGGATACCTTGAAGACCAATAGAAATATCTTCAGAATATTGCTTCCTCTGTATTACAGCCTTGCTGGTAAAGTATGAAGACTCCTACTTCACAGACATGGCTAGGTTTGAGCCTAGAGGAACCCACTTAGTACCTCATGGAAGAGAGAAGGACACGACTCTCCTTTATACTGCTATATATGTGCATAAACAGCTTTGGCATGTTGGAATAAGAAATTACACAGCAGATTTTGAAGGAAGCTTAAAAATTTCTGTCCTGGTTTATGGCTTACATTTCATCTGTTGTGTTCCTTAAGCAGCTGGAGAAGGCAACAGCCATTAAATCTAAATGCAAAATCTCTGGTTAAAAATACTTTTTTTTTCCTCCCTTTCTTATGCCAATCAAAGTTCCTTTCTATGTGTAATCAAAGGGATTGTATCTCTTCCATTTAGCACAGTGATCTTAGCTCTCGCTTCTTTCAAGCTCATTTTGAAAAGCGGAAGGATGCCCTGGCTTTTAAAAGGCAGTGGCAAAAGGGATGAAAATACTCTGGTAACAACTGTATTTTTGCATAAGGCTTGCATCAGCGAGGTAGTGTGATAGGACTGACAATGCCTTGGACTTGGTCTATTATAGGTAACCAAAGAAAGTCTAGGTTACTTGCTTCAGATCAGTGCATGTAGGCAGTAAGTACCATCATCCCTGTGTGGAAACAGAGGTGACACTTTAAAATGAAGGAGCTGCTGTAGTGATGGTCTGTCTTGCCCAGTGCCCTGTTTCCAGCACTCAGCAGTAATGGATAGTTGAGAAGAATAGGCAGAACTCTTCTGAATTAACATGCCACTGTGGTGTGGTTCTTGTTCCCTCTCAAAATGGGAGTGTAAAACTGCCTTTAAAATTTTTTTTGTTGTTTTATATATGATACTTTATGACCTGCCAGTTCTCAGATTGATGTTTCGAATATTGAGGAATTGCTTTGAGTATCTACTCCCAGTGCCTGTCTTGGTCTTCGTTACAAGCTGTAATTGCATTGGTTGAGTAGATACCTGTCATCTCTTCCATTTATTTGCATGCAAATCGGGTTGTGAATTAATCTCACTGACTCCTTGCTTGATCTCTTTTGCTCAGGAAAAATCTTTGTGAAATTTTAAGAAAAGGAAGTCTAAGATCTTTTGCTTTATTCAAACTGCCTTTATTAAATTAAGTCTTCCAGATAAGATGACTGCCACTTATAATTTAAATGTGATTGAGGAGGTGGATTTGTTGACCACTGAATTGCATTTAGTTTTATTACCTTGAGAAACTGTAGGACAAACCAAAATTATAGTGATGGTTGGTTGTTACAATCTATAGGGTGGAGAAGGGCAGCGTAATGCAATGTCTGCTTTTTTGATTACATCATGTGGGAATCACTGAGTTGGTATTTCCCACAACCTATCTGTTTAGTAACACAAGCTTCTAAAATGCTCTGATTTGGATAATCCTTTGTTTTTCTGAGCCATAAGGGCAGGGGGTGGGGGGACGCATGTAAAAGTTAGATGCTTATTGCAGTTTGTAGGTACTGTTTTACAACTCTCTTCAGAAGAGCTGCATTTCTGTTATTGAAGGGGAAATGTACTATAGCAAGGAACAAATTACAGCAGTGATACTGTTTTGAAATGTAATAATATGTTAACATTACTTTTCCCAAGACAATTTAACTATTTGTGACTAAGCGTGCAACATATGCTGATGGAAGGAATGTATGGATAAAAGGAAAACAAAAAAAAACCTGTTGAAAAAATAGTTCTAAAAGAGTGAGCTTACTGAATTGATAATGCTAATGAGATCTTTTACGCTACTTANAACAAAAGTTAAAAAAACCCACACACAAAAACTGCTGAGTGGACAAAGCCTGTCCCAAAACTTGTTGCATGACTAGTTGTGGGTTATGGATACCTTGAAGACCAATAGAAATATCTTCAGAATATTGCTTCCTCTGTATTACAGCCTTGCTGGTAAAGTATGAAGACTCCTACTTCACAGACATGGCTAGGTTTGAGCCTAGAGGAACCCACTTAGTACCTCATGGAAGAGAGAAGGACACGACTCTCCTTTATACTGCTATATATGTGCATAAACAGCTTTGGCATGTTGGAATAAGAAATTACACATCAGATTTTGAAGGAAGCTTAAAAATTTCTGTCCTGGTTTATGGCTTACATTTCATCTGTTGTGTTCCTTAAGCAGCTGGAGAAGGCAACAGCCATTAAATCTAAATGCAAAATCTCTGGTTAAAAATACTTTTTTTTTCCTCCCTTTCTTATGCCAATCAAAGTTCCTTTCTATGTGTAATCAAAGGGATTGTATCTCTTCCATTTAGCACAGTGATCTTAGCTCTCGCTTCTTTCAAGCTCATTTTGAAAAGCGGAAGGATGCCCTGGCTTTTAAAAGGCAGTGGCAAAAGGGATGAAAATACTCTGGTAACAACTGTATTTTTGCATAAGGCTTGCATCAGCGAGGTAGTGTGATAGGACTGACAATGCCTTGGACTTGGTCTATTATAGGTAACCAAAGAAAGTCTAGGTTACTTGCTTCAGATCAGTGCATGTAGGCAGTAAGTACCATCATCCCTGTGTGGAAACAGAGGTGACACTTTAAAATGAAGGAGCTGCTGTAGTGATGGTCTGTCTTGCCCAGTGCCCTGTTTCCAGCACTCAGCAGTAATGGATAGTTGAGAAGAATAGGCAGAACTCTTCTGAATTAACATGCCACTGTGGTGTGGTTCTTGTTCCCTCTCAAAATGGGAGTGTAAAACTGCCTTTAAAATTTTTTTTGTTGTTTTATATATGATACTTTATGACCTGCCAGTTCTCAGATTGATGTTTCGAATATTGAGGAATTGCTTTGAGTATCTACTCCCAGTGCCCGTCTTGGTCTTCGTTACAAGCTGTAATTGCATTGGTTGAGTAGATACCTGTCATCTCTTCCATTTATTTGCATGCAAATCGGGTTGTGAATTAATCTCACTGACTCCTTGCTTGATCTCTTTTGCTCAGGAAAAATCTTTGTGAAATTTTAAGAAAAGGAAGTCTAAGATCTTTTGCTTTATTCAAACTGCCTTTATTAAATTAAGTCTTCCAGATAAGATGACTGCCACTTATAATTTAAATGTGATTGAGGAGGTGGATTTGTTGACCACTGAATTGCATTTAGTTTTATTACCTTGAGAAACTGTAGGACAAACCAAAATTATAGTGATGGTTGGTTGTTACAATCTATAGGGTGGAGAAGGGCAGCGTAATGCAATGTCTGCTTTTTTGATTACATCATGTGGGAATCACTGAGTTGGTATTTCCCACAACCTATCTGTTTAGTAACACAAGCTTCTAAAATGCTCTGATTTGGATAATCCTTTGTTTTTCTGAGCCATAAGGGCAGGGGGTGGGGGGACGCATGTAAAAGTTAGATGCTTATTGCAGTTTGTAGGTACTGTTTTACAACTCTCTTCAGAAGAGCTGCATTTCTGTTATTGAAGGGGAAATGTACTATAGCAAGGAACAAATTACAGCAGTGATACTGTTTTGAAATGTAATAATATGTTAACATTACTTTTCCCAAGACAATTTAACTATTTGTGACTAAGCGTGCAACATATGCTGATGGAAGGAATGTATGGATAAAAGGAAAACAAAAAAAAACCTGTTGAAAAAATAGTTCTAAAAGAGTGAGCTTACTGAATTGATAATGCTAATGAGATCTTTTACGCTACTTAACCTTCAAGAAAGTAACCTATACTACTCCCTGTACTATTTAACTCCTTGTTATCACAAGTAATCACTTACAGAAAGTATCTATACACGAGACAGAGAATAATTTATATTTCATAGGAGAGAACTGCTATGAATATGCCTCTCCTGCTGATTGCAGTGCTGTGCTGGAATGGAGTTGAGCTTTCCTGCATTTACCACTAGAATTCATGCGTACAAAGCTGCAGATGTTAGTTATTTTTTACAAGAAAATATAGGTGCCACCTTTAACTTGCTGCTGTCACACAGTGCTCTAACTGCTGTCCTTCAGGGGCATGGACTCAGTGTTTCAGGAAAGTGATGAGGCAGACGTGGAGGTGGAACAGGTCATAATTTATCCTTAGTGAGCAATTTGTATCTTGTCTTTTTTAATATATATCTATATATAAAAATAAATAAGTAATTTGCAAATTCGCTTCCTTCTACCTCTAAACTCTTGAGGCCACCAAACAATTGTAAATAAAACACTGGGGTTTAGTCTACCGGTGCCTGCCAGTTTATGTGTTCCTGCTGTTCTAGATCCAGTGCTTGGTTTGCCTGACTTCTGTTAGGACATGTTTTGTACTTAGCAGCCTAATTATGAATTTACTTGATTTTTTGAGGGAGGGAGGGAAGGAAGGAGCTTCCCTTTCCATAGCCAGGTCTTTGACTGGAGCTGATGCTCAATTTGCTGGATTGTTAATCCTCATTTCTAAGTGACAAGTTTGTTAATCATTACTTCTTTTCCCTGCTTTCCTCCTCTTAGGCCTTCATTGTTATAGGAATAACCAGTTTCAGTGACAAACTCTTTTGTGTATTTTTCTCAAGGGCCACATATAATTAGGTGAAACTTGTTAGCAGGACCATTTTCAGCATGCCTGTTATTGTAGAATTTGTATTTCATTCCCTTTCATCAGGACAGCCTCTTATTGTTATAATGCATACCTACTGGCTGGAAAGGGACTATTATAAGGGTGTTTACAGACTCTACACTAGTCTAAGGAAATTCAGAAAGGCTGATTTGCAGCCTATCCCAATCACCAGCCACTCTGGCAGCTGTCTTGCATAGTTATTCTAGCTGTGAATTTGAACGTACCTACCTGAATGTACTGGGGAAAACATTGAGTGGGCTTCATTTGATACGAGGCAGATACTACCTTGTACAGATGTTCTGATCCCAGTCTGCTAGACTTGAATCTCAGCCATTTTCATTAGGTTTTGATCTAATTTGGCATTTGTATTTCCTTTTAAAAACAGAGTGTTTTTTCTTTTCCTACCAAGTAACTTCTATAGTTCAGAGAGTGGAAGGCAGGAGTGCCGGGTGGGGAGACAGAATACATTACATTGAGGGGTTTTTTATCTGCACTGCTTGTTGCTAAGTTTTCTTTTCCCCTCATTTCTTTTAATTCCTGCACCCTACCCATTTTGAGGATTCCTCTGCTTCTTTAACCAAACCCTTCCAGGTTTGATGGCTGTCCAGTTCACCTAGCAGGGCTGATTTCATTCTCTTTAGGCCATCTGTTACCTAAAGGAGAGTTGCACAATGGACTTTTCAGGCAAATGAGATGGGCAAAAAGTATAAAGTTTGATTAGGTACATAGACTTTTAAGCTGGCTCAAATAACTTTGGGCTCTTAATTTCAAGGTGTTCATAGCAAATACCTGCTTTAGAAATGATCATCAGCTTGATGTGGATATACTGTGAAATCTGAGTCTCAGTTTTGCAGGCTCATTTTTTCGTTGACAGTCTGTACAAAACACTAATAGTAAAAAAGGGTCTCATGGTGGTTTTTCTGTTTGCCTTCCTGAGATTCAGTGCTTCAGCAGGGTACACATCCAGCATAAAAAGTTATAAAGATAATAACTTGATATTAACTAGTAAGCATACCATAACTGCAACAGGCAAAAGCGATATGTGGCTCATGGGTTTTGTTTTGTTGTTTTCTCTGACATCTGAATGGTGCAACTCTGAGTTTGAATAACAAAACCACAGGTCTAATATGCTTTTTCTGCTCTGAAAGTCCTTACAAATGTATAAAGCTGGCTTGTAAAGCTAACTGTGTAAAGTGACAGGATGAGAACCACCAAGAAGTTTTTCCTGCTGTTGTTAAACCCTGTTGTATCATTGCTCTTTGCCCTGCAAATGGAAGACTTCTCAGCTCCTTCAGCCACACACTGCTTGTTGTTACTGCCCGGTTGGTGTTACAGATGATGCTTCAGGCAGTGTCGCACAAGTATAGAATTGAGTTCAACATGTTAATAGCATCGAAATAACTACTTCCATATTTTATAGCATTGAAACAAGATGGCTTTTTCAAGGAGAAAATGTGAGAAAATCAGGGCAACTTTCACAAATTTCATGACTCAGCTAGATTTTCCCAGCCTTGTCTTACAATGGGTTTGGAGAGAGTTTATATGGATCACTTTTAGATGATGTTAATTTTCTAATGTAACCAGCAGCCACCCATTCAAGCAGTGACTGAGGAACAGGATTGAAATAATCAGAGTGTTCTTTGTTTAAATAATTGAATTAAAGCATCCCCTTAATTGGGAAGGATTAGGTTTAAGAAATAAAGCTTACAAAATGTAATGGAGTGCAAACAAGTGTCAATTGACTACTGTCTTGACTTATACATTCACAATAGGATTTTGTGCACACTATGGCAATTTAGATTTTTTGTTATTTAATACACTGAATAGTTATGCAATTTTTTTATTCATTTACCAAAAATAATTTCCTAAGACACTATTAGCTTCAGAAAAATGAAGTCTGGAAAATATTTTGGATCAAAATAGTCTTCAGGACATCCTTACTTTTGGGCATCTCATGTTATTAAAACAGGGAAAGTAGTTTAAAACTATGTGATGTGAGAAGAGAAGAGATTGGATGTAAAGTTTAGCTGTGCTCTCCAGAGGATACTTTAAAAATTGCTGATGTTCAGAAATGTGCTGTGAAGATTGATTCTAATTTTCTCTGGTTTTATTCAGTTAACTTTGTTGCCTATGAGATACTTATGCATGTGTGTCAGTTGAGAGCACAAACCAAATACAGTTATGGTCACTCTTGTGATTTAATAGAATTTTTTTGTGTGTTTAAAAAATGTGTTATAAATTTTGAGGAGCTGGTAAAAGTATGTGACCAAAGATTCTTACTGAAACCAGGTTTAGCAATGTACTTACAATACATACTCGAAAAGTATAATTTGTGGCCAACGACCACAAATTTTGAGTGAATGAAAGTAAATATCCGAGGACAGAATTAGAATTTTGTGAAAAAGGAATAGTTTTTCCAGGTTTTAGTGCACTTTATAAATCTGGCTAGATATTTTGAGGTGTTGCTGATCTACCGGGAAACCTGAATAACTAAATGAAAGACAGTCTTACTTTCTGGCCTTAGAAGCATCTTTGTACAAAAAATGAATTTTGAAATTTAAATTCTGAATAGGAAGAACTGCAAAGATAAACAAGGCAAAGGAATAGATATATAGGAGTTCCTTGAGAACTGTATATATGTATTTTGTAAATAGAATTGAATAAAAAGAAAATCAGAAGTACAAGAGGGAATTTCATGTCATAAAAAACCCCTGCATTGTTTTTCATCACTGATCAGTGAAATTGTCATACTGAAGACAGTGTTACGATGTACAGGAGAACCTGAGAGAAGAACAAAATACTGTGCCATGTAATAAAGAGAGAGGAGGGAGAACCTGAAATACTGGTTTGGATTGCCAGTGTCTTCTTTGTTTGTTTTCCAAAAGGCAAAAGATTTTCCATTAAATTCTCAGTGATGTTAATGTTAGGAAATGTGGAATTAACCAGTACTTGGCCAGTACAGCCCTTATTATACTCAAGCTTCCTTTTTACTTTTTTATGGCTTCTTCCAGTTATTGCATATTTATTTGAGTGGGTCTGGGCACAATGAGTGTGAGATAAAGCTTATCTAGCTGAGGAAGTGAGTGATTTTCTTTTTTTAAAGCTTATTAAGTAATAATGATAAATATTATTTTTAAGAATTTAATGTACTTTAAAATTGTTTGTTTAGGAGCTTATTGTAGCTGGTAGAATTCCAGGCCTTAGCAGATTGACTAGTAATTACCAAACTTGTTTGATCATATGAGTTACTTCCCTCCACCCTTTATGGATGAAAGTCCTTGTCCCAGCACTTTTAGCTGTTCAGTGGGCACATGTGACTCTTATCACTGTTCCCACCCTGTTCAGTCCTTCAGAAAAATTAAGTCCAAAGCAAACAAATGCTTTCATCATGTCCTGAAGTCTGTACCAACTTAAATTTAGTGATAGCATAAATGGTAGATAATAAAATAAGTGTCGAAAATGCCTAGGTCTGAAAATACCTGTAAATACTTACGAATTCAATGAAGTAGTCATTGACTGTACAAACTTAAATGGTAGAGGAACAGAAAAGTGGCCAGCAGCAAAAGGAAGGAGCAGCCAATTCTCTTTAAAGGACTGAAGTCTAAATGTACATATTGATATAGGACTGTATGAGTTTCATCTCTTTAAATGGGTACTAGCTACAGTATGCCTAAGTTTGTTTTCATCACTAGCGGGTGTACCGATCCACATCTGATGGGGTTTCCTTTCAGCTGTGGACTTCAAGCTGCTTGCCAGACTTTGGATCTCGTGGTTGCTGCTTNTTAACGTCACCTTTGTACCCGAGCATGTTGTATGGTACAGTGCAAACACATCCAAACTATAGTGTGTTGCACCAGCTTATGACTGCCTGTCCATCTCCTCAGCTCTGATGGGGTTTCCTTTCAGCTGTGGACTTCAAGCTGCTTGCCAGACTTTGGATCTCGTGGTTGCTGCTTGCTTGCTCTGCATTTATGTTCCTCTTTCTCTAGTAGAACATCCCCAACAATCCTTAATTCTTCCTAATCTTATATTGGAATTGAAAGGGTTTGCTTCTCATTTTATGTTTTTCAGTACAGTATGAAGTGTATTTATTCATATTTCCTTTTCAGAGTTCTCTGTACCAAGTCCCATAAATTCTGGGAAGTGTCCATCACAGGCCTTACCTGGAGTGGCTAATGATGTTCCTGAAGTTGGGGGGCTTTGTGTGTGTGTGTCGTTTTTGTTTGTTTGGGGTTTTTTAACTACTACTGTACAGGTTGCTCTGGGTAACTTTTCTATTTTTCAGTATTTTCCCCATCTAGCCTGGATCACTGAGGGAAAGGAGCAGTGCATTCACAGTTGCAGGTCTTGTTTTTCCAGAGGAATGGGCTTTTAGATACAGCTTATTCAGAACAGATTTCTAAAACCACAGTGTGTTCTGGTTTTTGTACTACTGATGTTCTTTCAGGACCCTCTTCCACAAATAAATGAGATTTTTTTCCCTTCATCTTTTTAGTTTCCCACAGAAGAACTGGAACTATACAACTCAAAGTTATGAGTATTATACTGCATATGAATTGCAATTTGAAGTGGCTATTACAGCACGTGGCATAAATATTTGCTCCTTCCTATTTTTTCTAATCAGATACATTTTAACAGGCCATCAAAATTAAGTTGGTTTTGTGTTTGTGTGTGTTTCAAATGCTTGAATGTTCAAGAAATTTTAATATAGCCTATGGAGAGTATTTACATACAAGCATGTAGTATCTGCGCCTTATCTCCAGATACAGTGGAGGACAGGGAGGGAGTTTCATAGCATGTAAGGACTACATCTTCAAATGCTAGTCATTCTGTATTTTCATTAATCTTTTTATAGTGTAATTGGGTGATTTTTGCTATTGCTTGTCAATAGCCAGCCACTCTTTCCTCATTAATTATTAGTCAAAAGACTGAATGTTAGTAGGTTTTGTGTTGTTTCCAGGGGGCAGAGGAAGTTATCCTCTCTTCAAATGCCTAAAAAATTTACTGCATGACATTGCCTGTTAAAATCAGTATCTGTGCATAAAGTATACTTCTTGACCCAGAGTAAACATGTCAAGAAGGGTTCCCAATGAAAACAAAGGAACCAAGTGGTTTCTGTTCTGATGTGTCAGATAATATTGTGAAGGTTAAAAAAGGTTAAAAAAACCCCTAAAGCTGAGCTTGAAGCTGTTTGTGGTGAAGGAGTTTAAATACAAATACTTCTGGGATGTCCTGAAATTTCTAGAAACTATAAAAGTAGCTGGGAGAAAGAGTGTTGTTTTGTGCTTTTTCAATAAGAAATCAGTTCAGGGACAAGATGGATAAAGAATATCCTTGTAAATTGCCTCAAGAAAACTACTCTGTGCTGCCTGCAACTTCATAAGTTCAATTTTTGACACAAATGGAAGGATTCTGCTTCTGCTAAATGAGATTTCTCACTACGTTGTTCAAAATAGTTTGTATTTATATTAATTAGCCAATGATTTTTCTGATGGCTTAATTTTCTCTGGTTTGTGTTTTGTATACATGAACATTTATCTTTTAGAACAGAAAGCTGCTTTCAAGGTAAGCTGTTATAGAGGACCAAAAGCTAAATCATGTATTGTTATTTTTCCTGTGTTCCTGAGAGTTGTGTAAGTCAATATTTCTTGGAATTTCAAGGCACAGTTCTGCCTATATGTAGTTGAAGATGTAGCACTTTTATAGTTGAGGTTACGCTACAGTCTTTACTTGAAATGTAGGTGAGCTCTTTCACTGCATAAGAATAACACTCAGTGTCTTCCCTCAGCCTACAGCACTTACGGACTGGGAGTGTATCAACTGTTCTTGATAAGTTGGTCAGCAAAATGGCCAATGGAAAAGACTTGCCAGTGCTTAGATGAAGAGATAGGTCTTCCTTCCTTCTTACGTATTAAATTTTTTAAATGAAAAAGTACTCAATGTCAATTTCCGTAGGAGTTTGTGACTGCTGAGATCTTGTTTCTGCTTGCAAAGTCAATCAACATCACAGAATCACAGAATGGTCCAGGCTGGAAGGGACCTCTAGGGTCATCTATTCTGACCTCCCCGCAGTCAGCAGGGACACCCCCAACTAGACCAGGTTGCCCAGGGCCTCGTCGAGCCTCACTTTGAATATCTCCAGGGAAGGGGCGATCATTCAGTGATGCACAGCAAGGTGAACAGAAGTCTGTGGGGTCTGTGCTGGAGTTCCAATATATCTTTACATATGGCCAAAATGCACCATTTCTTCATCCTTGATGACTCATATGCACTGGCTGTCTGCTTGCTTTCTCTTCACTCTTGTATTCAACCTTTTCTTTCCTCTCAGCAAAACTATATAATTAGTACTTTTATTTCACCTCTGTCTTATTTATAAAGCTGGAGTTTTAATAGCAGTGGGCCTCATGGTACCACATGTCACATTGGGAAACACCACAAAATGGCTGTCTTTGCTTGGAAGGAACCTTATCCAAACAAAGATCATACTTTCTCTTGCAATGTAAGCAGGAATGCTGCTGAGTGTGCTAGGCAGATACAAATCAGTTTTTCTCATGTGGACTTGACCATAATATATCCTCTTTTTAAATTGTAACACAAGCTAATGAGTCTGTGTGGCTCTGATATCCGTGAAAGTTTGTTTAAAGTTTCATGCTGGCTGAGTAAACACTAGGTTGAGAAACTGCAAGGGTGGTTTCAGTATGATGCATTACTTCAAAGGTAACATGCCAATCTCTTTTGCAAACATTGAGTAATTATGGGATTGAGTAATTCGAGGTGAGGATCCTGATCACCAAATCTTCTTCCATCTGAGATGCGAGGCTGCACCTCCTACAAATACCAGTGGCATATCAAACTCATCACGCCTTTTCTAGGCTTTAGTAACACTCTTCACTGTTCTGGATCAGCGTTGAGCATGGTTATTTCTACTGTTTGCATTCTTTATATCTCTTGGATAAGACCAAAATATAGAAGGTTATTCTGCTTGAATAAATTGGCCCATCCATCTCCTTTTCACAGCTTTAAAAAAGCAGACAGAACATATGAAGGGCCCAGAGGTTTTACCACAAAAATTTTAGTGCACAGACCTCCACTCTACTAAGAGAAAGTAGTCTGAAGTGTAGAGGACAGCCACTGCGTTTCTCCATGGTGGCTGGGGAATTTTTGAGACCTGTTGTCTAAGGTTTCAGTCAGTTTTCCCAGCTCTTGAGACTTTAGGAATAGGGCTATCTTTTCTAAATATCAGGTCCTTAGGATTAAGTCTAATACCTCCAAAGAAACATGTGACCTACTTTTTGTAATGGGATTTCATGGTTCCAGGGCATCTTTTAATGGGGATTATTAAAAATCTCGCTCTGAATTTTTTCAGTATCATATCTATTTTTTTAATATTATTTTTTTTTCCTAAAAGTGGACCTCTTTGATTTTTGCTGTGAACTTTTGCATACCAGACATACTGGAAAGAGAACTACCACTGGAGATGAGCATGTCAGCAGCCTGCTGGAACTCAAAAGGCTGTACTAGACAAAAAGGAGTCCACAAGGTGTATGGTCCCATTCCAAACACACAGTATTTAGCCTGTGTCTTCTGTAATATTTGCAGGAAGATTAAGAAGGAAAATAATTAAATAACTAATTTTGCTTGACAGCTGCAAGGGTTATAAGACTTGAGGAACGTGGCTGTTAGAAGCGCTGAGGAACTGCCTCTGCCATCAGTTCCCTCATGAAATTATTGGTGCTTTACACCAGGAAAACTGGAATCATAATACATCTCCTTGTGAAGCTGTGGCAGGTGGATGCCACCAATATTTATGAAGAGACCTCTAGCCCTAAACTGTCAGACTGCAGAAGAATTAGTGTTAAATTCTAATCTCTGATTTACAAGTCTGGCATCGCATACTATTCACATAGTGTGTGATTTGAATAATGATGTGTCTACTCCTGATCTCATTAACCCTGATTTAATCCAGGATCTTATTTAATTAATGCCTGCTTGCTTTCATACAACTGCTTACGCAAACAAACAAAACCCTAAAAATCCCCTAACATGGTAACTATCTTTCCAGATAAATATTTCCATGAGCCCTTTTCTCTTCCCTTTTCTCTTCTTGGAAAAAGCCTTGGCTTGTCTGAGGAGACTCTTTTAAAACGCCAATGCATCTTCAGGAATCTCAATTTTACTTTTAGGTGCAGTGGAATTACACAACTCTTGCCCTGTCTGTGTAGGTGCAGTGGACTTCTCTGCAAAACCTTTATAGCTGTCTGCTGAAGAGCATGGAGTAATTGGAAATTGGCTTGATTTAATAGAGTAGCGTGTATTTGAAGACAGGTCTATCAAAGAACAATAGCAATCTACATAATTTGCCCAAACCTTTTTATGGCACAATTCTTCATTCTGTAATGCAGAATTATGTGATTAAAGACTTCTATAGGAATTTGTATAATTTTTCGTGACTCGTTAATTGGAAAGAAAAATGGCTTCTTTGGACCATCATCAGGGTTTTTTTAGGTGTGGTTGAAATGAAAATTTTTAAATTTTGTGCAGCTGTATTATTTGTAGTTTATATGTTTTGGGTAGTGTAGTGACTTTTGTTCATGTTTTATGGGTTTTTTTTTTTTTTTGGGTTTTTTTTTTTTTTTTTTTTTTTTGTGCTGTACAACAGAAGAGAAGATAAAACTTTTATAAAAATTTCTTCCACATTTTAAAGAGAGAATGCAAGACATTGAGTGAATTGGTTAATGTTGTCATTAGAAAATCCTGCTGTTAAGGATCATCTGGTGTGTGATACAGTTCTGCATAAAGGATTTATGCTACTTAGTCTCTCTCTGAACATGTCTGTGTCACAGAGATAGTTTATCTGGTTATCTCTGACACATTACAATTTGTGATAATGTCTCTTACTGCTTTTTTCTAAGAATGAATATTGTCTGTCTACTTCAAATTATGTGGTTGTGCAAAGGACCAAAGATACAACCCTGGAAATTCATGGATTCAGGTAGTTTCTTGTGTGTCTTACCAACTTTATGTAATGCATACAGGGCTTTCTATACTGACAGCAGAAATAATTCTACCACACGAAATATCCATTTATCACCCTCTAAAACTGTAGTGTGTTACACCAGACCTTTTTCATGTGCCCAGTTGGCTGTGGGGGGAAGCTATTAACATGCTAAATTCTGGCATATCCCATGCTGCTTGAAAAAATGAGGAATGACATTGCATTTTCCAGCAAAGTAATAACGCTTCTAATAGTTGGATGAAAATAGAACCTTTGTGAGAAGAAACTTAATTCTGTTAAAAAGTTAAATTGCTTGAATAATTTGATTTAGCTGGAGCTGGACTGGGGGGAAGCTGGCTGAGAAGCACCTTTTGTGTCTCCCCGCAGTACCTCACCACAGTACTTTCAGGTGCAGGGAACATGCATGTGTTTCTAAGCACTTGCAGAGATTTGTGTGTACGTATGTTGAGACCATTGAGCAGCTGAAACGCATATAGACTGTGTACTGTGCTGTTGTTAAACACAGGTGAAAAGCAGGAGAGCCAACTGATGAAAGCCTGGCTGACCATCCTGGTTATGGAGATGAGAGAGGATGAGGAGGGCACCAGTTCAAGAGGCTGGTTGATGAGGATCTTCCCCATGGCAATCCCTGCTGCGGCAGTGCTTCATGCCCTGAACCCCACTGCTCACACACATTGCTAAATATGTAAAGCAGAACAAATTCTCAGCCCCAGATTAAAACTGGGGAGGAGTGTGGGCTGCAGGGGTTCACTGGTAGGTGCTAGAAGACAACTTAATGGCAGTATGAAATAAGGAGGTCACTTCCAGTTTTCCTGCTGTTTAAAAAACCTGCTGCACCCATACAATTTCTTCCATGTCTTGTGATTCTCTGTAAGATTTCAGAAATGCAAAGCCCTTATCAGCTCTGGAACTTGTCCACTTTAATTTTTAGAGTCTTTGGGTCACCATCTCCCAAGTGCCTCACACATGGGTGGTGGGACTGTATACCTCCGTTCTGGTGACAGGGTGACAACTTCTGTTTTCCTCACCTCTTTAATACATTTATAACAAGCTTCTGCTATTGTATTTCTCACCTGCCTGAGCAACCTGCACATGAAGATCTGCACATAAAGAACTCGCTGTCTCTCAAAGACTTCCTTAAAAGTGTCTTGTAACAGCGCTTACCAAATGCTGGTAAGTGCTTATGCACCTGGCCTGTGCTGATCACTTCTGCTTCTTCATGCTTCCTGCCATCTGCTGTTTCTGTTAATCAGTTATGCTTTTTCTTAACACCTAGATTTTATCATCTCAGAGTGTGGTACTGTCATTTTTTCTGACACCATGGTGTGGGATCCATTGGTGCTGCTAGAGTACCTGCTAGAGAGGAGATTGGGAACAGAGCAACAGGCCTGGACCACTCTCCACTCCTCAGCATGTCACTGTTGGCATTAGGATGAACTGAATGGCTTGGAATGGTATCCAACAGCTAGCATAGCACCTTTTTCTGATTTGCATTTTTTTATTGCTCTAATTATAATCTTCAACCTTGGTCCATTAAGTGCGTTAAGATGTAATTAATTGCTTGTCCTGGTGGTAGCAAAGCTAATCACATCTCTAAAACCCAAACCACAATGAGCAGAGATGTATTTTTTTTCCCTCATTACTGTCTCAGAGACAACTGCTGTTGCACATTTGGTACATGTTTTTGAAAATGTGCTCCCCACTTTTCTTGCTGATGTATTCCTTACGGTTTCTCATAGCCTATTGTTTTTCTTTCCTCTTTCTTTTATTATTTTCTTTTTTTTTTTGGTAATTTAAAAAGACCTATACCCTAAATGATACAGGTGAATATGAACTGTGTCCTTTTGAACTGAAGAACCAAGTCGGAGGCTGAGGGCTTGGAACAAGGAGATTTTCTTCACCTGAATGGATGCAGTAAAACACAGTCATGTTCATATAGACACAGAGCTGAAAGATTGCATAGGACTTAACAAATCTGAGAATTTTGTTAATTTTATTATAAAACATGCACTTAGCTTTCTAAAAGCACAAGGCTTTCTACATAGGTAAGAATCCATATCCTATCCAGAAGACATTTTATTATCAGAAGGATGTACAAAAGACAACAAAGGTGTATCAAAAAAGGAAGAAGTTGGAGATTCTTTAAAAGAGGAGCTTCAGTTTGTTGTAGCATACTGGGGGTTGGTGTGTAGGAGAGGAACAGAGGAATTCAGGTGTGGCCAAGTGTGGCTTCCTTAGAGCTGTGGTAGGGGGAGCATCATAGCACAGATATCTCAGGCTAGGGTAAAGAAGGAATGTTGAGACGTGGATATCATAGAGAAGTTAAACAGCAGTTTAAGCAGGAGCTGGTTGCACTGTTCCTCCAGTGGCACAGTATTTTTGCAGTTCATGTAGAATACACTGAGCCAGTATTTTCCTTCATAACAACTGTTGCTTTGTCATTTCATAGTAATTTTGTTTGTTGCAAGTTGCTTGTAGACTATTCCAGACTATTAATAGTTGCTTGTAGACTAATCCAGAGTATTAATTTTTTACATCAGTGTTTTCAGGTGACCCAATATATTATCCCAAATGTTTGAGATATTGCTTCTATATTAAGTAAAGTTTATAAATAAAATTTAATAATAAAACTAATATTTAAATGCTTCAAGAGCAATGCACGTAACAGGTGGGCCTTCACCTAAGACTATGGAATGAATTTTTGATTGTGCAGGGTAGGTTCTAGACATGCAAGATAAATAGCTCAGCAGAGTCCTGACAGGAAGCTTTGCAGTCTTCATATGGCCTTCCATCCGAGAAGTAAGGGCAGCACTGCAGATTTACCCAAGCAGCCATGCAAGCAGCACTTCTGACCATACATGGATGGCATTGAAAAATTTATTTGCACTATGAGAGAGCAAAGCACAAGATTGCATTTTTTTACGTAACACAGGAAAAAAAAGAGGGTAAGGCACATCAGAGCCTTCATCTGTAACGTGCTTTGTTCTACATACTGCTACTGTTACTGCTGGAATAGATAATACTGTTCAGCATGTGAACAAATAATACTTTTCTTTATCAAACCATAAATCATGTAGAAGTCATGTGATCCACAAAATAGACTTGATTTTGAAGGCTAGATACAGGAACCAAGGAACTCTTTGAGAGAGGCTTAGAGGCTGTGGTTTAGAAATAACCCCAGAACTAGGCAGTACAAGCACAAATCGAGAAGCTCTTGAACTGTAACCCTTTTTATTTTGTTTGTCATCGATTACGTCACATGCCTGATGGGCAGTTGGGAATATGTTTCCTATAAAGTTGGGTTTAGCTGGTAGTGAAAGAGGAGAGAGGATGTGGAATCCTGCTTTAGTGAAACAAGGCCGTAACTTTTGTCATGAGCTCAGATGTTGTATGGAATAGCAGTATGGGATCTATGCAGCTGTTAGAAGCTAGAAGTCACTGCTGGGGAAGTGCAGTCTCCAAGCTGACCTCCCCACTCTACTTGCTGACAGATAAGTGTCTCCTGTCATGACCAACTAGTTAACGGAAACATCTCAGTCTCGATCTTGGTGCTTGAAGGTCCCACATTCTGCCTCTGTGTCTTGGAGCTGGTGTTGCACTAGAGAAGAGAAGCCAAAGACTAGTGAGTCTCAAGTGATGCAAAAGCCAGGAAAATAAAAGCTACATGTTTTCTTTATTGTCTCTGAAGCGTTGGGATTTTGCTTTTTGTGGAGTTAAAGGCTACTGCTATGAAGACATACTGGATTTTAGTGCTGCTGCCATCTTTGTGGTTGAAAATAATTTTCATGTTGTTGCTGGGAAGGTTTGTTCCGGCCTTACTCTTGGATACATTGCTTATTTCATAGTAGAACACTACAAGAGTCTTGACAATATCAGAGTTGCATTTTTATCTAAGAACATTTATAATTATTCAATAACTCTTAACTAGTTTTAGTGAAAATGTTACAGGAAATGACTCAGGGGGACTAAATATTGCATTGATGTACTCTGCAGCAGAGTTATATTTTGAGGTTTTAATGTGAGTAATTGAATTCATACATTGTTTGAAGTTGCAAACATTTTTTGCAGGAAGTGGTGGTGGCAGTTGTCTCTTGAAATGTAAAGTATGTTTTTTGAGAAAAGAGATTAAAGGAAAAGCATTCCGTATCTCAGAGGGGTCAAAGTGCTCCTGACATTTCCATTGTCATATCTGATAATTCAAATGCGTTGCATCGTTTCCCCCCATAGCTCCAGCTGTGTATGATTCTGGGTTCTTATTCCTGCTCCCACATTTGGCTTCAAGCAATGTACAGGCTGTAGATTTTTGAAATGTGAAAGCCTCATTATTTCTCAGCTTTTAACCCTTTCAGTATGCGTCTTTTTTCCCAAAAAGCTTTGAGTTTTATTAAAACCTCATGCTTCCATTATGTAAGAACTGTTTTCCCCCTTGCATGTGGAAGACGTAGATGCATCACCTTGTAATCCGATAGTGATTTTTCTCATAATATTTTCATGGCTCTCAACAACTACAAGGAGTGCAACATTAGCTGGCGCATTTCATACCTGCAGCAGCACACAATAGCATTTCATTGCATTTACAGCCATGGGAAGGGTTGCAGCAGTTTCCTTAAATGTTTTCAGCAGAGTTTCCTGTAATGGTCAGAACTGCCAGAGTAAAAAAATCTTGAAACTTTGGTGTAGTGAAAATGGCAGAAGTTCCTGTACTTTCCTTCAGACTTGTTAACAGATACTAACTGTAACTTTCATGGCTGACCTAATTCAAGCACTTGCTAGAAATTAAAGGAAGCCTTTTGATAGACAAGCAGATACTTCAACATGTAGACACACAAACAGAACGGAATTTTTCTTTGAAAGGTAATGAGTGGTGAAATTCTGAAAACAAAACTAGGTATTGCAAACTATATTAGAAAAAAATGACAGGTGAGCCAAAGACTTTTCTCTTTGAAAACCAGTAACCACTCTTTTTGTCTCTCTCTCCAGCTGGACAATGTACATCATGTCAATGAGTAATAGTTTTAGACTTAAAAAAGAGGAAAGATATTAAATTTCTAAATTGTATAGGGTGAAATAGCCATTTAATAATGTACAGATACACTTGAATATGTTATATTTTGCTATGTTTCTTTACACTATATGATTTGTTGTTAATATTTTATCATGTTGTAAAGCTCACAAGTTTACAGAAAATTTTCTGTGGCTCATACTGATGTAGGATTGGATGAGAGAAGATCCAAATAAAAACAGCTCAGGTATTGTCTCTGATTTTGTGTTTCTTTGGAGAAACCATATTTCAAAGTTTGCTAGAAGAAAATAGTCTTTTCATGGTGATTTGGCTGTTTGCATCTATCCAGTACGGTTGAAGCCCAGTTTCAGAAAAAATTAATATATTTTTTTTAGATAGTAAAAGGGTGTACAAAGTGTAAGGGCCCTCAGAATACTCTGTAATATGCTTAGGTTCCCAAAATATATTTGTAATTGTAATATTTCATCAAATCAGGCTTCAAGTTTATTTTTAAAGTTCACAGTAGCTTTTTTGCAAAATTTCTCAGGTCGAGGATGCCTCTTCCCAGTAAGAACTGCTTATGATATTGGAATAACTTTAAAATTCACATACACAGGAAGTGGAAGCTGTCTTTAAATTTGTGGTGTCAAGAGGGCCTGGGTTAGATTTAGTGATTGAGATGTAAAGTCATTTACTTAAGGGCTGAGCTCCCAAGGCATAGCCCCTTGAAAATGATCTGCTAACAACCTGCAATTATCGTTGTGTGAGTAGGAAAAAATGCAGCATTTTGCCACAAGAAATTTATACTGGACACTGTCCCAAAATCCAATATCAAATAGTACCAAAAATGAGTTTTAGAGATATTTGTGAAGCTGTTAGCTCTGAAAGCCTGCTTTTTGCAGGTAAGCTGTGTGAGTGAGACAGCTGCTCATTCTGTGAAAACATCTTAGTACCAGACAAGTGGGTAAGACACTTGTGTTGAGGTGGAGAGTCAAGCACTGCACTCAGAATACCTTCAAGCCCGTTCTCCTGAGGCTCCATGGGGAATTGCAAAGGACGTATATCTTGTGAACCTAATTCTGGAAAGGACTCTCTAAGTTGTTGATTCTGGTCTTAAGTCGTGTCACCACAGAGATTCCTAGCTCACACTCTGTCCTTTTGAGGAGATTCAGCATGCCACAGATGTTCCACAGTACCTGCCCAGCCCTCCTTGTCCTACTCAAGGGCAAACTGGCCCACAGTGAGTGGTGGTTGTGTCTCTTCAGGGTGTATTTGCTGTAGTTGAAATACCACCAGAAACAAACGAAAGAACTCTAGTCAGTAGGTACTTGCTTGGCAGACAGTTTATTCTAAGTTGATTTTGTTCCAGTATTTTAGGGTGATATAGTAAAGTCTCTTACCTTTCTTGTTTCTCCTCTTCTTTCACACACAAGCTCTTTCTTCAAAAAACAGTAGTCCCTGAGACCGCAACTGGATTATTAGTTTCTATTCATGCTCTGTTAGTATTTAAATTTAGCTGTTCTTGAACTACCCATGGCACATTGGGGACTTCCTAACTCGCACCCACCCGAAGTGAAAGTTTGCTTTCTACTTCATCGTATATGTGGAATTTCTTCTTTGAAAAAAGTGATATATTCAAACGTCAACTTGAAACCAGAAGCAGAAATTGATTTTGTAATACACTGGGGAAAGTTCCCAAAATCCACCTTTGGTATACATGGGTTTGGAACTTCATTTGCCTACTCTTTCCTCACATGGTAGGGTTCTGCTCCATGCAAATCTAGAATGTGCGGGGGTTATGTAGAGAGATTTCTATAACCATTACTGATGGAGCACCAAGCTTTTAGGGCCATTGTAGTGGTATCATTTAAAAATATGCAAGTTGTTAATGTTCAGTGTATTTTTTGTGGTGAAATAAAGTGCACTGATTGGTATAGCTTTGTGGCCAGAGTTGTCTGTTTTTGTTTTCACTCAATTTTTTAAGCAGAAATGCAGTTTTCACTAGGGCACTATAATGTTATAAAGTAATAACATTTTTGTTTGTTTGTTTGTTTACAGTAGGTAGGAGTGGGGATAGATATAAAGGGCTATGTCAGTATTTCTGAATTTAACACTTGTAGGGTCCCTTTCTTTGTCCCAAAGATAACAGGCCTAGCTCAACTCATGTTGTGCTCTTCCTCTGCAGTCTTGCCTCTTGCATGTTGCCTGATGGAAACAGCCTGTGTGCTGGGTAATTTGCTGAGCCATGCTTAGGCACCGCATGGACAAAGGCTGATCCAGGCAGTCATGGACAGGGCCAGTGGCCTGGGTCTGTTTGGGCCACAGCTGAAGGTCCCCAAGGATGCACTGTATAGAAGAGAAGACAGCAGAGAGGCAGAAAGAAAATACTAGAGAGAGGGTTGAGGACAGAGGATGTAATATTGGCACTAATGGTTGCCACAGGCTGCAGCAGCGAGGCTGCTTAAGGTGTGGGCTTTTGTTTGATTTTGGTTTTATGTTTTTAAGTCTTGTGCTCTAGTCTAAGACCAGGAATTGAAAAAGCGTGCAAGTGGCTTAAAGCTGGCATAACTTCCTTACTGCAGAACGCATGCTGAGCCATTTAAGTATGGGCTTCCCATAGGGTATTTTTAAGTATGTTTCTGATAAGATAGGACTGGCTTGGCTTTTGCTTGTTTTATGTAACTGTTTAGAGAACTCTCCACTTTTCCTTTCAGTTCTCTCATGGATCTGTAATTTCCTGCTGCGGGGGCTGATCACATGCCATGTTACTGTGGGCAGGAGCTATGAAAAATTATGACCCTTCTTGTGAGCATCAAAAGAAACAGTGATGAAAAGTAGCCAAAACCAGTACCAGAAAGGCAGAAAAAAAGCAATCCTTAGACAATGTTGGTGGTTGCAAGCTTCTGTACCTTCTATATGAATTTTGGCTCAGTGGCCACTCGGCATGTATATCTGTCTTTATTCCGTGAACAGTGAATGAGACAGGAAATGTAAGAGTTGCCACCCTACAAACAAATCCAATGTCTGGGAGTTGGCTTCTTGTATTTCTGTTGATTTTTTCAGGAACTGAACAAGGCTACCTCAAAAATCTGTCAGCAGCAGCAGCGAAAGCACTGAATGTGTTCATCTGTAGACATGAGGGTGCAGCACTGCTTTCTCTTATAGAGGGCTATTTTCTCTGTCACTTTTGAAGCTGCAGATGGGACTTTAAAAATAAAAAACATCTCACAGTTGTTTCAAAATTTGTGAGTTGAGGGATTTAATTACATTCTGACATAAAGAATGGAAAATAACACAGTAATGACACACAGGAAACAAGTTCTGGCAAGATGGGGTCTTCTGTACATTGTTGTCTTGTGGTTCTGTTCACAGCGCTGTTTGACTCAAATTCTTTTTAAACTGTAGAGAATTTTCTGATATTCTGTGAGTTTGTCACCTAGCTGCAAAATAAATTTAAAGCTTCAATACAACAAGCTTTGGGTGGACTCACTTATTATGTATTTTAATTTTTAAGTCTGTGAAAAAAAGCTCCTGGAATAATATATGTGTTAGTCTAGTCCATTTTTGTTTTTAGAAAGTGATATAACATTTTCTTATAAATGCATGCAGTGGTCTTACATTATCCTGTGGTTCACTTTTATAAAATAACTGAGTGCAGTATTTCTTCTTCTAACAGCAGCAGCATCCATCACACAGATCCATTCACCTTTCATACATATATTCATTCACATTTTTAATTTCAGTTACGATGGTTACTGTGATGAGTTGGGTTTTAGATACTATTTTACCTGTGTGATGGCACTAGATAAATAATTCATTGTACCCTCGGTGGGCAGCATTTTACAAAACTTTTATCTCTGCTAATGGAATCCTGATACACTCTAAATGCCTTGTGCAGATACAGAAGACTGCATTAATGTTGTGTAGCTGGTAGTTCAGCTTTAAAGGTTAAAAAAAAACAATTCTGAAATTCAGGTTTAAAGTGCATCTTACAGAGAATGACTTGGAAATTCTTTTTTGGTTGATGCTGTTCTCAGATAACAGCTTCAGAAACTTAAATAGAAATTGGCTTTCTATGGCTTAGTGCTCTGATGTCTGATATATTTGATATGCTGGAAATGTGAATAAGATCTACACTGTTTCCTGTATATGTGCTGTGGAATAGTGGAGATTGCTACTGCACTGGGATGTAGAAGAGGACATGAGAGTTGAAAAGGGAGAAGGAGAGATAGAGGTAGAGGTTTTTTCCTAGGGGAAGAGTTTATCTGAAGCCATCACCTGACCCTGATGGCAAATTACACCAAATTTGCCGGGGGAGGGTGGGAAGTGTGGGGTGGAAAGTGTGGGGTGGAGAGGGCAGTTGACATGTTTGGAAGGCAGGGCTGCAGTTCAGAAAGACCCAGACAGGAAAAGTGAAACCCAGCAAGGTCAAATGCCAGTTCCTGTCCCTGGGAAGGAGGAATTGCTGGCATATGTACCGGTTGGGGCCTGATGCGTTTGGGAGCAGCTATGCTGATATGGGCCTGGTGGGGAGGAGGCTGAACTGTGTACATCAAACACAGCCAGCAGTGTCCTGGGCTGCATTAACAGCTTGCACATTGAGAGAACCAATAATCCTCCTTTATCTGGCACTCATTAGACCACATTGAGAATACAGCATCCTGTTTGGGTATAAGGAAAATTTTTATCACAGAATGATATGGGATTGGAAGGGACCTCTGGAGATCATCTAGTCCACACACACACACACACACACACACCCGCCCCGTCATTTTAAGGGCAGTCAAGCCACGGAGCAGATTACTCATGAGGTTGTGCAGTCTTTGTCCTTAGAGGTTTTCAAGACCCAACTGGGCAAAGACAGCATTCCTTTCCCAGAGGTGGCCCTGCTTTGAGCCAGATATTGGAGTAGAGACCTGTTGAGGTCCCTCCCAGACCAAATGGCTCTGTTCTGACACAGGGCAAAGCCTGGAGCCAAAACTTGACTTATTTTTTCCTTATTTTTTGGTACATGATTATAAACAATTTGTTCAGCCTCTTTAGTGCATCAGTTACCCGTTTCTAAAGTAAAGGTACCATTACTTGTCTACCTTAGTGGTATTTCAGGATAAGTTACATGACAGGGTATGATACTTTGGGTGCTTGGCAAAGTAGGTATAGACAACTAAGCAGGTAGACCTTTAAAGTCTTCCTAAGAAGCTGCTGGAGAAGCATTGTACATCTTACCAAGCACTAACTGTGAACTCTTGGGAAGCTGTTTTCTGTGGGTTTACTTTCATGAAACACCACCATATAGTTTTTCTCTGTGTGCTGCCAAAGACGTTGATCACCTTAAAAGGTAAGTCAGCTGTGAAATATGTTAATGTTAGCAACAGCTCTGACAGCAGGCTCTCTATATGCCTCTGCCTATTATGGTAACATTTGTCATATTTTCCTAGTTAATATTTTTCTTCCTGCTATGGTTGTTGTTTCTGTGGGCTTCTCAACAGAGGGGAAGCAGACTTAGCTGCCTGTACGTGGGGAACACTGAACTTGATTCTGCCTGTTGGAGCAAGTCATTTTTTTATTTCCCTCCCACCCGTCTTTCAGCTCTGCTGATCTTTAGTAAGAGATTTGCAAAGCTGTCCTACACTTTTCACACGAAAATAAGCAATTGATTGGAAAGAAGGAAAAAAAAAAAGTATTGGGAGGAAGAGTTACTGAAAATTACTTTCATTTAGTGGCATTTCAACTTGTAAAGAGTCTTTGAGGTAGCATTAGAATAGGCAGGGGTGTATACATAGAAGTTTAAAGAAATTTTAGGAGCTGGAGATTTAGAATATTTTGTAATACTTTTTTTAACCGTTTTTCTTCTTCTTCTTTCTCTCCACCCGCCTTTTCTTCTGCAGGAAATAAAGAAGGACATGAAGAAAGAAAACACTGCCAACAAACCACCAGAGAAGCCTATAAATGAAGTTTCCAATGGAAGCTCTTTACTGTTGTCTGAGACAATTATTAGACCCAACAAAAAAGGTATAGTATATGAAAACTCAAATGCAGCTTAAAGTCAGACCTTTAAAAGAATAAAATGCAAACCTTCACCTTCCTTGTTTCTAGAATTAAAGCTAGAGTCTATTTAACTGTAAAGGCATAGCAGGATTAATAAAAAAAAAAAAAGTATAAAGTCTCATTGTCCTCTTAGACTGGCACATGGATGCGTATATTATGTCTAATATTTCCACATTAATTTGCGCACACATCCCTTTCTTCTTAAAGAAATCCTTTCTAGAGGTGTTTGATTAAGGAAAGCTGTAAGAAGAGATTACTAAAGCTTAATAAAGTAAGGAACTGACAGTTTGCCTATATGAAGGTTTTTACACAGTGATGTCAGTTCACATTCACGTACTCATGTTCTATCTGGGACAGAGACTAGTTACTGACAAAGAACTTAAAAAAAAACCCAACCAAAACATAAAGCTTGACGCATTAGTTTCCTGGGAAGTGTCTGTCACTGTCTTCTGTTTCAGACTGGAATGCGTGCTCTACATGTCTGGCTTGAATCCCAATGCAGATTCCTGTGTATGGGTTTGAGCTGCTAAAATGAAAGCATCCAGATCTTCTGTTTCTCTCCCTAGCTCCCAATCCTGCTCTCAGAAATATTGGAACAAAACAGACAATTGACAATATAAAAGCTGGATTTTTCTTTAGGTCATGCTTATGCTCCTGTTTGTGGGAGGACATTTGGCTATGTGCGAGAGATAGGCAGCATTTTTTCCTGGAGAATTCACTGGACAGTGTCTTCCTTGCTGTCTTATACAGAATAATCTGCTGTAATTAATCATGCTGTAATTTCCATTTTGGCATATAGTCTTCTATACTGCTAGAACTATGCATATGGAAATTTCCTCTTCGGCATTATCAGCGATTTTTGTATTTGAGCTGTCAGTTTGACTAGAGGTCTTAGGGTTTGCAACTGCAAGTGAGGAAGATTTAATAATTTCTGCAAAATATATGACTTTAAAATGTGATTGGGAGTAATCTCCACCTTTTTTACAAGGAGTGATGTCCTCTGAAAGAAAAAATTGGAAATTAATCTCAGAAAGGTTTGAGTTTGCAATGTCATCTTGAATATGGAGACACGTCCAACATTTCTGTTTTGGGTCATAGGTTTTTCAACCAACAGCAGAATTAAATTACCAAGAATTATTCTTTTTCATGGCTCCTATACAGAACCATATGAGTAGTTGGGAAATTGTCTAGGGACCAAGTCTGTTCCATATTGCTTCAGCTGCTATTTGGAGAAGGCTAATAGCTGTGGCAGATGCAGAGAATCAGTTCAGTCACAAGGGGATAACACTCCAAATAAGATACTTAGAGCACAAGCTTTCTCCTCCTCTTTCTTCTGTCTGGCTTGGAAGCATTAAAGGATTCATAAGATAAAGAAACTCTCTTTTTCTGCCTGTAGCTAAAGAATACAAAACTTTATATTTATTCAAAGGAAAAAAGACTGACACAAAGATCTGAGGAAGGGGTTAGGTTTGGAAATAGCAAATTTCATGTGAGGATGTCGTTGCATTGGATCTCTGTTGGTGGGGATCGCACTTCTCATGGCTCCATCTACATACCATCAGGGTTAGTAAATTTTTAATTTTGGCTGCTTCCCCACAGCTGTTTCAATTGCTACAGAACAAGCAGTTGCAGCATGCCATCCTCTAGCAGTACAGCTAAGGATGCACAGAGCATAACAAGACCAAGAGAGCTTCCCCTCTCTTTTTTCCTGGGGTCGGTTTGAGCATGGTGCCAAAGAAGCCTTGTTTAAGTGAGGACAGCTAAGCAAGTATTTACTGCTGTGTTCAGTAATAAAGAGTCTTCTAAGATGTGTGTAGCAAATATCCTTGGGGAAAGTGTTGCAAGAAGAAGGGGGAGTCCTAAATGCCACAAGGATTGTTTTCTTCAAATGTTCTTGTGCTGTGATTTTTATTAAACTCTACCTCAATCTGTTTCCTGATTTCAGAATGTGACCTGACCTGAAAAAGGGTACTTTTTTTTTTTTTTCTCCTTGTTGTTAGGAAGTGAGGAGGAGAAGGATGCATCTGAAAATCGTTAGTCACTGTTCAGCAGTGAAAATAATATGCAGTATTATTTATTTGCTTGGGCAATCTAATCTTGCTGCTTGAAACTTCAGACCAGATCCAGTGATGTGGGAGTGAAGCATTCTGTGCTGGTGCATTGTTTCTATTACCAAGATGACGCTAAGTGTTTTTTTAGTGCTATGTTATTACATTGTGTAGTTTCACTACTTAACTTGGTTGGCCTAATTTAAGTGGCAGCAGTTTATCAGGCATTTACATTTTGAGAAGAATCTTGGTCTCTTGGGCTTCTTGTTCGTAGAAAGTTTTTTCCTTGAGGAATATTGACAAGTGTCCAACAGTTTTATTCAAGGAAAATAGCTAAATTATTTGTAAGAACATCTACATAGCTAAGAGGAAAAGAATGCATTTCTGAACAAAAATATGCTAATTGTTTCTAAGGACTTTATTGAAATTAGGCATTTAGTGTAAATTAAAATGCCTCTTTTAAATGCTTATTTCATCAAATATCTAATGGACATTTCTACTTTGGATTACAGATGAAATCTAGGAACAATTTGAAGTTGGTGTAATGCCACCAATCGTGGCCTACCTGGGTTAGTATTTCTATTACAGAGTCAGGGTGACAACTGGTATTATTAGCTGTAGGTCGACATCTGTGAATCATTCAGATTTTTGTTAGAAAGACCAGGAGAAGTTGGAAGGATGTGATTTTGTCTGCTTCTCACTGGGGGCAGTAAAAATGGAACATTTCTCATTCTTGAATGTTTCTTGTTGACCACAAACACTGATGACCTAACAGAAATAAATGTTGTAAATGACTGCTCTGTTGGATGTAATTGAGGAAACTCTGTTATACTTGGCCTTGATGTATTTGTGAGAGCTAATATTTGTAGGTGTTCCCTTTCTGTATAAGAAATAATGGGTTTATTTTCTAGGTCTGCCATAGAGTTGCTGGTTAACTTTTGCTAAATCAAACTCGGTTGGCCAAATCACCACACTTTAATTTCCAGCGTCAGGTATCTTAATATGTACTGATTTTTCAGATAGGCAGAGATTTTTTTTTCCTGTTTTATTGCAGTGGCATATCCAAATTTATTCATAACTTCCCAGCATCTCAGGTGTTTCTGCCTCAGGCTGCCTATTGGCAAAACCTTGGCTTATACCTGCCTCATAAAGATGTCGAGATCTGTTATAGCATGGTAATGATGACAATTAACATCTAGGAAACTGAACATTCGAGTATAGCATTCCAGTGAGTTCATGCCTCACCTCTGAAAGGCTCAAAAAAGGACCATTTGCTCGAATGTAGAGGTGGGAATAGGGAAACATAAACCCCTTGTGCTTTCCCTGACAGTTCCCAGGGCTGCAGCAGCTGTAGGCTAGTTTTGATGGGTGCTTCAGGTGCTTTATTAACGGCTCCTCTTTAGGGAAAAAGACTGTGGCACTGAACGGCCTGTCTGAAGTTGTATGAACATCGGCTCTGGTTGGCTTGCATATCCTTTGCCAGAACCTGGGAGGGATCATTCTTTTGCTCCTTCCTACAGTTCACACACCAAGAAAATCCTTTCCTTAACAGGTGTGACTCTTTTCGTATAACTTTTCACTGCACCAGAATTTTTGATTGGCATATAGAACAATTGTTCTAAAACTTCTGTAAAGCTGACTTAAAAAAAAAAAAGACAATAAAGAATAAAATACTTTTTGTTTTCTATTTGGAATTGGCATTGTTGCATCTTGGTAATAACAGCTTGGGAAAACCTTTTCTTCTCTGAGAACATTTTTAGATTGTTTTAGAAAAGTAAAATTATTGCTATTGTTACTATTATTTAGTAATATAAGAAATTTATAGTCAGGTCTTGGAACAGGAAAATACAGAAAGATATCTTTTTTTAATGTTTTTCCAACATGGTGAAATTCTATTTTTTTGTAAAAGTTTTCTTTCAAAATGTAAAAAGAGACCCAAAGTTGTGCAAGAGTTTCAGATCTGTCATAAATTCAGAATGATCTTAATCCATGTACAAAAGGACATAATTGAAACTTGTATGCACTGAGCTTAACTGTTAAATGGCTATGACTTATTTCAAGATACTTTTGTTCTGATTTTTGAGTATCCTATTTTTAAGTATGACATTAATTACACTATTTTATGTGTCTGGAAATAGGCCAAATTACAAAACTGGAGTTCATAGGCTGTATTTTGTAAATAAACTAACAAGAATTGTTACACAAGTAAAAATGTTTGAGGAAAAGATATATTGCCTTGCCAGATGTATTTGTTTTATATAAACTGTAAATGTAGTCTGCGTTGAGGTTATTCAAGCCAGCAAATCTGGAACAGCTCATCATGTGTTACATGTTCTTGATCAGAGCCAAACACGAAAGCAAGGAAATGTTTTTTCTAGTTCTCATGAGAATTATTTATTTTACCTTCCAGTCTACATTTAAATAATAAAGATATTTGCATCCTTCCTAAAAGGGAGAGTTTTGTGAAAGTAGGTTTGATGATATAATAACTTTATATTAAGAGTAAATAACAAGTCTGGTTTTTGCAAAACTGAGATTTAAGTCTGTTTTTTAGGAAATTAGAGAAATGAGAAAAGTATTTTACAAGAAAAATGCTTCATTGTTTGGTTCAATTTTTTTTTGTGATTATTTGGATACAAAAAACCACTCCATTTATTATAAAGGCAACCTGATGGCAACTCAGAGTATGAGTGTGTCAATTCTGAGTTTTGTATTAAATGTTTGTAAGCTATGATTCTGGTCATATTACCTTCAACAAAAAGGCAAACCTCAACATTTCCTTCATAAAATCTTTCATTTAAACCTAGTGCAAATGATTGCCTTTGTCGCGTGCTAGTCCTGTGTTTGATGAGGTGCCTGACCCTCAGTATGCTCAGCTTTGGTTCTCCTTTCAAACACAGGAACTTTGAAGGCATTAATCTGTCTTTTGATTGGATTATCCTTCTGCTGTTTATACATTTAGGCCTTCTCCACAGACAGGCTTTGGTGTTCCCTTGCAAATACTGCCAACTTCAGAGAAATTATAACTAGCAAGGAAAAAAAAAACACTTTTCATTTCTAAGATCAGCTAATTGGTGTATAATCAGTATACAGTTTACACAAAAATGTACTTCTCAGCCTATTAAGGTTATAATATCCATACAACATATGACACAAACCCAAAATGAGACATAAAAAATTAATGGCACAGGAAACTTGAATTCAGCAAAATATTTATTCTTTGAGTTTAAATATCATATCTGCATATGCCTAAGTAGTGTCTCAGATTATACACATTTCCTTCAAAAGTACTGTTTCTTGCAAATAAATACTGGGATTATATTTACCCTCAGGTAAGATACTCTGCACTGAAAGGCACTGCTTTCAGTTCAGAGAGGCAGGAAAAGACACTGCTCTGTGCTGGATACGTGGGTGACAGCCAGAAACAAACTTGATGTGTGTGTGGTATGTGTGATCTGTAGTCGTTTAACAATTTTTTTTCTGGAGGTAGGTGAGAAGGACTCTCCCATACTGCAGGAAAAATCTCTACTTGGTAAGGTGCCCTTTGGATTATTCAAAACAGTATATAATTTTATACATGCAGCCTGTAAAGGATACATGGGAAAATTATGTTTCTCTCTAGCATTTTAGTTACATGGTTCTTTTTTTCTGATGAAAACTAATTCTCAGTATTGAAAGTGAGAGGACACAATGTGTATGGAATATAGCTAATTTCAGAACTGATGAGGGGCAGTTTGCTAATGTGTGAACATCCTTCTTCACTTCCTGGGCCCATGCTTTTGGATTCAATATCTCTATATAAATATGGTTATATAGTAAGAGAAATCATGAAGCAGTGCAATTTAAAATTGTTGCATTATCTGCCTGATGCCATAAAATGAATTTAGCTTTTTTGGGGTTTCTCTTGTAGTTGTAACTATACTGTGAAATCTGCCTAAAATACACTTACTCTGTAGAGCACGAATGCAGATATAGGTGTTACCATTGTTTTAAATTTGAGATTATCCTGTTGACTATTGACATGTTTTTGGTTTTTCAGCAAGAAAGATCTCAATGCCATCTTAAGTAGCAACACTGGAATGGATGCTCATTCGTTCTTTTCAGTCAGATCCTATTTACAAGTCCTATTTAAATAATGACTTAATATATTTAAAATCTAAACTTCTTTCTACGTTATCATCACTTGCTCCCTGGTTTTCAATTAAGGTTTCATTATATATCTAGATTCCAATAGCTTATTCCAGTGGGATAATTTCTTTTCCTGATGCTTACTCTGCAGTGTCCCCCATCATCTTTTTACCTTAAGTGCCTACCTTTTCTTTTCAATTACTCCTTCCTGGGACTCTGTGAAACGCACAGATGCTGAACCTTGATGTACCATCTGCAATTTTGCATGGTTGGATTCATCCACAATCCTAGTGAGTAGCGTGAGGTTCTGTGCAGGAGCAGTCTGTAGAAGTCAGTTATAGAAATCCCTCTTGGTTTGAATTATAATTCCAAATTACTTCTGTCCCCTGGGCATCTTCTGTTTGCTTAGGTGCCTGTCTTCTTGTGTGTCGTATGTTTAGCTCTAGGAATGCCATTTATGGATCTGTAAAAACACTGAACAAAAATACAGCCACTGCATCAAGGAGCTAAGTATATATGCACCCATGTGTGTATGTATATAGCTATGAAACAAGGCAACAGATAAGAATACAAGGGAAGATGCATTATTTGGATGATTGCTAGCAGGCTAACTGTTTCCAGGTTTCTTGCAGACAGAGGACACTTGCTTTAATAAAAGATTTAAATTTGGATCTGCAGTTGGAAATTGGGGGGGAGTATGGATAAATTTGTGACAATGTTTGGTTTAAGATTAAACAGGCACTGTCAAACGCTGACACTCAGGACAGAGAAGACGTAGAAGATGACCTTTTGATATAGATTCTGAAGAGAGGCAGGGGAGCAATTACTGATTGGCATTCTGAGCAGCTTACAAATGAAAACAGAGAGAGGTAGTTATGGAGGCAAATGAGGAATGAGTTAGGTTTTTCGGTCAGCTATTTATTATTTATTTATTTATTTATACATTTGATCCGGAAGTATATTCATATCAATGGGAAACCAGAGATAAGTTAATTTTTAAGGAAAAATGTGAAAGGGAACAGGTGAAGTGGTGGAATAGGGGTACAGGGACAGTTGAAAAAACAAGAAGAAAGTCCTTTTACAAGTAATTTATGCAAATATCCAAAAGATACTGTACTTGAAGGAACAGTCGACAGAGTTGCATCTTCTCTTTCATGAATACTTACAAAGTTTCATTTAATCAGTTAAATGATTTTTTTTCCTTTCTAAAAGTTTTGCAATACACTTTACATGTATTAAGTACAAAAGTCAGAAATATTTTCTAATGGTTGTACTAAAATTTGCTTGATGACTGTTATCACAGTATCTGGTGCCTGTCCAAAAGGAACTGGTCGAGAGCAAATGTGTTGTCAAACTCGATGGCAAAATGTTTTTCTATTAGCAGTTATATTGAACAGTTAGATTTGGCTTTAACACAAGCCAAAATCAACAGAGTAATACTAAATGCTAGAGCCATTCTTGTTAAAATAGCTGCAATGAGTTCGAAACTTCCTCTTGTCTTAAAACTGAGTTTCGCCATCACAACAGAGACTGTTTATTTTTTTCACAAGCTTCTGCAGAGAAGTGTCTCCCTGCTGCCAGCAATTCCCCCCTCCTCGCTGCTGTAGGATCAGTCACTTAGCACCTAGAAAGGCCCAGCTGCCTGTGAGGTCTGTCCCTGACCTCCTGCCTGTAGCTGTCTGTGTCTGTCTGCTTTAGCCTTCCGTGTAGGTGGTATGGGATTTTCAAGAATAGCATGCCTAACTTGATTAGGTAATTAGCAGACCAGCCTTTCTTG
Organism: Nycticryphes semicollaris; assembly: GCA_013400055.1. NCBI lineage: Eukaryota > Metazoa > Chordata > Aves > Charadriiformes > Rostratulidae > Nycticryphes > Nycticryphes semicollaris. The sequence continues at coordinate 267,921 of VXBJ01003310.1, read as the reverse complement.
CCTGTACCTTCTCACAACTTCATGTGATTAATGAATGAGCCTTGGAGCAAGTCACTGGGGTTACTATGCGTTTCCCAGTGCCTAGCTTGAGCTATCTACACCCTGTATCTGGCAGCTGTGATAGAAGAGAGTCAGACTTCCTATTCTGTGATAGAGACAATGAAAGCAAAGGAGCAATGCAGGAATACTGTTGTGGAATATAAGCCATAAACCTATCTGGAATGAAAATTTGGTGTCAAGAGAGCATACTTTGACTATGCAAGCTAGTATCTTTTCCGCAAGCTCTGAAACTTTGCCAGTGTACTTTGAACTGGGACAAGAATCCTTGTTTTGTCTTTCCTGGAGTTAATTTTCATGAATTTGTAACTGCTAAGTTAAATATGCCCATCAAAGTGTGCTGTCACACTGGCAGGCAGATCCTTAGTTCAGTGCTGCTTTATCTTTGCTTGCTTGAATGGTAGCTGGGATAGTGCTGGGTTGCTTTTATGGGAATAGGAAACTGGTTTTAGCCTTCCCTGCTGGGCTAGAATCAGGGCTGTGAGTTTGTTGACTTCTTTCCCCCATCACGTGAAGGTAGTGATAAGAGCCAGCCGTGCTATGCTAAGTTGCAGAACTAATCAGCCTACTGAGGCAGCCGGAGGCTTCTGGCTGCTGTGATAACCATAAAAACCTTTGAATGATTTCTGGGGTTGTAGGTGCGAAGCAGGGCCTGTCAACAGCTCCCTTGGGTCTCCTTCAAATTGCAGTCTCATATGGCATGAATTGAAGGCCTAAATAATTTGTATAACTGATTAGTCTGAGAATTTGTTTGTAACCCAGTAAGCACCCCTCTGTAAAGAGGATCTTTGGGTATATGAAAGTTTAATGCAAATGTATGCCTATGTACTTTATTCTATGAACATGTTTTTTAAAAGTAGCTCCATACTTTTGCTGCGATCGACTGACTTGTTCTGCTGCTGTTGAATCCCTTCAGTGCAGGAAACTTTTTGACTTTTGCCTACTCGAACCAGAAGGAAACTACAGTCATATTCGAGAGCTTCCTCTTCTGACAGAATGATATTTATAAGCCCAAATTGGGAAAACCACCTGCAGACAGTAGTAAGAATGTACACAGCAAAAATGAACCATCATTGCTGGTAGGAAGGGTCATCATTACCTTGGTGGTTTAGGAAAGCTGAGCAGAGAGTTCTTAGAAGTACACTGCAGGAGAGGACCTCTGAGAACCAGCTGCCAGTCTGGGATTTAGTTAGGAGTGTGTGTCTGGGGGGGGTGTGATTTAACTCTCAGTGTATTTGCACAGGTATTTTTCACCTGTTCTCTTGCTCTACTCCCTTTCCTGTATGTGCGTATGCAACACCTAGAGTGTTTTAAGCAAAGGTTTGCTGTTAGCTGCAAATGTCAAGAAACTCTGTGAAAGTATTGCCCATAAGGCACGTTGCTTGTGCTTTTTTTATGATCTGTGATAGATTCCATGAAAAACTTCCAGGAATTGATACAGGCATAGAAAACTTTCTTCTTATAAAGTAACATGCCTGGTTGAACTTGTCACTGTATTAATTTTAGTTATTTTTCAAACACAGTGTGAAATACTTTGATTCATCTAGTTAAAAGTCCCTGAAGTTAGGGAAGTTTGCTTTACTATAACTGGATTTGAAAAACGGATAGATGTATCAGTGTTGATAATGCATGGCTTGCATTCTGAGTAGGATGCCATTATTAGCTATGTAGACTTTCAGTTTCCAGATTCCTATGTTATGTAGATGCAGAGACTTGAGTTACAAGATACTATGCCTACAAAAGTATATTTCTTGTTTCAACTGAAATTAAGTTTTGTAAATTTTATTCATTGGGTATTTAATAAATGTTTTATTTTAACTGACGATTTCCTCCCTTATAACCTACTCCACTATTGTCGTGTTGCTCACAGCATGGAAAGTTATGCTGTTGTTATTGGTGTGTTGTGATGTATTGTGCTGTTTACCATTTTTTTAATGGTCATCTCACTGCTTTCTAAGTTAAGATGCACCAGTAGTTTGCAGTAGTTTCTATTCTATGTCTTTCTGTATTCCCATTTAAATTATAAATCCATAGTTATGCGTGTTTCTTGCTTGGTGTTAATTCATAATATAATCCTCTTTAAAAATTCAAAGCATGTTGGTGGTGATGGTTAGTTTCTAAGCTCATTGTTAGGATGGTTGTGCTTGACAAGAGAGCGAAATGTGGAAGTGCTGAAAAGTGGCTGATTGCTGATTCTTGGCCCTAAGTGCAAGATTAAGACAGTAAAGATTATTATTATCTGTCATGCAGCAGGAGCCATTATTTCCTAACTTGAGCTCTGTCTTTATTTAGAAACTGAAGCAGAGACTGGACAGAAGTTCTCATGGGGAGAGGTAGCTCCCTGCAAATTCCCATATTAGTTGGGAATGAGTTTGGAAGTCAGTGGAGATGTAGCGCTACTAGCGCGCTCCTCTGCCTGGGCCCCACTGAAGCCCCTTGAGGTGTTAGCTGTTACTGTAACATCTGCTGTGTCTACATTTCATAGATCTGCCTCTCTACTCCACAGACTATTCCGGACAGCACTGGCACCTGCAAGAACCCCAGTGACAGCCTAGGATATATCTGCTTCCCCCAGAAATACTTGGCTGGTCCAGAATCTGTTTCTGATACTGGTTTCTCTAAGGACCAGATTTTGTCAGCTTTGTACATGTACAGTGCTCGGCCTGGCACTGTATTTATTGCTCAGATTTCCTGAGTAGTGCACTAACGTAGATGATAGGGATAGCGCTGTGTTTAGTTATCAGTCAGGGTACAGTAGCATCTCAGCTGTCCAATAGCTTGAATTTAAGCCATCAGGTATATTTAAGCACTGCTTTTTCACTATAGGTCATGTATTTTCCTGTTGGTTGTCATCCTATGTCATGCATTCACTCGTGATATTTCAGTGATATAAAACCCTATTAATGTATTTAAATAACTTTAAATGCTGTATTTTTGTATTTCACTACTTCATTTACTACCATGTGTAGCTTTTGTAGACTTGTGTTAGAATCCTACTGGATTCCAGATGTCCCTCATCTATCTAGTCTGGTATCTAACTCTGCAAAAGCTGCAAGATGCAATGTCAGCCATTATTGCTCCATTTGTGCAACAACAATCATAAGACTTGCTATTTTTTCAGACAAAAGGTATTCTCTTTTAGACTACTGACTCAGCATAGTGTTATCGTAAATTACACGGGTTATGGTTACTTCTGGAAATTCATAAGAGATTAGGAAATGTCCAGGAAATTATTTAAATAAAAAAACCCTCCAGTGACCTAAGGAAAACCAAAATGTTCACTCACATGCCTGGCAGCTATTAAGCAAATAGAGTAGTGGAAAATAAAGGTAATAAATGTTGAAAGGTTAGCCTGAGGCTGTAGTGTCAGAAAGATGTTAAGCTAGCAGTGCCACAAAAAAAAAGAGCCATCTTTCCTGTTTTTCTTCTTCCTGTGTCCTGGTACAGATGTTTGGCTGCATGGTGGCCCAGACAAGGAGTATGCTCCAGCTTAACACTAAACTAGCAAGAAAGATGCAGAGGTTCTTTTTAATAGTGGGTCAGTTCAGTGTCTACCTCCTCACACTGCTGCATGAGCATTTGATCTGACAGGACAGCAAAGAGTGTTACAGGAACTGGGAGAAGCAGAAGTGAGCAGCAGGGCTGCCTTTTATTTGGTTGCAGATGAAAATAATTCTAAAAGTGCTATGGGAAAGTAATGGTTTGCCAAACTTTTTCAAGGATGGTTCATGGTCATTAGGTTAAATCAACTGCTAAAGAAATAAACATGCTGTCTTGTCATTTTGAATTAACAATCTTGCTGTTCACTTTTCCCTTGTGTTGGGGAGGTATACGACTTTGTCAGTGTCCCAGAAAAACAGCATTGCAGTTGAATAAAGAAAGGTTCTTAGACAGAACCCTTCTCCCCGCTTCTCATCTTGTAACCACAGAACCCTTTTGGAGATGGATTTCATTACAGACACAGCTGACTTGAACCAGAGGCCTATTTTTTTCACAGCTTTTAACTCTGAAGAAGTAACTTCTCGTTCTTGTAGCAAGTGTAATGGAAAAGACAAGAGGAACTTGATGGCTATTTTTAGGAAAAGACAGTGTTTATCCCAGCAAAACTAAAAAAGATGTTGAGACATTACAAACTTCAAAGCTAGACAGATTTTTTTTCCTGAAGTATTTTAAGGTGACAAAGTTTCACTTACATTTTTATTTCCATGCAAATTTATATTCTCCTATGTTCTGAATGAAAAGCTCACTAAAAAATGGAAACTGATAGTGCCAGAGAAGTAGTAAACATGATAAAGTCCTTTCAAATGCACAAAGTGCATTTTGAGCACTTGTTAATTACAATTGTTTCCACAAATAAAAGTAATATTATTGCACAAATGCATCAGCATAACAGCTGACACAATAGTTTTGTAACACACTGTATGATTCAGAAGGAGAGGATGAGCAGACAAGTAGTGATCAAAAAGGCTACAAAGAAAGTGAGGTATGAAACCACGCTACTTGCGTTACCTGATGTTAGAAGTCTGGAAAATTCTTGTTTAAGGAAAACAGAACAAAAAAAAAGAGAAGGATAGTAAAGTATAAGAAATTGCCTAGCTCAACATGGCGAGCTCTAGCATCTTGATTAACATGACTTTAAGGAGTCTTAAGCAACATCCTCATGAAAGTTTGTGGAGGTAGCCCAGTGCTAAGACACTGGAATAGAAGTAGTTCATGTAAATGCTGCAGTGGGGGAAAAAAGATAAATATTATGGAAAGGTTTGGTGGCAGGTTCAGTAGAGCATCTTGGGTGCAGATGCATCCTTGGATAGAGTTAAGAGAACTGCAACTGGATTCCGGGAATTAGTTAATTTGGCAGGAAGTTTCATCCTTGCACAGATCAGAACTGACGTGAAGTCATCACTTCTCACAGCACATTGTCAGACGCCAAAATGGTTGTGACCCTAAAGGCAGAGCCAAAGGGTGAAGAGAAACACAAGCATGACATGCCCAGATGTATCACAGACGGGAAATCTGGTTTAGCTACTGAATGAGGGACTTGCTGCAAGCAAAGCACCAGAGGTTTTTGATGGGAAGTTACATACAGCGTAAAAGTTGGCATTTAGTACAACGTAGTAAAACTGAGTTATTTCTGTATAGAAAATCTTTCCATGTCTAATTTAAAACCCACTGAAATCTAGCAAATAGCTGAAAATACAAGGTAAGTGAATAAAGATGGTTGGCAATAGATCCCTTGACTAGAAGACAGAATGCTTAATTTGTTAATCACTTACCATTCTGAATTTTTTATGGAAAGTTACCATGCCACACTTAGAATTGTAGAGATTAAAAGGCAGACAAGGTTTTAGCATAAAGACACAAGCACATGTTCTGCAGTCAGGCTGTAAGAAGTTCTGTGCCAGAAAACTGGGGTTGCAAGTGTGAACTGACCATGGCTCGAAGGGGGCAAAGTGACTAAAATCCAATGCCTAAGTTTGTCTGAACTATCTGCCTTTGCTGTGTCCTGGAGCTTCCCTACCATTTACATTGTGGAATTCATTGCTGAATACGGCACACTGCTCAAGTGCTTATTTGAAGTTTATTTAGAAATGTAATGAAAGCTACAGCATCTTTTGGTCCTAAGGATACTTCATGTTGGAGTGGACACTTTCTGACCTTTGCAGTCCCCAGTGTAAAGGAAACAGCTCCTTAGTAGCTATCTCATTATGTAGGATACTAAAGATTACATTAGTTTTCCAACTAAGCTTTTCAGTATAAATACTAACATAGAGAAACTACTACTACACTGAAGACCGTTTTTAAAAAAAAATAAATTCAGGGAAAGCAGACAACTGATTTGCACAGAATATAGAAAGCTACAAGGAATTTATTCTTTACTCTTCTTGTCTAGTTCTTAAAACACAAAATGTAGTGTGGTAGATAGAACTGCTTTTGAAATAAAAATTTAACTGAGTCCTTGGAGGAAAAAAAGACAAATCTGTCATATAGAGTTTCTTCCTAGATACTGTACATCTTCATGAAACTTCCTTTTTCAGATCCTATAGGGAACCTATTATAAAACTCCTTTCAGAATGTGAAGTCTCTGGTGTTATTTTCCAAGTCAAATTTATTTAAAGTGTAAAATTGGTTCTGCTAACATCCCTGTTTTCTTAAAAGATTGCTGTTTGTCTTAGAGGCCCACGTAAAGAAAGAAAGAGCTAGGAATTTTACTTCCCCGTTCAAGCTATCTACCCTTGATGAAGAGAGTAACTCCCAGGAGGCAAACAGTGTTCAGGGAGACATGGAACATAGGCCCCATGTTGCTATTCCAGGTGCCATTCTGGGGAAGCCATATACCAATATGCCCCAAACCCCATGCTTAGTTTAGTGCAAAGGAGCTGGGCTGAAATACTGGTTTGCATGAGAGGGAAGAGAGTCATATTGTAATCATATAGCAAAGAAGTGTTGTCCTGTGACAATCTGGATGCTTTTGCTACTAGAGGTTTTATTATAATTTCCTAATGGAACAAATCTTGTTTGAGAGCATCTGTTCTTTTGCCCTCTTCCCCTTGATTTTTTCGAACTCACTGGACATTACCAGCTAGAGGTGACAGAAGAGTAGAACTCTTTAATGCATTTATAGGAACTCAATAAGTTATTTTAAACTGAAAGATGAATAGAGGAATATGACACAAATTAGTGCTCCTAACTGAATGAAAACCTCCTTTTGGTGAGGCAGCAGCCAGTACCCGAGGCAGTCCCATCATCTACTATCGCTTTCCCAGTTGTGCAGGGTATGAGTGGAAGCTGGGGTGATGATTGGTGAGGGTGGGTAGAGGTTGAGGTAATTAGAAGACACTGGATGCAAATCTGTCATTCTCCAAGCTTCATTAATTATGCTGCTTATGAAATAACTTTTAGAGGCTTCTGGCTGCCCTGTTCCTCATAAAAGGCTTAAATAATTTAATAATATACAAATATACATTAAAGTTTCACATATATCTAACCACTTATAAACAATTCTTTTTTTCACTCGTCTTATGCCACTTATGTCAAAATACAGAGAGGAGTGAAAATGCTGAAGTTTTGTCTTCCTGATTTTTTTTCTTTGAGGTTAAGAAGAAAATAAACAGTAACTCTGGAGGATTTTTTGGTATAATGATGAAGGCTTAGTTTCCCCTTGTAATTCAGTTACCTAAGTGGGATTCTTACTAGTTAAAAAGCGAGAGAGGAATGAAGAGTGCTAAAGAGAGGCTGTCTGCAGCTCCCTAGTGAAATGCCAGTCCTCATAGTCTGCAGTTCTAGTATTTGTTGTCTGATCCCACATGGCATTTACTGCAGAAGAGATTCTAAGGGAGTTCAGTTCAGCCTGGTGAGCTGGAGGATGGATTGTACTAACATGAGGTTTGTAAACAAGGACAAATATCAAATATATGAAATCAAGTTTCTGTGGGTTTTCTGACAGCTCACACCTAGTTGCAGTAATATACTTTGCTGTCAGCATCTTCGCCTGTCAGTGGCTGACTCACAGGAAGGAGAATGCCTCAGAGCAGCTTTGCTGGATTTTAGCAGATGAAATGTAGACAAGGAAGATTAATAACAGAGAAATAATATAGAATCATGAGGCATAGAGTGTTTAAAGGGTAGCCTTAAAATAGAGTGGCGGAATAGCTCAGGTTGGAAGGCACCTCTGAAGGTGATCTAGTTCAACCCCTGGCTCAAGCAGAGCTGCCTAAAGTCAGCTGCCCAGGACCATGGGCTCTCCAGTTCAAGAAGGACAAGGGAACTGCTGGAGAGGGTACAGCAGGTGGCCACAAAAATGATTAGGGGCCTGAAGCATCTCTCTTATGAGGAAAGGCTGGGAGACTTGGGTCTTTTTAGTCTGGGGAAGAAAATGAGGGGGGATCTGATCAACACCTATAAATACTTAAAGGGTGGGTGTCAGGGGGAAGGGGCCAGTCTTTTTTCAGTGGTGCCCAGTGACAGGACAAGAGGAAATGGGCACAAACTTGTACATAAGAAATTCCATCTAAACATGAGGAGGAACTTTTCACTTTGAGGGTAGCAGAGCACTGGAATAGGCTGTCCAGACAAGCGATGGAGTCTCCGTCTCTGGAGATGTTCAAAACCTGCCTGGGCGTGTTCCTATGCAACCTGCTCTAGGTGGGCCTGCTTTGGCAGGTGGGTTGAACTGGATGATCTCCAGAGGTCCCTTCCAACTCCACATCTTTCTGTGATTCTATAGGAAGTTGGGTTCTGAATATCTCCAAGGAAGGAGAACCAATAATCTCTCTGGGCAACTTCTGCCAGTGTATGACTACCCATCCAGTCAAAAAAAAAAAAAAAAAAAAATAAGAAAAACATTAGCTATATTCCATTAACAAATACAGGTCCTGGTCTAGTCCTGGTCCAGTGGAGTCCCTGCTTTACTGATTTTCTGGCTGCTGGCCAAATAGCAAGGTGCTGTACAGACAGGAGCTTATAGTCTTGAATGCTCAAGGCACAAGTTGTAAGCTATTGCAGGATGAAGCCACACCATGTCTCAGGCGAGTTTCTTAAAATGCTAACTTACTACTTCTTTGCAAAGACCTATTGGAAGGGAGTGCTCTTGCATGTGTCGTTGGACATGGAAGAGAAAGGCAAATGTGGGCAGGATAAGAGGATGTCAGGAGAGACCAAGAGGATCCATGCAATATATGTTTTGTGGATGGGGTGCAAGCACAGCTTAAAAAGCAAACACAAGTAAATGTTTGCCATAGAGTCCATTTGCTGATGCTGAAAGAATGGAAGGTCAAAGAGGTGTTGTTATAATGCAGTGTCAAGCACTGCTCAAGCATGGCTGCCTCTCTTGTCAGTGCTCTTCTGCTAAAGCAGCATCTCTAGTGTAGATGGTAACTGTCATACGGTCAGCTGGTCCCAGTAATGCATTGCATCCTTTAACTGGTGACTTTCAACAGAGAAGCGTTTGGAGGCTTATGTGTATTTCTTTTAACATTACATAGTTCCATGCTAGACAGCACTAGAACATTTTCATTTTCAATTGCCTGTCTTGAAAAATTATTTTAGGTGATCACCTTCAGTTCTCACATAATTCTCACAGTAGTCATGTCAAACAAAGGATGTATATCTATTGACCAAAGATCAAGGCAATGAGAAATGTGACTATATGCAAGGTAACTATGAAATAAATACAGCCCTGGAAATTGGGGCAGGTGGCATGAGTAGGAGAAAACAATCAGTTAATGTGTGTTCAAAATTAGAAGGTATCAATGGTGCCTTTTATAAATAAACTGTTCCTGTGTCATTTGAAATCAACAGAGAATCAGTCAGGAGGAGAGAGGGCAGATGATAAATGATTCATTTGCTTGCCTCCTCCTTGAGATTCTTTTTTTTGCCAGCTTGAGGTAACAGATGTCTTCAAAATTATGAATTCACAGGAAAATAATGCAAGACAATGAGCAGCCAAGTCAGTATTTTGATAGTCTAAATATTTTATTTCTTATATTTTATCGCCTGTTAGTTCTCACAATCTAGAAAAGCTCTTATATCAATGAATGACTTTGCTCACAAACATTTTGGTTCAATGAGGCTTTCAGTGAGGAGAAGTGGTTCTTCTGTATATGGACTATCATCTGTTTTGTTTATTGTGACTCAGCCTGTGGTTACAGGCAAGTCAGCTGGGACCGAGAAACGTGAATACTGGTTGTCTTTTATGCTGTATATCAAATATAGTGCTTTTTGCAGAACTGTGTGATCATTGGTGAGAACAAGTTTCAAAGGACATTTGTCTTTTTTAACTGTATGAGGTCTTTCAAAGTTGGTTCAGAAGAACCAGTATTTTCAGCTGCAGCAGGGAGTCGTTTCTCTGTAGTCACTGTTCACTAAGGTGAGGTTCTTACCTTAATATTGTAGTCCCTTCAGGGATTGGTAACTCCCACCACTCAGGTCTATATTGAAGATGCCAAAGAAGAGTTTAACGTGAGACTTGTTACAACAAAACAAACATGTTCAAAGCAAACATGACAGTGTATTCTTTGTGGGTTTCTACACTGAGAACACACTGCACTTAAAATATTGGGAACAGAATAAGATGTGAAGTAATTATTCTGACTCAGAATGGGGGTATTGGTGAATATTTTATAATCACTGTGGATCTCTGTGAGCGAAAACTGAAGGACTAACAGTTCTGCAGCACCTGTCAATAGTATATAAGTAAAAACAGGGACCATGTTTGCATAGTCACTCTGGATTCATCTGCAGCAAATATGTCAGTATGAAATGCTATGTTCTATACTGGAAAGGTGGTTGGTCTTCAGTTAGACAGACTCTGTGGTTCTGTTTTCCTCTGTTTCCACATAAAATTTGGCTTCGTTAACTAAGCTATTTGGAGTTCAGAGGTCTTTTACACACATGCATATCCATGGCAAATTGATTTGCAAGAGCATGTTTAGTCTCATAGTGAAGGCCAAGTGGTCATCAGATTTGTTGTCATCCCAGCTCCAGGTTAAATTTGATCTGTTGCAAAAGAAGATGAAACAGTACTTTGTTTGCTTTTGACTGTTAGTACTGAGTCATTGTCCCACTGTAGCACACTCTTTTCTCAGTATAAATACTCTTTGTCTTCATGAAAGTTTAAATTGGAGTTTCTGTGCTGGCTTCAGCTCTCTTAGTGGGTTTTAAGATATTGAATCTGTGAACACTGCAAAATAACAAAACAGCAAGATAAGTGCAAGATAATAGCAGATAAAAAAACAATTTACTCAAAAAAAAAGGACTGACTTAAGTCATATGCTACTTACGGGGATATTTCTGTAAATAAAAGAAGTATTAATTACCTCAGAGGCAAATAAGTTATCAGATGTTTTGCATGCTTCAACATTTCTCTTCAAAGTCAAAAGACGGTGAATTATGCAACTCTTTACATATATTTATATTAATCTTTCCTTGCAGCACAAAGATATCAAGTATCTTTTGTGTGGTGCTTGATTTAAAATTTTGTCTGAAATATGCAGTCCTAGATTAGCTTTTGTTATTTTTTCATCTTAGGTATTGTTAGAGATTTCTTCTATGGTTAAATAAAACTTTGTATATTATTGAATTTCCTTACTCTCTGATTTTCGTTAACACAAGCAGCACACACGTTGTAAGAACAGCCAGAGTTCATATTAGTTCCCAGGTGCTGCTTTTTGTGAAGGTATTTAGACTGGTATTCGTAGGTGATTTAATATTTATAGATGATTGTATCAGGATATAGTGTAGCTCATAGTAGCTCTGTAAGCAAACATGCTGCTGCTGTTTATAACATACAAAATAATTTTAGCCCTGAGGACAAATATGAGCGTTAGCCTGGAAGTGGAAGTTGTCTGTGGCTGCAGCTGTGCTGTGGGGATATGTGTAGACACAAGGCACGATCAAGGGGCAGCCAAGGGGAAGTGGGTTGAAATTCCTCGGTCATGCAAGGGCTGTCTATGGGACCTGCAGAGTCCTCCAGTTCCCCTTCTCCAAGGAGCATCAGAGATTAATCAGAAAAAGCTGCTTTTAAAGCAAGATGTTAGTGGATGTTTTTAGCTGAAGTACATAATGCAAGGGCTCTCAAAGATGTTGAACTCTTAGTACAGAGGGAGTCATTGACAGTAGTCTTCCCTGTGCGTGTGTCTTTTCTCAATTGCTTTTATGGTCGTGTGCTTTCCTGTCTCCCTTTCTCCTCTGTGTCAAGATGATCCCTTGGGTAAGACCAACTTCCAGAACGGTAGTGTCAACATTTGAAGAAGTGTGTGATGGCACTGGACTGTGTATGCGGGCCTCTCTGTATAAATATGAATGCCATATTGAGACATAGCATTGATTCCGGTGGCTGACAAAGCAATTAAAAAGTTTCACTATTGCATTTTGTGTAATATATATGAAGGTGAAGTCATGAATAATCAATGGGTTGAGACGGCAACAAAATTTTCAGAGACTTATGTGTGCATAGTACCTAAATGAGAAACACCTTTATACAGGTTCTTTCTAACTGATGGAAGAGAATTGTAGACCAGTTATGCATACTTGTGACCATATACACAGCTGGAATATAAGCTTAAACCTATGACTATGTTATCCCACTGTCTTAATCTGTGTATTGAATAATATTAAGGAATACAGAACAGGAAATATATTGCTGGAAAATTATTTAATAATTGTAAATCTTGTGGGTAATGAAGTGCCAGGAGTCTATTATGAAAAGTTGTGTGTGTTTGTTTGCATGCTTTAATAGTGGTTGCCTTTAGTTATGGGGAAGAAGTTACAGAATGTTTTGTTGTATTGACATTTTGAAGCAGCATGACATACATTAAATCACACAGAGTCACTCCCATAATTTTTCTGCCCTCATAAACATAGAACAGATCTGCAAAACATATCCAAGTGTCCTCAGGTTTTTTTATTGCTTTATTTCATTTTGCTATAAATAAAGCAATCCTTGCAGGATGAAAAATGCATCCTTGCAGGATTTCAGAGTGGTTTTCTTTGGTCACACAGGGAAACAGAAGAAAAGGGGAGTCGTGAGAAAAAGCTGGGGCAGTAGAGTATTGATAGTTGTGAGCAACAGTGTTTGGGCTGAGCACATAGGGGCAAATTATTCTATCACTTTTACTGGTATCTTTTCCTGCAGTTTTAAGATGCTCCGTGTTTTTGGTTTCCAATTTATGCTGGAACAGCTCTTGCTCTGAATCTGCTTTAACTTTGAGGGACTTTCCCTTTTTGCTTCTCAGAAGGCAAGTATTTAGACGCCTTTTTTCATCTCCTCCTTAACATTGAGCAATCTCTCTTTTTTCTTCTTTTTTTCATGCAACTCAGGATTAACATATTTCATCAAGTAGATTCTTGCTGTCTACCTTGGATACTTGCAATAACAACCAGTCCTGTGTTAAAATAACTGTGGAAGATATTTTACCAAGAGCTTGACAGATGTAGAAGCAGAGGTCTTTTAGAGTTAACGTAACCTTTTAGGTGCCTAGATATCTCAGTACACTTGCAAGTCTTTCCCAGGTTATTACCATTTGATTGTGTTGGTCATTATGACAAAATTAGGCCTGTGGGGTATGCAAATGGAAATCTCGCTACTGGAACCTGAGGTTAGTCATTTGTGATAAATGCAGCAAGGGAGATCAAGTAGTGGCTTGCAAGCTGTTAGAAGAGATCATAACTGTTAAGTGCTTTGTGTGTTCTGTATATAAAAATACATTTGTCTTTTGGCAGCAAGCTGTTTGATCATCTTAGCTATTCTGCCAACAATCCTGCCTGATTCTAGGTGTTCTTCAGCAGTGAAATGACATGCAAATGCACGTAGAAGTTGAATAACGTGAAGACATAGTCATAAAGGAGAAAGATGCTGCCCACATCCAGAACATCAGGCAATGGACGAGTTATAATTTAAAAGTTCTACCTGTAGTGCTTAGTGAGTTTCTCGTAACAAAACTTGCACTTTAAAACAAATGGTAGTATGTCTGGCTTCTGTCTGTCTGGACTGTGTAATGAAATATCGATGCTTGAGATTGCCTGACAGGTAGAAAGTGCCATCAGATATGCTAATGAGCAACTTTTTTTGAGTTTCCTCACCACTTGCTTCCAGTTTTATTGGCAATGAGCTGTTCTAGAGTGGCATGGGATTTATTCAGTGACAGTTAATTTTTCTTGATGCACTCTTACCTGGAGAGTTTTATAAACCTTTAGGAATTCATTTGCATTTGGATAAATAGGCTATTTGATTCTCACCGTTGATATGTGTTGTTGGTTTAGCATTAGTGATTGCAGTCAAGCAAATCCCTTTCACTCAGGGCTGTTAAACTCTGGATGTGCTTAGTAGCAAAGGGTTTTGAGTTATAAGGCCAGCTTTCTGTACAAACTAAAGATACAAGGCAGTAATGAGGGAATTAGACATTTAGTCTTTTGGCTCTTTTGATTAAATACCCTTTTGATAAATTACAGCTTTTTGAATGTGTTAGAATATTGTGAAAAAGGTAAAAGGAAGAAGACCAAAAGAACATGATCTGTGTGGCATCTTTTGAAAGTGACACTACCTTAAAGAACTAAATTGCTGGCAGCCTTCTTACTATGAGCAATCACTCTTAATAGTTCATTTGTCAGTTTAGTTTAGTAAAAACGAATGCTTATAAATACCACAGAGACTACTGAAACTGATGAGAACAACCAAGAAAATGTGGGAAAATTTCGATGGCATTCAGAGTTTCTCACCACCAAAAGCTAAAGATGCTGCAGAGCTGGCTAGATGTAGCTATTGCAGAACGCTTGCCTCCCCTTCTTCTCCAGCATTCCCCGGGGTGACTTGTTTTGAGGGTTTTTTTGCCATTTGGTGCTCAGTTTTGGAGGACAGTGACACACATCTGATCTGTCTGATACAGAAATACTTGTCCTGTGCTTGTGGAATGAACTATCCTGTGTGGGTACTGTGGCACTGTTCATTTCTGAGGATGTTGTTGAACAGTGAATGTTAATTTTCAGTTTCAGTACTGAGATAGCTTTTGGGAAACATACCTTCTGCTCAGCTGTCATAGAGCTAATGGTGCCTGGGGCTTCAGAGGGCTAGCAGCAGCAACAGTAATGGATTTATTTCAATTTCTCATATTTATTTATTGTTCTTCTGAACGTGTATCCCTGGACACCTGTGCAACCCTCAAATAACAAAGTATAGCATAACGTGCCCTTAGAAACGGCAGGTTATTTTGGATTATAGCATTTTTATGATGGTAGCTGAGAAATAATAACAAATCTTAACATGAGGAGTACAATTGAGGGCTTCTCCTGGTGTGTTTTCCTTTTAGCAGAGCTGAAGGACAGGTAGTTGTATAACCTTGCACGCCGAGCTGGGGCCTGTCAGCTGCCTAGTGAGCAGCCCTGCCACAGCTCTGTTCTCAGCAAGGTTTTGAAAATGTCATGGCTTAATTGCCACGGGAGACACATGCCTGAGTGTTTCTGCCCAACTGACTGCTTGTCTCAGTGTAAGTGTTGCAGAATCAGATGCGTTACACCAGACTGGGTGAGTCATTTTCCTGGTTTACCAGAGCATCTCCTAGCTTCATGGTTAACTTCCTAGAATTTAGGATCTGTCTGGGCTTGTGTTACAAAGGCAAATTTAATGTAGTTTCCTAGATTTTACGAACACTGCTGGAGAGGAAAGTGAAGTGTCTGCTCTGTCTGTGGATGTGTTAATATTTTTTGTTTAACTTTATTGCCTTTAATAGCTTCAAAATGAATATTTAAATTACATAGATATTCTAGAGGAAAATAAGATTCTAGGTTAAAAATCTGAACAATGTCTTAAGCACCCAGTATTAAAGAGGTGGGGGTTTTTGTGTTAGGTGTTGTTGATATATTGCATGTGTTCACTGTGTAATAGCTCCCATGAGTGCAGCAACCAGAAAATTGGTTGCTGTATTTTTTGCATCCCTCCAACGTTTTGTGAGACATTTGTTTAATGTACGTTATTACCTGTTAAGAGTGAAAATAAAATATTGACAACGGTGGTTGTTTTTTTCCCTGATAAGAGGGGCTTACGTGAAACTGATATAGCAGAGGTCAGACTAAGACCTGCAAAGTCATTGCAGAGACTGAGAACTTGTCAAAAAATGCTGATACTCTGGTAGGTAAAAATTAAGTAGCCCAGTTGTTGGCATTCTTGAAGAAAAAGGCATAATTTTTATAGCTAATCTGGATTTATTTTTGCTGTTTTAGTTAAGTTGGATGGAAATCAGCTTCAAGACAGCAAGCTGGTAGTACAAAGTTAGTATTTTTGGAGATCATTGTGTAGGAATCCATGTGGTTTGATCTAAATGCCTTTATTTATAGAGAGGAGAACACAAAATATACTGATTGTGCACAGTGTTTCCACAAATTAGAGGTATTTACTGTCATTTACTGTATGTTGTGAAGTGCTACTGTGCATAGGCAATTTTAGTGGTGTGAATTATGTAATGGAACATACAAGAAGTGGGAAAGATGCAACAGCAATTCATGTTTAGTTTCAGTTTATTCAAATGCTTTTTCTAGAGATTAATACAAAAAAAAAAAAAAAGCACCAAAGAGCAAATACAATTAAATACAATTAATACAAAAAGAGCAGCAAAAAAGAGCGAGATCGTTGACTACTATCTCAAAACCTGGCTAAGACGATAATATTTTGGGATCATCCCATGACAATATGAGATGTATGCAATGAGAATAGAAAGAGCAAAGGCCTTTTATGGACCATTTGCAAATCTTGTTGTGTTTCTGTTCTTGCATTTTGAAACTTCATCTGCCATCCAAGAAAGTGTCTTTCAAGTTTGTTTCTCTCTTTTTGTTCTTTAGAAAAGCAAATTTACTGCTAGAGATCTCTATTGCCTGCAGTATTTCTTAAAGCTTACAGCCATTTTGTATGAATTGTATGCTAGCCAGTCTAACAAACTCTTTTTCGTTACACTTGCAACTTGTCTTGTCCTTGCAAGCCATCTTCCGAGTACGAGAAAAGAAACCAAATATGCAGGCAAGTGCAAGACATTGTGTGGGGTAATAGGCCCCCTCATGTCAACAGGTGCTAATTGCATAGGGGATAGCGGGGAACCCCAGTGTCCGACAATGGGACCTAGCGCATGTGGCAGTGAACTAAGTCCCAAAGTTACGGATGGCTGGGGCAAGCCACCCTGTTGACATATGCCTTGGCTTATCTGGCATTACAACAAGGACAGAAGTATTTGCTGCTCCTTGGAACGTACTGCTTTTGAAAGGCTCTAGTTGAGAGCAACAAATTGTTATTGTTGAGAATGGGTCATTTGGCAAAAGCTGGTGTAAAGGTACCACTTGCTGCTGAGGAATATTTTTGTATCTCTGGAAGCAAGTGAGAAGCTGAGCGAGCTTGTCCAGTGTTTACAAGGTCTTTGTAACTTCTTTTAAAATACAGTTTAAAAAGAGTATTTGAAACCCTGTCACCAAGATCCAATTTTGCCTTGTGATGGAGTGTTTCACCTATAATGCTAATCCAAAAGAATCACTTGCAGTATGAAGTTTAAAAGACACAGGTACTATAGCTAGTAGCTTTGATCAACATACACATTTTCACCTCTGCATGTGGTTGAGTTACTGTGTAGCTAAATACTGTGCTTTACACTTTGCCCGTAAAAGACGGAGAATAAATTTTGCAGTCTGTATGACAAGGCCAAGTGTTAGTGTTGGAGTTTGGAGTTTCTATGTCTAATTTGCTGGTGATGACATGACTGCATTCTTGATGTCGTACTTGCAGAAGTTTCTACTCCTTTTATATGCGTTTTAAAACTTCAGACCCAGAAAACAAAGAACTTTCGTGGCATATGGTTAAACTGTGCAAGTGTGTTTTGAGTTTGTGTACAGTTACTTTTCTAGAATTTCCTTCTGCTTTGGATTAGTTTTAAATAACCATCTCAGCTTCACCAGTATTTCAATTCTATCTGTCAGATGAACGAGTCTGGCTCCTGCTGTGACATACGGAAGTGCTCCACTTCTCAGTTAATTAATGGTTTTCTCCTAAAAGCACGTGACCACTGGTACTATGTGGTTGCTGTACGTTGTTTCCAGTAATTACTGCTGTTTTACAAAAGACTCATACATGATAAAAGGCCTGAATATTGCTGCATGTTTTTAATAAGAGAATTAATTCATTGACCAATATGAGTTTTCCTGTTATTCTGATGGTGCCTATGTGTTAAAAAGTAATGGTGTAACAAAAATACATCTTCCAGGCTTTTAGGTTCCTCATAGACAAATCTTGGTCATAAAATTTAGAGCAGCAACCAGATGGCTGAAACCTGGAAGTGTTGCTGTGGAGTCTAGCAAGAGAAAACCTACTCCTCAGTAACAGCAGAACATTACAACAGTCGAAGAAGTAATATATTACTAGCAGTGATGGCATATTGCATTGTGGCTTAATTGCGCTTAATGGAGTCCTGCAAACTCCATGATTCAGCTACACACGTCAAAGCACGGCACTTCCCAGTTCATCAGCTTGTAGAAAAACACTGTAGCTTTACATAACCCATTTGGTAGAGACTGGAAGCTCAGATATTCCCTATGCCCTTACCCTTCCTTGCAGTTTATCCTTCTCTCCTTTGGTATATTAATGTCACAATTTGAAGAAAAAACAAGCAAATAAAGCCACCACCACTCCCTAAAATACTCACACCCAGATTAATTCTGTTTTCTGCTAGACAGGGAACAAACAGATCTCAGCAGGGTTTGGTTTGGATTTTTTTCGTCATCCATCCAATCCATCCAGAAGCATTCACCCTTCTAACAGCACATGGGTGACGTGAAAGTTAGAAATGACATATCACATACCAGGCCATAAAACACTGCCAAAATGCCCCAAGAAAAGAAGGAAACCAGAACCTGACAATTCTGGTGCCTTTTAAAATTAGAATTGTATTTCTACTAATGGGTGAATATCAGATGCTGGAGTCCTTGTGTTGTTAAATATAATGACAGAATCCACTTTATCAGCATGAATTTGACCAAGAGTTTATTTGAAATCTGTGAACACTATCTTTAGTGTATTTTTTAAAAAGTAATTAAAAAAAGTTAACATTTTTAATGTTAACTATCAGTTTGCTCTTAATTAGGTAACTTCTGTTTCTCAAAAGCATCTACCAACGGTAGTGGTGTTAAGAAGAATTTTTCTCAGAAGTAAGCCTGCAACAGCCTTTTTCCTAACATTTGCAATTTAATATACAGAATTAAATGGTTTGTAACCAAAAAAAAAAGGTAATACAGTAACCCTCTAGGCCGGCAGTCCAAAACAGCTTTACCAGAACTCCATCAGTACCATTAAAATCAGTAACATACAACCTAAAGCACATACATCATCTCTTGGTTGTGCAATAGTTGCCTTTTGTCTTTTTGCACATTAAATATAGAACTGGTTTCTAGCTGAGTCATATCACAGCCCAGCTTGTCTAATAAGAAGATACTGTGCACTGAACCAGTTCCCCCCAGCTACAGATATAGCTTTGAAAGCTGTAAGGATAGGAAGTGCAGCTGATGGACAGATGATGCCACATGCAGGGAAATCTAAAATAGAAGACAGGAAACTTTTGCTTCAAGTTGCCTGAAAGGGGCTTCTTTGCCAAACAGTTTTACTGAGTTCAGCCACTTCGCAGCTACTTGAAGGGATCTCAGTTTCCTTCCATGGTTCACCGGAGCCTGCCCAGCAAGCCTGCAGTAAAGGAAGGTCCATGGGCCTAGAGGAGCTGCTGTATGCTTTATTGTGTTTGAAATTTTTTAGAAGTGGGAAGAATGTCTTTAGGGTCCTCAGGCTGCAAACCTTGACATAGTCCCCAGCCTAACCTATGAAATTTCCATAGTGATACTCTTTTATTAAAAAACAATAATAAAAGAAATCCAGGAACAATTGGGTTGGATTATTTGAGCCACAATGATATTGGTATGTCTGTTTTTGAAATAGGTCATAGAATCATAGAATGGTTTGGGTTGGAAGGGATCTTAAAGATCACCAAGTTCCACCCCCCTGCCATGGGCAGGACACCTCCGGACACCTCCTACTACAGCAGGTTGCTCAAAGCCCCATCCAGCCTGGTCTTGAACACTCCCAGGGATGGGGCATCCACAGCTTCTCTGAGCAACCTGTTTCAGTGTCTCAGCAACCTCACAGAAAAGACTTTCTTCCTGATATCTAATCTAAATGTCCCTGCTTTCAGTTTGAAGCCATTACCTGTTGTCCTATTGCTACACTTCCTGGTAAAGAGTTCCTCCTCATCTCTCCTGTAGGCCCGCTTTAGGTGCTGGAAGACTGCTATAAGGTCTCCCTGGAGCCTTCTCTTCTCTGGGTACAAAAATGTGTGGCCTAGTTTTCAAGGGATTGTTGGTCGTTTAGGTATATCTTTTGTCAGCAGGGAGAGGGACAGGCAATTGCTTCATGGGTCTGTTCTGTGAAGGTTTTTATTGAATATAGTTTTTTGACTCTGGAGAGTAGTTGTACTGTGTTTTGAAAAGGATTGGTGTGCTTGTTCTTTTGTGGTGAGGAAAAATGTGGATGAGTATGAAGAGTTGATTGGTCTGTTAGTGAAGTTAACCATACGGTTTTCACTGACAGGACAGGCTACAAAGAAAATTGCATCAGTGAAATGTAGGCTCTATAGAAATCACCATATTACCTGTTCACACATGCATACATTTATTTATATAAACATCTGTCTCACGACAAAGGTTTTAAGTTTAAAAAAAGTAGTTTGGATTTGAAAATTCCAGTCCATTTTGAAATAGTTTACTTGCTTTCTGCTCTGCTGCTGCTGCTGCGCTTTTCATCAAATCTCTTGCTGTGAGCTTGTGACCTTTCTTGGGTTCAATGGCAGCGTTTAAGGACCAGTGTGACTTCTTGTGTAACGTCTCCTCAGGTTTTGGTGCCCCTTATGGAGGTAAGCATTGAATGAGGATGTGTTGTCATTGCCTCTTTTTTGTCTTGATTGCTAATGCCAGAGGGTTGTTTAAATGTCTAGAGCTCATTTTCTCTCTTGCATGTGTACAGCTGGAGGAAGCCCCTTTATAGTCTCCTGCTGTTACAGACAACCACACCATTTTAAAAATCTGATCAAACACCACTTTGAAACAAATTAGACTTATGCCCTCAAAGATTTGGTTTTTTGTTTGAAGTTTCTAAATAGATGTTCATACCTTTTTCCATTTGACTTAACTTTAGACCTTTTAAAGTTAGATGTTGAGGTCTGATCTAGCCACACTAGTAGAAAAAGACACTTCCAGAGTCATTCATCTGATGTATTTTAGTGGTCTATTTTACAGTGACACTAAATTCCCTCAGGAGGTATTAGGTTCTCTCCACTCGTGAGTGATAGGTTCAGATTTAGACATTCAGTTCAGGGACACCTACAATGAAATAGGTGAATCTCAGCTCCAAAGGGAGCTGATTTAGCAAAGCCTGTTTTTTCACACTGCTAAGCTACCAAGTTTTGCTCTGAGAGGAAGTGTTTGGGGAATGACTGGAAAAGCAATTCACCGTCTGGGGCCTTAGGTGGGGTGAGCAGGAACTTGCAATCAACAGCTGCAAACAAGGGGACAGCCAGCATCTCTCTTAAGATGCATCATGATGTGACACTGTTCACAGTGCATACAAGGTCCATTTTCTTTCCTTCCTCCCCAGATCTGCAGACATGTTGTAAGTGTTCAACACTGCCCTTATAGGGAGTGGAGCAGTCAGGTATGTTCTGCGGCACAGTTACTGGTCTTGGTGTCATCACTGCAGATGTAATATGGTTTGCAGTCACGAGTAGGCACCCAGGAAATTCTCTGTAGCTCCCTGGTTTGTTTTAAGAACTGAGTGCACAAAGTAGGCGTGTGTATTTTTTTCCTTTGAGCTTTGTTATAACTATGTAAATAGGAGCCAGTGGTTTTTTGCAAGGGCGAGTGACATTATTTCTGTATGGTAGCTTCTTCTGAGTAAAATGTAGCTCAGTTCCCAACCTGCAGCTTATAGGTTTTTTGACATCAGAACATTTCTGGTCTTGTGCCACAGCTACGGGAAACAAAAAAACCTCCAACTGCAACCAGCAGGCAGAGCACAGGGGCAATGCCTGCAGCAGATACTTACTACGAATTATTATACACGGGCCAGTAAAAGTGGTTGTTTCTTTTTTTATTTCAAGCCTTTCAAATCCCAGTGAGAAAAGGCACACCTTTTCTCATTTTAAAGTACTGGGCTTATTATCTGCCTTTCCGCCGCTCGGTAACTTCTCACTTGCAAGTAACTCAGTATGCTTAAGTGTGGAGAAAAATGCAAAAAACCTCCTACAAAAATATTTCCTTCATCAATTTGCAGTATATATAAAATATAATTATTGTTATATATAGCATTATATTTTATACATATATAATATAATATATGGCAATATTAGCAAAAGGGGGAACAGTGAAAGAAGACCAAGATTTCAGTGCTTCTGTCTAAACTGCCTGCTAGTTATCCTAGTTGGTGTTTCTGGTTCCTGACCATGCTGCCTTTGGAGACTTTGTGCTAGTTAGGAAACAGACAAAAAATTGATGATGCTAGAGTTGGAATACTGTATTTGTAAAGCCAGAATTTTTCTTTACCAACAGATTGGATTGCACAGCTTGGTTACTCTGACTTCTTTTTCTGTCAGCTCTGTTTTTGTAGAAAACTTATACTGCTGTGTTACTCAGGTTGCTGTAGTGTAAGAAAAATCAGATACCCCTTGGCTGTAGAGCCTTTCACCCAATTCGTGCTCTGCTCAAGTGTTCCAAACATGAGCGTGCACATGGGTTCCAGCAGCACCTTCCCCTTAAAACCAAAGGGATTCACTGCTGGATTAGTTGTTGTGCATTAGACCACAGAGAGGAACTACTTCGTACACAGAGTCTATGCCTCTTGTTGGCTTGCTACTCTCAACATAGGTATTTCTGTAGAGAAAATTTTAGGAGGAGGGGGAGAGCAGTGAGACAACCATGAGACTAATGCAGATAAATGCAGACCTCTGCTAGATTTTCTATACAGTAATAAAAAACCCAAACTTTATGGGGTGGGAAGGGGAAGGATTCATACAATTGTATTATTAACATCCATAATTGTGTTTATTTCTTGCTCTTTTAGCAATCTCAAAAATATTCTCCAAGAATCACACAATATTGATTATTAAATAGGGTGGCAACTGACATCTGTCACGTCAGGCAGCATCAGCACATCAGTTGCCACTTGATGTTAGAAATCACAGTGGAAATGTTATCTTTCAGTAAAATAGCCAGCCTATTTTGCACAATCAAAGAAGCATTCAGTATGGAAGGTATTTATTATATTTAAGTTATTTTGAATGCAGCTGTACAAAGTTGTCAATTTAGGACCATTTCAATTTAGATGGTGAAGAACGAACAGTCATCTGTAGGTGTAAAAAAGAGCCAATTTGGGTGAGTTTGGTTACAATGCATTAAGGTATTAATTTTAACGTTCAAAAAGCTGCCACTCATGCAGGATTGCAGCGGCTGTGAAAAATACTGTCAGAAAGCCAAATTCAATGGTTTCTCTTCTCCCTTCTTTCTCTAGTTTCAATTAATAGATTCAGAAAAAAGTTCTGTAACTTTTTATAACAATTTACCGTAGAGCAGGATTATCAGGAATTGTTGCAGGGAAAAGATCCATTTTTGTAATTGAATGTCAGTTTAAGACCTTCCTTGGACAGTGTTTACACAATTGATTTGGGTGTTTCTTGAGCGTGTTTAGCAGTTCGGAGAAAGAGCATTAGACCAAGTACATTTACTTGTGTAGAGTTGTGTGTATATCTGTGTGTGAATAGATGTATATAAATAATACAACATAGTATGGTATATACATTGCGCATCATCTAGAGAAGAGGGAGTAATCAGTGAATCCTGTGTTAGGAATGATTTCTTCCTGCCTTCTCCTCCTCTACCACATTCCAACATGGTTATGATTCATGTCAATAAGGTGTCTTTCAGCTTACAGAGGCTGAGCAGCAAGCTTCGGCAGCTTAATTTTGGGAAAATTTGGAAAAGCCAGCAAACATTCTGGAACTGAATCTTTAGTTTATCTGTCTGTGTTGAAAGTGAGATGGCAGAAGGGTCAAGTACAGGATCATAATTCTATTCAGAGCTATGAATTCAAGCCCCTCTCCATTTGTGCATCCAAAGATGTACTCTTATACCAGCTTCTCATGGGAACTGGACATCGAAGCTAAAGAGCAAGATGCCTGGTAATATCATTTCAGTGGCTCCCTGATTATCAAAATTAGCCTGTCTTAACCACACTAACCCAGTGGCATACATAGCTTTGGAGGTCCTTGGGAAGGGTTTTCTTTCTATTTTCTGCACCTTGAAAATATGTGTGCATACATATATATATCTGTATGTTTGTGTGTATATATCTATAAAAGAGTATGTATAAAAAAAGATTAGTGAGATACTTGTACATCTATGAAAGAATTATGGAGAAAAAGATACAGGACAAAATAATCAGCTGAGAGCTTATTTTCTTATCAGCAAAAGCCACAAGGTTTTTATATCCATTCCTCACCCCTCCAGTTTCTGCATTTACCTGTACCGTGTATATAGACCATTAGACTAGAATATAGCAAATACATTCAGAAAGATACTCTAGGTAAAGTTTGTCCATCTTGCAACTAAGCAGCACAACCTATTAGTTAAATAATATTACAGAAAGGAAAAAATTCCCACAATTTCTTTTCCATTCTTAATTGCATTGAATTATAAAAATAGTTGAAGGAAATAATATGCATTAGAAATCTTTTCCCCATCCTCTTTTTGTAAATTAATTCTAGGCAGATATACTAAGCACTGCACACATTCAGATTCTTTTAATAGTACTCAAAGAATAATATTTCATCTTTAATCATTTCCCCTGACTTACGTTTGGCATGGAATTTTGTTTTCATTTTACAATTTTCTTGGTTTTTCATTTCCTCCAGGAGAGAGAAACAGAAGAAGAAGATGTCAGGTGGCTTTCAGTTATATGCCTCAAAATGAAGATGAACTGGAATTAAAAGTTGGTGACATCATTGAAGTTGTGGGAGAGGTGAGCAGATCTTTAATGGAATATAGACACATGAAGTTCTGCCATATCTTGTGCATGCTAAGCTCTTAAATACAGTGTGTTTTAAGACATGATTTGAACCAGACATTTTTCTCTTCTGATATAGTGACGTGCCTGGTTTGGGTTACTGTTGGGGGTGAGAGGATGTGGTTGTTTGCTTATGGATTTCATGAGGTTTTTTTCCACTTTCACACTTCTGGTTTTACTTGGTCAGTTGACACTTCTGAGTTCTGTTCAGGGAAAAAAGCTCAAAGTTTGTGCTACAGGGCTATTGAGTTTAAATCTCTTACAAACCGAGATTACAGCAGCAGCAGAAGAGGAACAATTTATGAAAGCTTGGACAGAGATACAGAAATTTTCTTTGCATGGATGAATGTAGTTGCAGGATGAAGGAATGTTGTTCACTCTCCGTATCTTCCAGTTTGTTCCATTAGAGATTTTAGAAATATCTTCTTGAGCTTTTATAGCATGAGGAACAAAAGTCAAAATGCTAATATGAAACCTTTAAGTAGAATGCATTCAAACTCATTTAGTCTTTATTTACTTAGCTTCAAAAAGATCTAAGAGCTTAGTCTGCTTGAGCAGCCATTAAAAGGTGTGTTTCAGCTTGTATCATTTATTTGTAGGATTTTTTTTCCCTGTGACTCAGCAGCTAATAAGTCAACATTTTTTCCTTATCAAGGAAGTATGATTAATTTTCCTGCATCTGTCACTTAAGAAACCACTTCTTAAAGAAGATAAATTCTACTGCAATCTGCATGACATCCAGCATTTTCTTATGAGAGATTAAATTCTCACATCTGAATGTAAGAAGTTTAGTGATCATGGGTTTTCCTTTAACCTAGCTGCTCATGCCAGCTCTGCACGTAGTTCTGCCTGGAATCAGACATGATGTGTCACTTAACTAACCTTATTCTGTCTGTGAGCAGAATTGTACTGGGGGATACCAAGGTTGTAAGGTATTTAAGAGCATATTTTGAAGACAATGTAAACACAATGTTATATTGAGTTTCATGGCATCACATGAGCTGTTCTTGTGCAATTTGAAGTATGTTTGACCTCACATGGCCACACAAATATCTTCTGTCACTTGCCCTACTTAAAACTTTAAGTGTGTGTCTTTCAAGAGTAAAGTGATGGAATAAAACCCGTTCCTACTATCCAGCCAACAAATTAACTCTACTGAATGAGTTCTATGATTAAATAATTTAGATGAGACAGCAGACTTCTCTTAGGAAATGCATCTCTTCTTATAAATTTGAACAACTTAGTTATAAATAACAGATTTATTTAAATCCAAATGACACCGAAAATGTTTGCATTAAAATTGAAAGATGTAGAACTACAAAAGTGAAAAAGTCCTGTACTTGCATGTGTGTGATTATAGTTAAGGGGGTGTTTTTTGAAACCCCTTTGGACTACCAATTACAGACTTAGTAGTCTTAACCTCATAATTGTACTTTGAATTGCTGCTGTTGAAGAAAGCATTGACAACTTGCCAATTCTAAGATTTAAGAAAATATATTATCTTGGCTGCTGCTTTTTTGGTTGGCAATCCTAAAAATATCATACTGGAGTTAGTTTTACTGCAGTGTGGAAGATGATTGCTCATGGCTGACTTGAACTACTGTCCATAAATAAATGCCCACCACCGTACACAGGTGAGGCTGTGCCCACTTTGACCTTATGAAATGCCCTGTTCTGCCAGCTGCTGAAACATAAGCTCTGCCTCAGGCGTCATCTGGTGCATTCATGCAATCCAGGACATTGTGTGGCTGTTGTAGGTGGAACTAGATCAGCTGGTGGTAGAGGGAAAATAAAAGGATTTAGAGAAAAAATTCTTAGCACCTCAGGAATAGTTGTTGTATGACCTTTATTTTCCATCATAGCTGATACCAAACAGTTGATTCTGAACACTTGTTAATACTTCCTCTTCTGTCCTTATAATAGTAGTGTTAATTCCTCAAAAAAGTATGGCAGAATTTTTCTTTTGAAACAAGAACTTTTATTTGGTATAGAATGCTGCACCAACCAATGTGCCGATTTCATTGTTTGCCTTTCTGCTTGGAGGTAATGCTGCCTAAAGAGTCATTGCCTTGACACAGGATTCACAGCGTTTATGTCAATATACGATGCTCCTTATGTCAAATGTTTGATATGAGCGATATTATTATAAAAAATATGGCTTCCTCAGTTGTGAAAATAGAGTGGTAGGTTTTTTGTTTGTTTGTGGGTTTTTTGTTTTGTTTTGTTTTTTGGTTTCTTATTTGCAAGGGCCAAAATCACACTGATACTGTACAAAAAAACCCAAAATGATACCAAAACCCCTCCCACATAGGAGAAACTGGTGGAAATTCTTCTCAAAATACCTATTTTTTTGTCATTACTCCAGATGAAGAACTGTATGATAGCATCTTCAGCATTAGTTACAGTGACTCAGTGCGTAATTGGAACATTAATGGTCACTTTCCATGTCCAGTTTATCCTTTCTCCTACCCCATTTTTTTATCATGAGTAGAATGTCTCAGATTCCCATAGGTAGTATTTTATTGTATGCTACTAAGAAAGTTGCATCAGTTGAATTAATTGGTTTTAAATTGGCTTAGATTAATACGTTCAAATCTCTGTGGATTTCTGCTTAGTTGGAAATAAATTGATTCCTAGCTGACTTAGCAGCAAACTAAAACGGTTATTATTTGTTTTTAAATACTGTCCATATGTCTTTATGTGGTTATTTAGCAAAAAATGTTTAAAATGTCACTCATGGTTCACAACTCGTTAAACTGTTCCTCTTGCAAAGAAAAGCTAGTTCCTGTTGTACTCTGCTAATGTGGCTTCATCCTTAAAGAAGTGGGTTCTGCTCCTCCTCAAAACCCTTGAAGGTCACTGCCTCCAGTAAAGGCCTGGCAGAAGGGAATGCAAGTCTTCTCAGCTGCCTCCATCACTGTCCAAGTGTGTTTCCCCAGACCCCCAGTGAAAATGGGTTTACTGATATCACATGGTGACACGCAGAGGATGTCTTCCTTTCTCCCACCTCTGCTTCAGGGTACTAATTAACAGCTGAAGTGTGCAGTAGCATCTAAAGCTTCCCCAGATCCTTTTTCCTAGCGTCAACAGATTGGATAAGATATTTTTGAAAGGGTTTTTATGTCTGTGGTAGTGGTAGGTACTACTGGAAATTCCTGTTGTGGCAAAGTGGTTTGGTTGTACAGTTGATTGAAACAACAGCAACAGCAAGTGTGAGTTTTGAGCCAGGCTTGTCAACACTTAGATATCCTTGGAGGCTGTGTATGTTCAGAACTCACAGTTTCTTCCTATTTGTTCTAAATAGTTAGAAATTAATTATAGTAAGATCAAACATTCATCACAACAGATAAAAATCCTTGTTGTTAAAATAGAGGTTTCTCTAACTACACAGACACCGATACCCATGAGACATTAATTAATAGACTTAAATTAAAAGTGCATTTGAAACTAACAAGAGAAGCATTTTCATCATTGTTTCTATACATGTTTAATATGGGATTGATAGCTTTTTGCTTGTCATTTTCCTAGCTCATTAGCTATAACTCTAATTACAGTTGTCCCAAAATACAACTTAATTGTCTTATTAAATGCAGATATCTGAATTCCAATTATGTTGCACCCTTAGACTTTCATGGGATGCCAGACAATTAACCTGGAGCATCTAAATAAGGACATTTGGCATGTCATTCAGCAGTTCTGCTTTCATTTGGGATTAGTCTGTTGTCGTGCTGCTATATACCTTGTGGTGTCATCCTGCTGAGAAGTCAGTTTTTTGGCAATGTGTATTGCATGGAGCTAAGCTCACAACTAGGTCTTTGACTGAGATGTGCTATAATACCACTGAGCTTATTCTTTGACTTTTAGTTAACGTTGCCGTATATTACATGATGAAAGCCTATAAGGAACTGATTTGAAATTATAAAAATACGGACTAATTTTTTACAAATCTGTTGTTTCTTTTGGGCAGGGCTGCTGGTTTTTTTGTTTTATTTGTTGTTACGAGATAAAGCTCAATCCATTTCCAAGAGCAGGATAGGCACTGGGGATTGAGCTGGACTTTTCCTTACAGTAACTTGTTTTGACAGCTGTGAAGCTGAAAGGGGAATACTTAATAGTGGCAAGGGGATGGTCTGTGCCACAAGTACGGAACTGTATAATACTGCAGGAAAACAGCTGGGAATGAATGCTGGGGTTCCACATCCCTCATTTACTTTTCTGTGAAATCCTGTGGTAAAGTGTTTTTCTTGAACTGACAGGTGGTTCATGTGGTAAGAGGCTTCTTTGTGGGAGTAAGGGTACAAATACCTCTGACTCTTTATACAGACATTCCAGCTCTATGTGATTGCTTTTTCGGTCCCTCAATTTTTTACTACAAGGTGAAGTTAAAAAAACCTAACAAAAACCCAAACGACAAAACAAAACAAAAAACTCACCACAAATGAAAAAAAAACCCCAAAGCAGACTTTGAGGTTCTAAAATAAAGAACTCTGAGGCTGAAAAAAACCCCATATACAAGGTACTTCTGCAGTTTTTAATTCTTCCCTTTTGTACCAGAGTTATCAAAACAGCTTCCAGATGTGCTGTAGCAGAAGCCCAAGGTCTGGTTGATGTGGATATAGCTCACTCTGAATGCACTCCCAGAATAAGCCAGCTAGTGGCACTGCGGGCACCACCTTCTGTTGAAGTCTTGTTTCCAAAATTTCATTTCCCATTGGCAGTGAGTATGATTTGTTTATTTTGCCTCTTGGGAATCTATGTTTTTAATTTCCTTCCAACATACAATTGCTTTGTCCTTCAAGCTCAAGATCTTCCTTCAGAATTTATAAAGTAAGGGAAGTTTTTCCTTTGCTTTTTGTGCTCTACTTCTCCCTAAGCAAAAGAAAATTTGTTGACCTTGGGTTTCTCTCCCTCCTGCTGCCTGCCTCTGACATTGCTTTTATTCCTGGGACTCTGTTCTGGTTTGAACAGTCCAGAAAGGCTCTGTTGTGATCCAAGGAGACTTTCTTCCACTGGAAACCTTCGCTGACTCAAAGCCTCCCTTCTTTGCCCTGGCTGAGCTGTAAGTAGTCTGTCAGCCCAACAGGCAAACCTGCAAGTTGTAGAAAAGCTTGTGGAACAATTGATTATTAGAAACACACTTTATATCAGTGATTCCAAAGAACTGATCATTTTAGTCATTTAACAACTTCAGTCTATGAATTATATAGCAAGGTGTAAGCAAGCAGCTGTGGCAGTCCTAGATTCTCTGACAAGCAACTGCTGGTAGCTGCTGTCAACATTTCCTGCTCTTTTTGGGTACCCCATCCTGGAGTTACAGGGATGGTCACCCAGATCCCTCCAGGGAAGGTGCTTTTAGGCTTGGAAAAAGTTTATTGAGCTGCAGGTCAAGCTGATGCTCCCTCTGAGGCTTCTCTTTAAAGGGTGATGTTGCAGACTGTGTTAACCATGAAGAGAAAACGGAAAGAAAATACAAAGTAACATTTCTTTCTAGTCTCAGTGACCTACTGAAGTGGTTTTGTTTTCTTTGATTGCTTTACAGTTACACAATAAAACTGCATTCCCAGTCTGAAACAGAAGTATTGGTTTTGCCTGAAGGCTTCAAGTGCTGTCATATTATTTTCTTTTTTATTTATTTGTGTACTTTAAACATGGAAATAGGCTGATTTCAATATTTTTTGTCAATTTCTAAGCAGCTTAATGTCCTAGTGCTCGACAACTTCTTGTTTGTGTGTCAGAATGTCTCACCCATGTAATTCTGTGTCATTTTCCTGTCTATCCATCCACATCCATGGTATCTATTTTGAGTAATTCATTATTATTTCTTATGTATATGATTATTTGTAAGTAAAATTAGAACCTCTGACTGTCTTTCTGGTCTGGGTTATTATTGTGTGCTGAGATCTCACAAATTGATTAAATACTTTCTAACAAAGTAAAACAGTATATTGTGAATGACTGGTAGTTTCCAAAAACCTCATTTCTACCAAACAATGCTCTGCTGATGAATTCAATTAAAAACATAGTACAAGTATTCTTTCTTCATTCAGAATGTAAAAAAAACCCCAGCCCTAAATCCTAATGATACTGAAAGAAATTTGAATGTTGCTTATCTATTATGTAGATTAAATTTCCCTTTAAATCCCAAAGGTAAGGCTTCTTAATGGGATGTGTTTCACTAGAAGTGAGGCACCATTCTCTGGTGAAACCATAGTTTGTATCTCATTCAATCACATCCAGGCATTGTCTGCTCTTGAATCTGTCCCTTCCCCACACATGACATTGACTTAGTTGCAGTTGAGTGCGTGTGTTGGTTCCTTCCTAAGTGAAGTAATGAAGTATCTTCAGTCACTTCCTTGTATCTTGTTGTGCTTTAAATGTGGTGTGACAGCAGTACTGGCAGCCTAGGGGCTTGGCAAGATTAAGACAGGCCATGTCTTCTGAAAGATGGTGAACAGATATAACACATTGAAAACATGTCTTGAAGATACCTCTAACTGTAGCTGCTCACATTTGGCAGATTGGAAAGATTCTTTTCCTGATTAAAAACAAAAACTTTGTATTCAGGCAGAATTTACATTTGTTGTGTAGCATATTATCAATAGTAGAACTTATTTTCTGGCGTAGGGACACAGACTACCAAATTAAATCCTCCTCTCTTTAGATTGTTTGGTTCAGCACATGAATGCTGGTCATAAATCAGAACCTAGACTTATCAATCCTGAAAGCTCTTTGTTATAACACTGTAGTAACAAATTTTATTGAGTGCTTGTACCTCCAGATGGATTACCTCCATGAATAATGGATTTTCATTTGTAAGGTTTTATTGGCTGCGAATTATTGTGACATTACAAACCATGTAGCAATGGATTGTCCCAATTTGGGATAACTAAATCCTGGGGGTATTTTAGTGTCTTCTTTATTGTATGGATTAACCTCTAGCTGGTGTTTTTTGAGGCTTATAAAAACATTTAGCATATCGCTATAGTGTTTTAAAATACTTAAAGTTTTGATGCTTTTGATGAAAATTTCCTAATACATCTTTGGGAGGCTCAGTTTGACCTGAACCTCTGATGACTTGCTAACATGATTCAACATTTTCTTGTGGAAAAAAAACATCAGTGTTTTGCATTAGATTTTTCAAAATTTGTAAAATTGTTGAATATGACCTGGTGCTTTCAGATAATTCATTCTTGTATCAGCTGGAAAATTTATTATAAGCCAATGAAAGCTGTGAGTATATTCACCTCCAGATTTACCTGTGTAAAGATCTTTGTGTGTGTGTGTTTGATATATGTAAACAAAGATTGATACATAAACGCACCATATAAAGAGAGTTAATGTCAACTGGTAAGAAAACTGTGAAGTGTTGCACTGGAAGAAGTAAGCAGGAGAAAATTGAGTGAAAGATGGAACTGAGTGATACTGGTTACCTTATTTTTGTAAGTAATCTCAGCACCTTGCAAAGTAGGAATCTTGGGAACTGTGTAATTTCCCTGTGAGTGATCTTCTGGCCAATCAGCTAATGGAGCTATGGTTTAATGTTTAGCTCTAATCAATAAAGCCCTCTGGGAACAGTGCGTTAGAAAAATTGAAATATTTTATAGCCCAGAGTTTTAGCCATGTTTTGTATTTTCTCTATATATCATATTCTACATGTATATATATATCATATGTATGTATTATGTCATATGATATATACATGTTATATGTTTTTAGAGATCTAATTTGTAGAGTCTACTAAGTCTTGTGTGTCATGCAGTTTCAGTTTTCTGTATGTTTTTTAATTTCTCTGAAGGAAAGAAAAGCAAATACTACTTTTTAGAGACTTTGATAATATCATGCAAAGAACCTGCACCCCACTGAAGTGATTGAGTGATTTTTATTCTGTACTCTGAAGTAGCAGCAAGATAGTAACTGTTATTCTCAGAGGTGTGCTTGACCTCACTAATACTCCTGATACATTTGGGGAAAAAAAAATAAAATTTTGCCATGGACAGATACTGAGACTAAATGTAAGTAGCTGTGCTGGTCTAAACTGTTTTCAAATTAAAATCAAAAACCAGACCAGGAGGACAAGAGATAAGCTAAAAAGGAAGAAGATGGAGAAAGCACAGGAAAAACTCCTGGAATAACAACATTTTGCTTTGTAATAAAATTGTACTTGTAGCTAAGCTGAAAAAAAAATCATCCATTCCTCTATAGCTTGAGAAAATATTTGCTTGTATTATTAAGAGATTTCTTTTCTAAGAACTTAAGATTTTCACAGATAAGTGACACAAACCAGATTTTTTCTATAATAATTAACCAGTACCATTTAAAATGTGGGGGTGTTTTTTTAACAGTAAATGTGATCACCCTCATCTTGTAACTTTCTATTTTAACAATTTTTGTTGAGAGCAGGAAAGAGCCAACATTAGGAGACTGATGTGTCACAGACTGATACTATCCTCCCTGTCATTTTTTTTGGTGAATGGGCAATGTGTGACAGACAAAGAATATTTATCTGTCACGGGTGTATTTAGCTGATGCATATAATAAGTCATTTCTTGCTGTCCCATTATAACCTAAAGGCATCTAATTTCTAAGGTCTGTCATTTTGCAGCCTGACTCTGCCATTCAATCCTGAATGAGTTATACAGGAGTGAATTTGTCATTTTTAAGTGATACTTTCTCCTGGGATTGGGCTAGGAGATGTCTCTCCCCTTTGTTGACTTATCATTATTATGTATTTCAGTAGTTCTTTGTGAATCTAGAGTCAAATATGCATTACTACTGCTCTTTGTTCTCTGTAGAATTCTTACATTAACACATTAATGATGTACCAATATTCTTCATTTTTAAAATTGAAAATTTCTGATTTTGATGTGGAAGGCAGGAATATTCATATGATTTATATTAAAATACAAAGTTTAGATTCTCTGAATCTAATCCTTGCAGGCATTTCTCTTTTGTCATTGACAAGTTAGGGAATTTAAACTCATAATCTGTAAATCAAGTACATTAAGAAGATGGTCATGAATGGGAATATAGTGTGCACTGAAAATGTAGTGATTGAACTGATATCCATAAAAATTGACAAGTGGAGACATTGTGGGGTCTCTAGTTGTTCTTTTATGACAAGTGGAGACATTGTGGGCTCTCTAGTTGTTCTTTTATCCTTTTATTTAATGCTTGTCCATGCTTCTGACTGGTGTCAGCACTGCTGATGTTTACAGATGAGTGCGTACATCTTTCTTGTTTTTATTTCATTAGGGAAAAAAAAAAAGAAAAATAAAAAAATATTCTGTTTTCAGCCTGTGCAATATACTACTTCTACCTGAAATTACTACAAACTGCTCAAAATCATTACTGTCATTGTTACTGAAAATCACATATATAATGTTACTCCGTAAAGGGTTGCTTACGTTAACACCCGTTTCTTTTGTTTTGTCTTGGTGCAGGTGGAAGAGGGCTGGTGGGAAGGTATACTCAATGGAAAGACTGGCATGTTTCCTTCCAACTTTATAAAAGAATTGTCTGATTCTGATGACGTTGGAATAGCACAGGAAGAGCAAGTAAAGCCAAGTAAGGAAAAAAATATTATTGGTGTTCTGTATGGATGTCTGTGTCTTTACCCACTAACACGTTGTTAGGGTAGCGTATTGGTATCTCTTGCTTGGCAGTGTTTTTGAATGCCACGTTCTTAATTTGTACTGTGAAAGGGTCCGATGGTGACAATGAGAGTGTACACCTGAGTTTTAATACTGGCATTGCTTTCTGAGCTGTGTCAAGACTTGGCGAGCTGCAACAGACCAAAAACAGAGAAGGCAATGACGATTATTGGATTTGTATTTCAGAATGAGTTACAACTTTTTTTGTGTCTTTAGATGTGGAAACTGAGCAAAGTAACCAAACATCTACAAAGTAGCTGTTCTTATTTAAATGAGGGATTAAAGTGCCATGCCTTCTCTAGTGGCTCCAGTAGATTTAAGAATTCATAATTATTGGTGTGGGACATGCGGCACTTTTTCCCTCCAGGTGCTGAGCATGTTACTATCACCTCCGTCACCCACTGCCCCAGCAGCCAAAGGGAAAAAGGCCAGGACTGGGACATGGACTTTGTTCTCTCACTTACAGTGGGCCAGTACTGCTGCAGGTGAAAAGCATGTTTGGTAACTAAGTTTGCAATAGTATAAGCATGGTAGTGGGTTTTCCTATTTATAACTTCCCTTGGAGAATAACCTGAACCAAAAGTATGTTGTTATATGAAATGGACGCTGTTGGTCTTCATGTTTTTTCTGTTCTTCAAATATTCTTGTAATTTCCTAATTCAGTGATCAATTCCAAATCTTTAGTGAAAAGGAAAAAAGTAAATTATATTTACATATTCAGGCTAATTCCACAACACCTGCCAAGGTATTTCTATTTTCAGCACTGAAGACATTGCTATGTAGTAGTCTTCAGAGATCTCTGAACAAGCAAAAGTGAAAGGACTTCCAAGACCTTTGTAAGCATATTGCAGCTGAAATTTACCAAAGCCTTAATAGTTCACTCTGTCAATAAGAAGTAGAAACTTACAATCCTTCCTCTTTTTTTTTTCTTCTCTCATTTTTACATTTAAGGCAAATTTATCATCTCTATTCCATCCCACAGAAACTAGATCCTAACAAAACTGACCTTTGCAATGATGAAACTTTTTCATATTGTTTTAGTATTGGAGTACCTATACATGTGTAGTGGCACTGGTGACCTAGTCTTGTGGTCAGTGCTGCTAAAGATATTTCCAGGTAATGTTTCTTCAGACTGGAATTAAAATAGTTTAAGGAAGTTAAACATTTTAGAGTGATGGAAGGGGAAGAAAGGCATTAAATGAAGTAGCTGATTTCAGTGAGATTGCAAACTGCTTTCTATAACCTGTATATGCTATCATGAATTTCATTCATTAAAAACACAGTGTGTCTTGGAGGACCTAACTGTAGGTGTAGTTTCAGCTCTGGGTTCTCTAATGTTTGGTACTCTATAAATAGACGAGGTAAGTGATACCGTTCAGGATGGAAGTCGCTGATTTTTATCTGTATGAATGAATGAATATTCCTTTAAAAGGAACATCCTAAAAATGTCTTCTATCACAAGTATGCATTGGAGTATGTAAAAGCAGCCACAAAGCATTCACATGTTTCTTTGATATCCATAATAGCACATGCTTAGTTCAAGCTCAGTTTTGTGCTGAGGTTCTGACTGTCAGTGGAAACTAAAACCTGTGATACGTGTATTGAGAAGATATTGGTAACACAGATACCATTTTTCTATCTTCAACTAAATTGAAGGTAACTATAGCTGAGATGGGTTTTCTTCTTTCCTGTATGTAATTTAAGTCTTTGGCAGTGCTTTGTGGCTAGCTGAGATGATGTGTTATTAGGTGCTATTTTCTAAATAGCAAAATACCTATAAAACAGAATAACACTTTAAACTTTCTAAGAGAGAGAGAGCGGGACTCAAGGAATGTTGAGATTCTTATGGGGGTTTTAATACTTTTTTATTTCTTCAAGTAAAACTATTAATTTAAGAACTGGATTTCCTAGCAGAGTTATGGGAAATATGCATCAACTTAGTTCTTTCTATATGGTTTATGTAATTGTTACAAGTGTTGTTCTCTGACACTTGGTGCTTTATGAAGCTCTAGTCAGGTACACTGACTACCTGGATTTGAAAATCTCCATAATGAGATTGCAAAATTTCAGCAAGTTTATACTGACTGACTGGGAACTGGCTAGGAATGATAATCTCATTCCAACTATCTGTGCTTAGTCTTAAAACAGCAAAATAAAAGCTGAACAAGTAAACCCTAGAGGATTTGGGCATCAGGCTAGCATTACTGTTGAAATGTTCTGGATATCATCTCAAAAGGGTGTACATCCATGCCTCTAGATCAGCTCCTTCGTCTGTGGATGACAAGACGTGACAGCATGCAATAAATCCTTTTTATTTCACTTGGAGACTTGAATATGTCTGTATCACAGGACTTTGTAAGGCAGAAACCTTGAACGTGAATTCTAGATAAGTTAGCAGTCAGATGCAAGGGGCTGTACCTGCGCATTAAACCAGAACCTTAGGTGGTCTCTGAGGTTCTACACAGCTTCTAGAGGGGGCCTAGAAAGGGTTGGGGTATGGCTCTGTAATCTTCAGCATCAGCCTTAAATGCTTCAACCCATTATACATGGATACATGGGGAAGGTAATACTTAGCAGGATTACTGCAAGACATGGTGAGGTAGCATGGGATCTTTGGAGAAGGGGCACTGTGCAAACACAATAGTGTTTTTTAGTTAATAGTTAAATTACTTTGGTTAAACTTAGTTAAACTTGATCTTTTAATCACATTTTACTGACCCTCTCTAAAGACAGCATTTTTGGAAGAGCAAATGCGATTTTTGGTGAACTTGAAGTGGAAGAAATACAGAAAAGAAAAATTAAACAACTTGACTTGTTAGGAATAAGGTTAATAAAAATGTTTACTTCTCTGCCATTCTGTTATGACCTTCACATGGCCAATGAGGAGAAAGGTTTTATTTTATTTTATTGGTTTTGTAGTATTCCTGTAAATTTTATGGCAGAGCAAAGCAAATGGCCAGAAGGAATTACTTTGGTTTCTTTTCATGCTCTGCCATAGAGTAAACTCAGAAGTTTCTTCTGAACAAAAAGCCCCTTTTTTCAAAATGCCTGGGGTTAGTTTTGGAAGTGCCTAAATATTTCTCAATATTGGCNTTTCCTCTGGTCCTGTCGTTATTCCCTTGGGAGAAGAGGCCAATCCCTGCCTCTCTACAGTTTCCTTTCAGGTAGTTGTAGAGGGCAATAAGGTCTCCCCTCAGCCTCCTCTTCTCCAAACTAAACATGCCCAGTTCCCTCAGCCTCTCCTCGTACGACTTCTTATTATTAGCCTGTGCTTCCTCTTAGATGGTGGGTGCTCAGCAGATTGGAAAGTGAGCCTGTTAGAAGATCAAAAGATTGTGGGTTTGGGGATTTGTTTGTTTTTAAAGTATTTGTCCCAGCTGTAAGGTGACTGCCAAATTTTTTGTCTTCCAAGGCACATTTCAGAATGTAAGTATGGACAGGATCAGGTACCCTTAGAGTAAAGGGTTCCTTGTTCTTTAAAGCATCCTCTTAAATTAAATTCTTTGACCAACTCTGTTACAGCATGAAGTATGCATTATAATTTAATTATTATAATAAATTGGTATATGAATTTTAAGATTATTTTCAATACCATCAATAACATCTTGTTATTACACCCTGTCAGGAAGCAAAAGGTTGTCATGTAGTCAAATAAATCATATCTGAGAGAATCATAACTTAATATTAAGGAGACCATTTCAAAAACATTTTAGTATGTTCATGGCAATGTCATGACAACATTTAGAGGTGACCTTTTATACCTTGCTTTCTCTTGTATGTTTCTGTTCAAGAAGTGGCATCATGGAGTGTACCAAATATTTTTAGAACCTGTTAGTGATGTGATGGCCACTGAGAAGTCGTGACTGCTGGAGATAAAACTGATGATAAGACTCATCAGGTGATAGTTCAGGCACGCAACCTCCTGTATTTTGAGTTCTTAAAATTTTAGTGTCCATTACTGTCTCTCTGGCTCTCCTCAGTATCATGAAGCTTAACACACTTTTCTCTTAGTGATTTCTTAACTGTTGTTTGACTGTTTTAATAACATTCTTTAAATGGTATTTAGTAAAAAGAAGGTGGAAAGATGGATTTGTGGCTTTTTTTGTTTCATCATTATGTAAAAATAAGGCAAGGAAAAACATTTGTTGTTACTTAAACTGCAAGAGCAAAACAATGAAACAGCTTTTTACAATACATAAATGAGTATAGCCTTTTATTTTCTGAAAGTCCAACAGAATGATATGAGGGGGGAAAAATATATATTTTTAGTACCAAAATGTGTGATGCTGTGTTGGGACAATTCATATGTACTGGCTGTTTTGCTTTAATATTTTACTGAAAACATTAATTTTTATGAAGGCATACCTAGGTGACATTGGCAACAAGCTGACATGGGTATATTCTTGGACATGCCTGGGTACCTCAGGTTTCAAAACAATGCCAACACAAAACATCTCAGCTGCTCATGCCTTTGCTTTCACTTCAATTGCATATTACAAATGTCAGAGCATGAGTTATCTTGCCATCAAAGAAAAAAAAAACCAAGAAATTAATGGTTTTGATAATAATGATGTTATCTTAAAGATCTAAGATGGGAAGTGGGATTTGTTTGGGTATGTTTTTTGTTGTTTTGTTGCTTTCTTTTTTAATTTTAGTGTTTTGTGTTTGTTAATGTGTACCGACTCAAAACACCTGATTGGGTAAAAAACTGATTTATTCAGGTACTAGTGTCTTATCCCTTCAACTAAGTATTGTTGAAGACCAGTTTCCATGTCCAAAACATTTCTAAGAACTCATCTTGGAAAGATGCAGTATTTCTGATGCTCACAGGATCCTGGTATATTAAAGAAAATGTGAGTATTTCAGTACCCCGTTTGGATGTCAGCTGTGCTTGTTCGAGTGCACTACATCTGCATCAGGAGTGTTGAGCCACTGTGAGTACGTCATTACAGTAATAATTTATTTCAGGCTTCCCCTGTGCTCCATGAGGAGGTTGAGTAAGACACACAAATAATGTCATTTGCAAGTCTCACAACTTAACGGACAACAGACAAAACCTAAGAAAAAACGCATTCTATTGGACATTGTGAAGAACAGCTTTAGCAAAATCATGAGATTCTTTTATCTGACATACATGCAGTAAGAATATTTTAACTTCAATCAGATCCTTTTGTTAATATTCTCGTTGTTTTGCTAATGAGGCTTTAAAATAGTAGTGACTGAAAATACAGATTAAACCCTCTTCCTTTCCCTTCTTTTTACCATCATTCGATCTCTTCACCCCCACCCTGCCCCTTCTCTTGTTTTCTCCTCTTTCCTTCTCTTGCCTGCTGTCAGGAAAATCTGCCTATGAAGGGACAATTCTGTACAGAGTGGCACCGGCAAAGATTGACAGCTACAGACGCTATAACAGTGAGTGTGTTTCAAAATCAGCAAGCAATAGCTTTAGTCCTCAGTACTTGTTTGATTTATCTACACTTGTAAAACGTGCCACTGCTACTCACTTATGGCTACTCTATATGCATATATTTGTCTGTAAGCTAAAGTCAGTTTGCTGCTGATGAACTGCCTAGCCTTAATGCAATGAGAACGCACTTGTTCCTTCTGTGCATGTGTATGTTATATGTTCGTATAATGTATGTGCCTAAGCCCACGATAAATTGTGAATTATATTGGATGCTCGAGTCTCAGCTCTGGTTTGAAATTAAGGCCATTATTCCCATAATTTTTACCACCTGAAACATGGAGACTATTGATAATAACCACAAATCTTTGAATTAAAAGTCCTTCTGCTTGAAAAATAAAGTTCCCATTGTGATTGCTGAATTCATAAAATATGCTTTGCTTTTCTTAAAGAACGTTGTGGGTTTTAGTTGGTTTGGGTTTTTGGTTTGTTTTGTGGTTTTGAGGGGTTTTTTTTCCTAAAATTTAATGCATGCTCTTCATTTGGCATTCTGACTTTGACAGCTATTACTCACAGCATTTTGGTTGATACGTTTTTTTCTGCCAAGGAAGGTAAAAGATACAAAGCTACTTTCATTTCATGTTCAGGTTTTTGCCTTCTGTGTTTCAGAAGCGAGGAACATGCTGCTTCTCTTATGCTTTTAGTACACTGTTAATACAGAAGAATAGAGGATGGTAACATCAGATGCAAAACAGAGGAAGCAAGGGAGACAGAAATCTGTCCTTCCACCTGCTTCCTTGTCGAGAAATCTAGCAGAAAGAGATGCTATTGAGTCACATTCCATGTGACTAAGTGCAAAGTGTTCAGTCCTGTCCTCTGGTGAAAAGTATGTTGTGCTAACTTTGGCATCTACTTTTGTCCCAGACAGTTTTCTCTTCAGAAGATCCAAGCTGTGCTGCCTTTCTTCTTCCTTTCTGAGTTGGGGGTGTTTTCTCTCCTACCTCTGAGGACTTCAGTTTTATGCATGTTCACAGAAAAGGATGAAGCAGTTGAAGTGGTGGTCTTCTAATAACTTGCATTTGCACCTTCTTTATTAAAGAAAGAAAATTTTGTGGATGTGTGCAGCTCTGAGTATTTCCTCATGTAGAATTATCTTCCTGTGTACCAGAATTCATCTCTTTTCTACAGTTCTTCTCAAGCTTCCAACCAAACTCTTGCTTTGACTGGAGCAGACCACGTGGTTGGTGGTCTTCACGTTTTTCTGCAGCTTCTCACCTTATGGTCTTCATGAGTGCTTATGCATCACTCAAATTGCATGCTCCTTAGACCATCATGTCCTCAAATCCACAAATCTTATGAGCACAGTAAGGATTCACAAAGTAAACATACAGTATGCTTCATTTCTAGCTTCAAGTCAGATTAAAAGCCTGCCTTTGGAGCCTTTCATTCACAACATTAATCTTCCTGGACAATTTTGCCCTAACATTACATTTCAGAGTTTTCCAGAAACCTGTTCTCCATGCCCAGCCCATTTTTCATTAAGTGTCTAATAGCTTTTGTTCTTTTCTCATTTAGGGTGAGCCTAAGTGAAGTCAGGAAGAATTCAGTCACCTTTCTAGTTGCGCTAGAGTCCTGCATTTAGTTGTTCCTGTTGATAATACTGGCCCATAGTCATGCCACACCACAGAAAATCAATTTAGTCAGACTGATGTCACAGGCTGCAGGATTGGATAAGTATCTATAGGTATGCTTGGTAACAAGCTGCAAGAAGACAGCTTAACCCACAGTGGATTGTCTCATGTTGCTCTGGACAACCACCCATCTAAACTTTGATTTAAAGCTGACCAAAGATGTCTTGTTTAGTACTACGTCCCTTGGCATTTGTTTGAGACTGGCATGTTTTTTTTCACACTGCAGAGGTATTTTGCTTTCTCTGTAAAACTGCATCTTAGAAGGCCAGATGTCCAGCTACATTTGTAGCCTCTTTGTTGCATACTGAGTTGTATTTGGCACTGAAATGGGCAGTTCTCGAAATCAAGTAATCTGGGAAAGTTTTAAACAAAATGAGGCTTGGTGTTGTTGATACCATCAGAGTTGTTATCTCTTAAATTAACATGCAAAAAGAGGGTTTGTTATTCTTCCTGCTATGTCTCTTGGCATCTCACTTCCTGCATCCTCATGTTCTTCCGGAGCAGGCCTACTTAGGGTATGGCCAGCTCCTTCCATTTCATATCTCATCTGTGGCCCTAAGTTTTTGACAAATATCCATGTGCTTATGTCTCCAGTGAAAATAATATGGAGGTGTTCCATAGAATTGTTTTTGTTTAGGG
Organism: Nycticryphes semicollaris; assembly: GCA_013400055.1. NCBI lineage: Eukaryota > Metazoa > Chordata > Aves > Charadriiformes > Rostratulidae > Nycticryphes > Nycticryphes semicollaris. Next base: position 225,864 of record VXBJ01003310.1, on the reverse strand, counting down.
ATGTCTGTTTAAAGTTGTTTTAAACACACAGTTGCTCTAATTTCAGCTTTCTGATTTCTCCATGAGTCAAGCTTGAGTCAGTTCGTAGCTTTAGATTAGTTATGCCTACAGGGTGCTTGGATTCACCTGTATCACACTGCATGAAGCATTGCTCAAGTTTTGAAGCAAGCTTCCAGCTTTTACTTTACAAGCATATGCTTAGTGCTAAAATACTTTTATTTTGAAAGCCTTTTTGCAACTGCTTTGTTGAAGAGAAATTTTCTTACTTAACTAAGGCCTATAACAGCTAAATGCTGTTGAATTTGAGTGTAGCTGCTTCTAGAGACACCTTTCACTGAAATATGTGAGATTGTCTCCTGCATAAGCACTCATCCTTGCCTTCATATGCTGACGTGGCGTTTTGGGTGGTCATTAGTTATGCCAGGCTCCACTCAACAATAATTCCAACTCCTCTGGCATTCTGCTCATTAACCTGCTGTCAGAAAATTTTTGCTACTGCGTGTGCTAAGTGAAGAGGGACAAAAAGCAACAAAAATTACTTACTTGTTTTGTTGATCACAGCCCTCTTTTCTCTCATCCTGCAACTTTCCTGCACCTCCACCAACAAACGCTTCTTGGATTTTATTTTTTTTTTTTATTTTTACTGGTTTAATTTCTCTTTCTTCCTTCGCTTTCTTTTTCTTCAAAGATTCTATAACTGAGGAACAGGGCACATACAATGCTTGATTTGACAAATATTTGCCTCTCTTTCCTTATATGTGGATCCACAATGCTGTCAGTAATAGATATTAGATATAACGGAAGAAGATGAGACAGGATCGTTGAAACAGAAATATTCGTGAGTAACCTTAATTGTGTTTTCTATTGCTCCACCGCTTTACTTTTTTTTTTTTTTTTTTTTTTAACTCTCCCTCTAATCATTGAGGACGTATGCCTGAGCAGAGTTTTCAAATAAATCAATATGGCTGTTGTATTTATGACATTATTAACCTCATTTAAGAGTATCTGAATGTTAGCAAAGTTCAACGAGAAACCCAAAAGTGAATTCCATCAGTTCTGAAGAGGGCAGTTACAATTTTTTTTATTTCAACCTCGACTTCTTATAAATTGCTTACAAAGAAGAATATATATTAACTACACATCTGCTAAAATGAAAAATAACATCTGAGAAAGAACAATGCTAAAATTGGGTGAGGGAAATTTTTATGATTACAAATAAGTATCCTTTTTTCTGGAAGAGAAATGTACAGATGGCGAGGGATTGGGGGTGGTGGGTGGAAGAATTATGTTGACTGGGATGAAACACGTGAAATCCTTCTGTTGATTCAGACTCCCACTACCAAGTGGTTTTCCATGTGTCTCACAAAAGACCGGTTTTTGGTGAGTGGCAGTTAAAGGATCCTTTTGGGTGTGGTTGCTTACCTGTCCTTTCATGTGTAATCACATATTCCTGTACTTGGTGCGAACAAGAAAAGTGAAAAAATAATTCCAAACTGAAGATGACGATGGTACAGTCACCTGAATGAATGATTGTTTCTATTCACTCTTACAGTAATCAGGGAAAAGGCTGGGGATGAGGCGAAGCCACCAACTTCTGTATTGATGGCTCTGTGCTCATGCTGCAGAAGATGCTTGCGCTACATTGCCCTTAATGCATGCTGCTTCGTGGTGCTGGGCACTGCTCCCCATTTCCCTGCATGACTTCTTGTGCAAGCATAAAAATCTTGGAGCTGTTTCTTATGTGGCAAGAGCTGTTGTGCTAAGGACAACAAACACGCTGAAAGGAAATGACAAAATGTTTAGATTACGTGGTTACATTTCTTCAGGGTATATAAATGAGAATAGCAAATAATGACTGATATTGATACAGCCTGCCCTAGCCACTTGTAAATGTATAACCACTCTTGGTAAAGAAGCATACATTTATTTTATGAAGGCGTGAATTTATTAACCTTTAAACTATGAAGGATCAACACAACTTTGTTCTACAGTAATATTTAAAATCAAACCTCCTGTTCTGGTTTTGATTTTTTTAATGATGCTATGAAATGTTATTGGGGGTGGCTTCAACAAAATACAGCTCAAGATAAATATTTCATAGGCTGTGGGTATTTGTTCTGTCTTTGCCAGCATGTGAGGAAAAGGAAGAAGGACAGTTCCTGTCTCATCTACTGCAATTGCCATGTATAACTTCACCTTCTTTGTCATTCAGATCAGTCACTCGGGCGTTCCACACTGTCATTCTCTAAATAGAAGGAAAGGACATATTTCCCCTCGCCTTCCTTCCCTTCTGTAAAAGGCAAAAATCTCAATAAGCTCCATTTATGCAGTTCTTTGTTCTATTAAACACAGTTGACAGCATTTCTCTCTGGCTGCCAGACCAAATCAGGAGATCCTTTGCATTGTCTCAGGTGTGTGCCTCTGAACAGCTGACCTTTACATTGCTTAACAGAGCTAGCCAGAGAAGCATTTAGAGTGCCAGAGCATCGTTGGCTTATACATCGTCAGTGGTTTGGTTTTTGCCCTACGCCATAAATTGTCTGAAGAGAGAACAATCCAGAACAAAGAACAAAAATTAAATTGCTACATATCAGCTCAAAATAGAAAGCTCTGTAAAGCTTACAATGTATTCCCCTTTTTTCCTGCCATTTTAAGCTATTAAGAAACAATTCGTTTCCTGCTTTGAATGGAGTTAATTTTATCGCAACTGTTTATTTTTGTTTTAACAGCTTCAGTTTACACAGCCCTTTATCATCCCTAAATATCTTTCTGATTTAGAATCTTGGTTTGATGCCAGCACAGCTCTGGGGCCATTGGTAAATTAAGTCTGATGTTGTGTTCTCTTTTTAATCCCTATTTGAGCTAATCTGTTTTGGTACATTTCAGAATGTTGGTCTCAAAAGACCTGTAACTGGCATAGCAGGAGTGTGGTGTGTTTGAAATGTCTTGAGAAAACTAATCTCTCTTATATACCCATATAGGAAAAAGTGTGTGTGAAGTGTGAAATTCCTCCGGACAGTGTTGTGAGAATTTAATCTTCATGAATACTAAATTATCTTGCATTTGTAAGGAGCATGAAGCAACAGAGAATCTTAGAGCTCTGAGTGTTTTTAAATAGTCTTATGTTGGTAGTCCTGTATCTTGTCCCAGCCAAAAGTTAGGAATGGTTGGCTCCTGGGAATTTTAACATCTTGCTGATGATTTTGCCATTGTTCAGACTTTGAGGAGCTTACTATAAAAACGCACCCAACACTTGGATTTGAGCTCTACCTTGTGGTGCAGATGATTCAGCAACAATAAAGCCATGTAAAAGAACAGTGTCTTTGCTTTTAGAGCCAGAAATGGAAAGTGACACACCCAAAAGACTTATCTCCTTCCTGAAAAATGTTAAAGATCTGAAAATTTCTCCTACTATGAGGACTGGTGTGATAGTAGGCAATGTAATTGAACACCTTTTTGGTGTTACATATCTTAAAAATTTCAAGTAAAAAAAAATAGAAATAGTGAGAGGCCTGACTACTGCAGCTTTTATTCTGTCCTGGCTATATTTGAAGTATTTGATAATGAGGCTTAAAAGAAAAGCAAAAGATGTGCTCGGTGCTTTTGAGGACAGCAGTTTGCTGAGCTGCTGGCCTTACCTCAGTGCTTCAGTTCATAGCTCTGCCACAGCTGTTCCAGACTGTATGGGTGTATTGGTCAGCAGCAGCAGATGATTCTGCCAGCTGAAATGCTCTCCAGTTTTTTTAATGCCCATTGAGCAACCTGACCTCCCTGCTAACAGTAGCTCTTCTTGCAGAAAATTTCAGGTTTAAAATTCATAATCTGCCAGTTTAGGTCACTCAGGTTTCTGCTTGGTTCCCAGCTGTATCCGTGAGCTACATTTGTATTGTGGGGAAACTGTCATCCCCCCCAGTTCTGTTCTCCTACTAAGCTGTCTGAAGTAGTGTTGAAAAGGGCCATTAAAAGTTGGGGGAAGGGGGAAAGGAGGGTGGCTGGAAGAGGGACATCTTTTCATTTTTGAGAGGAGGGATCACCTCAGCCATGAACTTATTCCTTCTTTGTGTAGGCAGGGCTAGGGAGGCAGTGCAGCTGCCTTTTACAGGATTGCTCTGAGACAATTGCTGATATACATATGCTGATATATATAAATAAATATAAGGAAATAACCCAATGAAAAAATAAATGAGAGTTCATCAGGCAAGGGTGGGCGTAGTGTTGCAAACTTGCTTACAATTTTTTTATCTGGAAAAAACCAGAGGTGTATGTCTCATGTACCTTGGGAGGAAAGTAAGAGAGAGTCTCCTTGGCATGTTTTTAAGAGTAAGAGCCTGTTAGATTACTTTCTGTAGGACTGTTCTGTACTTAAGTGCTGCATTATTGTTTCTTAATGTTGCTGCAGGTCTTCATTTTATCTAATTCATTCTCAGTTTCCACTGAGTCCTCATCTTCTGTTACCTTTGCCTCTTGCCCTCAGCCATGAATTGGTAAGAGCAAGAGCAGAGGAGTTCATGGAAAAGCATCTATCTTCTTTCCCTCTCCCTCTCCCTCTTCCTCTCCTCTCACTCTCCTCTCCTCTTCCTCTTTCCTTCTTTCTGTCCAGAGGGCTCCTCAGTTCGTGTCAGTCAAAAAATAATAAATTATGTCGTTTTCCCAGTTGATCAGGAAGAATTCTTTTACCTTTGAAGGAGCTTTGTAAGGCTGGCCTCTGTATAATGCCACTCAAATGCAGTTTAGTTTGTACAGGCATCACTTCAGTCCATTCTGTCTTCATTTAAAAATAAAAAAAATAAACCAAATTGATGTTATTTCCTATGTTGCTTTCATTATGAGAACTGTAAACTGAGACAAAGGTCTGTGGCAGCATGGAGAATGAGATGACGCTTGGATTATCATGAAGCAGAGATGGTGATGCTAGGGAAATCTATTGTATGCCTGAGGTGAGGTTCCTGTCACAAAGTGTGATGTCTCATCATAGAAGAATGGTCCTAAAAGATAAAGATGCCATAATGAAAAACAACTGATGACCGAGAAACGAGACCCTAATCCTTATTGAGCCTCATGAGGTTTCTGATCACTCTTTCATGCAGTCTTCAAAGGTCTGGAAGTCCATGTGAGACCTGTTGAATAGTTCCCATAATGACATCCATATTTCACTTCCATCCGCTGGCCAATGTCCACGTACTCCTCTCTCACAATTAATGATGCAGAAAACCTATTTTAATTATTTATTTTAAAGATAACTTTTCTGTTCTTTCCAGGGAGTAGCTAAAAGTGGTCATGGATTCTATCAGTTAAAATTCAGTTACTTGTGGAGGGAGTTCTTTGCATTGCTCCTCCCCTCCATCACAGAGTAGTTTCAGGAGATTTGGGCAAGGATGTAAGAAAAAAACCTTTGCCAGAGGATAATTTTCCCATCACATATTAAGAAGATCTTTTGTTCATCAAAGAGATGATGATCACTGTGATTTGTTTGAGGTTTTTGTGTTGTGGACATTTTATACTCAGAAGTACTGTTTGTGGCTCAGGCTAGTCAGTTGGTTACCATTCTCTTTGCATTTAGAAGTAGTCAATAAGGGTGGTTCTAGACTCTTCTAGCCTAGGACCTAGTGACTGATATTTTGCAAAGCTGGGGAAGGTTCAGCTAGCACAACTTACAGCTTCTTCCAATACACCTCAAGTCACAACAAGGTGCAGGAATAAAAAAGAGGCAGTGACTTTGTGGTGTTACCTGAAGAGGTTTATACCTTCCTGGCTTAATTAATTTACTCTTGCATCTCTGAGTGTCTCTGCATTGTGGAATGGCTCTGCTATGGATAATCACTTCCCTTCCACCAACCACAGCATGGAGCAGGATCCCCATGAATGCTTGAATTCCCTGATTATTGCTTTCATGAGCTCTGGAAGAGAAGGAGCACATAGAAGTTACTTTACTGATGGCAGGAATACTATCATTCTAACTACCATAATAAACCCGTGAAACCAGGTTTGAAGTTTTCCCCCTGGCCCTTATTGGGAAAACAAAAACGTCCAAGTGAAAAGATCAAGACCCAGTATATTAAAGAAAAGAACTTAGAATTTTTAAAAATTATAGTCCTGCATGGTTTATGGAACAAAGAACTTGTTCAGTGCTATCTAAATTGAACACTTGAAGAAACAGAAATGTTACTTTTATTCAACTGGTAGATTGAGCGTCCACTCAGGAATCCAGAAGAGAGCATAAGCATTTTACTTAGTATTTAGTCTTTTGTTGGGTTCTAATTGTTCTCCTTTCATCTTTCGGATACAGAAAAATTCAGAGAAACATATGATGACTTTCTGCTTAACAGTTTTGCTAAAAATTGACAGGTAATTCCTGATTTCATTTCCTAGCAGCACTCTGGTGTTGAAACCAATTTAACAGGTGAACCCCTTGTGTCCTTGATCATGAGGTTGTACCTGCAGGCCTCAGGACTTGCAGTGGTTTCTATGGTTCACCAGGGAAACTTGAAGTTGCTCTTGGAGAAGATGATAAATTTTACTGGCTAGTTGTGTTCCTAAACTATGAATTACCAGAAAGACAAGAAGTCTCCCCCAGAACAACTCACTGCTCACCAGCATGGTAGAAAGTTCTTGGATGGACACTGCACATTACAACCAAAGCTGTCACTTGAGTCAGAGAGGCAAAAGCAAAGGATTCAATTGCTCATGCTAAAAACGTTATTCATAAAGATTTTTGACTTCATCAAAATATTTTTTCTTTAGGTCATTCCTTTATTTGGTTTTGAGAGGTTGCTCTATTGTAGGCTGGAAATGAAACTCAGATTCTTTCAGCTCAGGAGCAGTGCTTCATGTAGTGTTCATGACGTGTTACTTGTACATGTCAGAGAATTGCAGAAACCAAGGCATTACGAAAGTTTTATAAACCTTCCCACAAGGGCTCCACAACATGGAGCCCTTTTATAGGGATCCAGTAGACTAAGTAATTTCTTTCCTTTTGGCAGAAAAACAGATATTTTTTTGGTTACATTGTTTCCTTACCAAGGAGAAGAAAAAAAAGAGATTGGCATATAATCTCTACTTGATTTTAGGTGTCTGGATTTTAAAGAAGAATCCTTTTTTTCTGTACTGGCAGCCTCTTATGCTGAAAATCCATTGCAATCACTTTGTGGGCCTTGATATAAAAATAACTTTATTATAAGAAGATAAACTTACTTGACATTTTAATTTCTTTGACTTCTACGATCTACATCCATAGCACCATGAATGCTTGTGAGGGAAATGTAAGGATTTGAGTTTGTTACCATTAGATAGTATTAGTGCTATAGTAGTAGCAATTGCTGTGGTTTTCCTGGAAATATAGTTAAGTCAATCTGTAAAGTACGATGGAAGATTTAAATGATCCAGGGTACAGCTGCAACTTCAGAGGATACTTCAGTGGGTGACTTTTGCTGCCAGTGACTGCTTGGCCTGATTCTGCACCATTTGGCAAAGTGGCTGAAGCATCACCATATTGCATCTGTGGCCTCTGCTATTCAAACAGCAGATATTTTCAGATAAGCGCAGATAAATTTTCCTATTCACTGACAAAAAGAATGCAAATCAGAATGTCAGTTCTGATTTGTTATATTCCTAGAGGATAGTGTGCATGGGTGCTTTTCTTATGAGGCTGTCTATGCTGCAGAAAGATTTAATTTTCAGCAGGGAACGTATTATGCAGCTTATTTGACTGCAAATGTGTTTAAACAGCTTTCAGCTTTAAATCTCCCAGTTAGGTAATGTAGCTTCAGATACTAATTGCAAAATTGGCTTGATATGAGTCACAAAGATTTAAAGTACAGCACGCCTGGTCTTACTGCTTGTTAGCTTTAAGTGACTTTACACAATAGCTACCCTACAACTGAATTTAACTCTTTCATTTCTTGAGGTGTCTTCCAAATAGTTTTTATCTGAGGAAGAAGGATTTTCTTGGTACTCAAGGAATGGCTGTCTTCATTTATGAAGTTTGGATTTGAAATATGCATGTTTTGTGGATTGGTGTAAGTTCTAACTGCTACACCAATGTGGTAAAATAAAGTGATCTTTAAAACTCAAAAAATGACCGCATGGCACAGAGGGCATCTTCTCTACCTGTTTCTTGTGGTTTCATTTTCCTGTAGAAGATGGGAGGGATCATTTTCCAGTCACAATCCCTTTTGAAAATAGTGAGCTGCACCCCTAAGATTTCGTCTTTCATCCCTTCATTTCACAGGCCTAAAAGATGCTACAGGCTCTGAGAGTGATGGTGGTGACTCTTGCAGCACAAAATCGGAAGGAGCCAACGGAGGCACGACAATCCAGCCCAAAAAGGTCAAGGGTGTAGGCTTTGGAGATATCTTCAAAGACAAACCTATAAAGCTAAGACCAAGGTCAATAGAAGTTGAAAATGACTTTCTCCCAGTAGATAAGGTACGTGTCATTTCTTAATTCTCTCATGGTGTTGGTTTAAAGAAGTTTTCATTCTATAGTTCTAAATTCTGTCCCTGGCCCAAAGTTAAAGCTGTATGGTCATTATTTCCTAATATTCTGTAGACAAGATTCTGCTTTTTTTTTTTTTTTCCTCTTTTGCCACCCACCAGAAAGTGATTTACAGTGAGGTTAGCTGCGGGTAAGATCCTGGTACTTTACTTAAAGGCATACGGCATACTCCTCTGTTTGTACATCCATCTGTTGTTAATAGGCTTTTCTTTTTTTTTACCTAAAAAATAGTTGATTTAGAGAACAAGATAGGAGACGCTTTTCAGGTTTTCGGTTCCTCACATTACAGTAAAAAGAAATTGCTAAATCTTAGGTGAACTAGGAAGGAAAAACTGCCATTGTGCCATCGGTTTGCTTAAAAAAAGAAAGCTTTGGGAAATATATAAATACCTTAACATAGGACTAGATTTGTTAAAGGATGCTTTCAAAGATCACCTACCTTTGTTTAAAGGGATTAGTAAAAGAGAAGGCGTATTTTTTATGGGATTGTTCTATGTGACATAAAAAGAAAGTCCTGAGATTAATACTTGGGGAAAAATTTTATTTTCTGACAAATTGAAACAGACCATCTTTTTAGACAGCTTTGTTCCAAAGCCTCCAAAACTATCAGTGTGTAAATTAGAAATAAAGAGAGACTAGAAAGGAAAATGAGGTGTTTCTAATAAACTAGAGGAGGCAAACTTAAAGAAAAAAGGACAAAGAAAAAGAAAAAAGAAAAAAAGAAAAGGATTGATTACTCTAAGGTACGTTCTTTAGGGAACCAAAGAAAGAAATGCATTGTTTGCTAATAAAGTAACAGCCAAGGAAAAATCTGCTAAATCCCCCCTTTAAGTGAATAATTAGATTTGCATAGGGTTACAGATACGCTGAGAAATGTTAGGAAGCTTCCAGAGCATGGAGTTATGCTATGGGCATAGTTACATGATGCATTGAGTTGTGCTTATCCAGTCGACTGTAGAACCAGGCACTTCAAGAATTACATCTTTGTGGCCCACAAAGCTTTTGTTTCTCAACCTAGATCATTTCAGTGACCTGATTTATAGCACAGCACCTATCCCCGTATCTGCCCTGAGTTACAGTGGTACAGTGGAAGGGGGGGAGATACTGCAGAGGAATGGAAATTTCTTATGCAAGTTATGCTGAGAGGCAATTGGTACTAGACTGGCAGCTTTACAGTAGAGTGCAATTTGAATTCTGTATAAGGAAAAGCTGAGATAATCTAAGTAAAGGAAAAAGCTAGATTGTGTCACCCCTTGGCCATTGCTGACTTCTTCAAAGCCTGCATGGTACCCAGCTTGCCTTCTCTTACTGGGCAGACTTACTAACTCGTGTGCCAGGCTTTGTTAACTTGCAGGACCAGGAGCAGCAGCTGAGCTGTGTTCCAATGGCACCTCATCAAAACGCCCCCCCCCACCCCGGGATACAAGACAGGGACAGACCAGGCCTGGCAGTGTTCAGCAAGTGCTAGCTAATGAACCTCCCTCCTGCCAGATTCAGGGAATGGGGTAGAGAGAAGTGAAGTCAAATTTGTGTGGAGCCATCATGGTGGCTGTCTGCAGTGTGGTTTATTTGAGACCCTGAAAACCTGCCAGTATTTAGGGGTGCAACAGGGCTTTATGAAAGCATTGTGAGTATGCTGAAGAATTTAGCAGCATGTGAACTTGGTTGATAAAAGGTTTCTTTTTTTACTCTATTTTGGAGAATGTTTGATGGCTGTGTGTGCTCTTGTTCATACAAGTCCCACTGAAAGAAAACTACTTTGTATATAGGAAACACCTGATAGCTGGCAGACTTAAACTCATGCATGGCAGTACTTAAGTCATTTTTGGGGGGCTCAGAATATAAAAAGCCCTGTAACATTGGGAAATATGTATTTTAATAATGCAGTTCTACAAGAGGTGAGTTTTAAATTATTAATTTCCCACATCTAGTTATGTAAAGGAAATAAGCAGTGCAGGAAGCAAACTAAGACAAACACACTCTTGTAATTTACATTACAATACTATTTATAAGTGGTGCATAACATAAGCATTCACTTGTAAGGGTGATGCATATGTAGGCACTGACCAGAATTCAAGTTTTGCACAAAATTCAGTTCTCCCAAGTCTGATATAGGCAGACTAGAATTTATAAATGATAAGGCCCTATATGTGAGGATTTCTTGTGTCTGTAGTTTACTATGATTGGAGCTATCTCTACAGTAGTGACTGTAAATGGGAACAGATTAAAATAAATTACATATCCCTTGAATTCTGGAGTCCCTTGTTTTAATGTGAAGTGTTAAGCAAAGTGCTTATGAAGTGGCCTTTAATCCCTGAAGGGAAGTCTTTCTCCACTTTATAATAGTGAGAAGTCTTGTCTTTGTTTTTCACAAAGAACAAGTATTTGTACAGCATAAGTTAATAGGTTTGTTACCTAGCCAAAAATTTAATACAGAATTTAAAAGAAAATTTCTAAAATTTTCCATCCTACCCATAGACCTTCCTTTCTATGTCTTCAGATTTCTCCTTACTTTGGCATGGTTAGTGGAAAATAATGGCTTCACTTTAGTGAACATAATCCATTATTTGTGTTTCAAGTGTGTAAATAACTAAAAGCAACTCTTCTTTGCTGTCAGTGCCTTTTTCCTGTCCAGGGGTCAGGGTGGTTAATCTTTGAGCAGTGCCATTCAGAGGCTTCAGCACTATGGTCTTTGTCTACTCATAGCACCAAAACGTGATACACTGACACAACATTTGGTTATGACTGCAAAACATTAACCTCCTGGCTGCAAGAAATTCCTCCCTCATCATTGTTGTGTCCTTTGCCATTTAATGTTGGCTGAGAGAGAGAGAATCCTGCATTTGTCATTCCAGTCATGGTCATACTTAGCTTGAGAGCATTGCATTCTGGTTCAGGTGTTGCAATGTATAATGCAGAGTGCCAAATTAGTACAAATTTTTCTCTACCAATGTAGTTTTTAAAGGGAATTTTGCCCTGGTATGTGCCTTGCTTATTTACAAGTAGCCTCAGTTTTTCAGTAACTTGTAAACTTTTAAAGAAGCAGAATCAATGCTTGCCTCAGTTCCTTCTTTTTTATTTTTTTTTTTTAAATTCTTTCCAAAGCTTGGAGACTGTAACATTCTTTCTGTTGCTTCTTCTTGATACAGTTATTGATGAAACATTTATTATATATATGGTATATCATATATAACATATATTATATATAATTCAAAACATATGTGATATATTAACAATATAAATATATTCATACAATGTAAACATAATAATAATGTAAATATACTCACAGTATAATTTAATAATACATATGATTAAACATGTAATGATACCGATACTTTTTCAATTTAAAAATTTAAATTAAAAATATTTCCTAACTACTGTGGGTTTTTTAAAAGCATGAATAAATTACTGTGGGGATTTTATAATGTGAGATCAATTAGAACAAGAAAATTCCCATGGAAAATGTCAGTCCCATTTACAGAAGAATCGACAGTGTCTCATTTTGTTGGCATTATCACTTTGTGTTCTAATGTGTTTTCAACTTTATGAATCATAAGTTTAAATCATACTTCACGCAGAGGTGATATAAATTATTGGGGTGTTCAGAAGGCTTTTACAGTAATGTTGGCAGCAGTATGAGAGCAGAGAGGATTGCTGCTGATTGAAGAGAAGCAGGTGCCATCAAACTCTCCTGTAAAGACCAGGCAGTTTGATGTTCTCCTAGTGTTATCCTGGTGGTAACAACGTAGGAGACAGTGGCCCTTGTCTTTTGAAGTGATCAATAAATTCTTGAACTAAAGGCGAAACTGAGGAATGTGCAAAATCCCATGGGTTTTATTGGGGTGCAGAATTCATTGCTTTGCTGTTCTTTGTTCTAAGAATCACAGAGGCAGATTATCCTAGGGAAATTAATGATGCAGTTGTGGGAGTTTAATTAGGGCAGTGCTTTTTTTAAAAAAAGAAAAGAATCAAATACTTATGCTATGTAGTCCTTTTCTTTGCCCGTTTGCATTGATGAATTGACCACTGGCCAGGTATAACTAGAATCAGATTCTTGAGGCCTGGCTCTGACACATTCCCATTAATGATACATGTAAGTAAAATAATTTACAATGCTATGTGTGACTGAAGACATAGCTTGTTGATATTTGAATTTTTAGAAAAAATACAGTATGCACATAGGCATATTTTATCTCCCGAGAAAATTCAGTATAACAGTGTTAAATTAGCACAAGTTTCATGGTCAAATAGAAATGACCGTTTCACATGTCCTCCTCCTCCTTGTACAGCTTCAAGGCATCTAAGTAAGTGATTATGCTTGTTTCTTTTTCATTTTGTAGTAGCTCATCTAAAACTTCTGTTTCTAGGTTGCACTTCCTTCCAATATCATCTATATGTGTTCTCGTTGTTCTAACAAGCTATCACTTTTTCCTCTCCTGTATCTAAAAATAAACCTCTGAAAGTATAGGAAAATTAGTTCAAGCAATATATTCCTTAGTCTGATTTAACTGTATGCAGTTGGTCTGTGAGTTGAGGCTTCAGCTGACAATGCCAAAGGCCATAATAGGTGAATAAAAAATAAAACCCCTTTAAAAACCTGTCTTATCTTTTTTAAAACTGCCCTTAATTCAGAAGAGACTGCTGAGGGTATTTTTTACATTTTCCTTTTGAGATATATTTGTAGTTTTCTTCAGGCAAGACTTTCCTAGTTTGCTAGCATTGGTGAATTTGAACGGAGCTAGATTTCATTAACAGCCTTTGATGAGGTCACATTAGTGTATGTCAGAACTCAATGTAAATTATATACTCAACCATCAAACTGGGGGACGTTGCAGCCACTGTGATGATTTATTATAAAGGGGGAGGCTATCATAGCTCTAGATGCAGCAGCTTGTAAGATCTAGTTAACTGATGTTTAGGGATCCTTCTTGCTGCAAAACCCTGCTTATGCAGAAATTTTTATTTCTGTGTATATTTAATATGCTTGGGAGAGAATAAATGGAGAAGAAATAATGGGAGTAGACACAAGAGCTATAAGGGCTAGGAGCTCATGTCAATTATTAAGTCTACCTGTCCTCTGTAATAAGAGAGAAATTTGTGAACTCTGAGACTGAGTGCTTGCAAGGTCTGAGTTTCTATTTTGAGCCAGTGAGCGAGGGGCCACAATGTGGAGCAAATGCGTTGCGCTGACTGTCACATCTTGGCCACACCTGCTCTGTCAGTTCCTGCCTTGTTGCTTGCAGAAAACATTTCTTCCCGTTTTCAGTTGCCATTTAAAAAGAAGTCTTTGAGAGGTGCAAGTTGGAGGCTCTTCCTGGCATTTTTAAACCAGCTAATGATGTGCCTGAGCTCTGCCAGTGCTGCCCAGAGGCAGCACACATGGTGTGTGGCCAGCACTGGCTATGGGTGCTGCATGCATCGCTCTGTGCTTGCCTCCATATGGCACTGCTCACTGCTACTTACTTTTCCCCTCCAGTGCCTTTGGAGATATGTTCTTCCCTAACAGAAATATTGAAGACGGTGTTCAAAGTGCTGAGATAATGAAAAAATGGATGTGAGTGAAACCACGTGGTAGTGAATTTGAACACTGTTAAAAACGCCTGCTGAGGCAGAGACCGTGTGGTGTATCAAGTGCATGTAGCACTTTGCACTTGAAAGCACATGTTTCTGGCATTCCTTTATTCAGAGAAAGCCATCAGTGATGGCAGCAGCAGTCGTGGCAAGCACCAGCCATGTGTGAAACTGTGTGAGAACAGGAGGAAGCACTCTGCTGTCCAAGCAGCCTTTGTGTGTTTGCTTTCAGGTTGCTGTCTGCTATAGTCTGGCATCTCTGCCCTAGCTCTTTATTCTAGTGAGAAAAGCTACAGGGGAAGAAGGACCCTGACCCCTTCTGCAGTTGTCACGAGAGCCAGGCTGCCTGCAGCAGGGGCTTGATCTTTTGCTGGTATAACTTTCCATTCCTTTGGTTCAAGTGTGGAAACAGGATTTATATGTTTCTTTCACTATGCAAAAAATAGCACACATTTGCCAATGGTGGCTGAAGTTCATGAGGCACTGGCACTGTGGACATTATAAATAAATCCTTTAAAAGACTGTTACCCTTTCTGGAGTAACTAATTCACTGCAATAAGAAGGGAGGGTAGGGAATGATCAGCTTGTGTAAGGACAGTCAAAAGGCAGCATGCCCCTTTTGGGGAGGCTGACTCAAAGCAGGACTTAGTACCAAGGGGATAGAACAGGAAATGGAAAATTAAGTTTAAAGAGAGGAATAAATTGGATAACCTTGGCTGGCAATGAGTCTCTGCTGAGTCACTGAACCGTGCTGCATGAGTGAGGAGTGACTCCTGATCTCCTGTATACTTCCTGCCCTTCCCTGCCACCCCATTAGATATGGGTGCTTTCATGTTTTCTCACTTTGGTTTGTAAAATGTTCAAGCTGCCTGAACAGAGTTGTCCAGGCATTGGTGACATGGTTCGGCTTTCATGTCAGTCTGCGCTAGCGGTTTTTGACTGAGGCAGTTACCCACACAATGGTTTGTGCTGCTTGTGACACTTTTAAAGCTTTTGTTCTTAATAAAACAGCTATTGGACTCTAAATAAATGCAAGATAGTTGTCCATGACACAAAACTTTACATTCATATCGTTGGTCTTCATTCAGAAAGGATTTGTCCGTATGAAAGAAATATTTCCTGAACCAAGCTACTTGAAAAACATGTAAAAATGGAAGCAGAGTAGTGTACAAAGTATTGATAGTACTAGAAGTTACTTCTAAAAGCAACGTGGAAAATGTGGTCTGTTCTCTTGAGGCACAGCACTGGGCTTCTGCCAGAATGAGTTCTCTGGGAGGAGAGTTCACTGGGAAGGAATACTCTGTTTTTTCAGTCATGGTTTTGATTAGGAAATCGTAGTATGCTTCAGTCTGAAAAACAGGATGTATACGTTTAAGCTAATGCAATTTATCTTCATAATAGGGAGACAATAAAAGTATCTATGTTGTAAGTTGTTCTGGATCACCTGATGATCAGTAGCTTGCTAACCACTAGAAATCTCTGAGTTTCAGTTGAACCTGTATCATTTCCAAGCCGTATACCCCAACAAGCATTTTAAAAGAGGATTCATTAAAAACCTCAAAACGCTGTGCTTTAATAGTTTAAAATTAGAATGTTACAGTTTAAAGCTTTAATAGTTTAAAATTAAGCCCATGTCCCGCATCCAAAGAAGCATGACCTGCAGGTCAAGGGTCTGCCCCTCTACTCTGCTCTGGTGAAATACCACCTGTGTCAGATCTGGAGCCCTCAGCATGGGTAGGACATGGCCCTGTTGGATCAGGTCCAGAGGAGGGCCATGAAGATGATCAGAGGAATGGAGCATCTCTGCTACAAGGACAGGCTGAGAGAGTTGGGGAAGAGAAGGCTCAGGGAGACGTTACTGCAGCCTTTCAGTACTTAAAGGGGGCTGACAGGAAAGCTGGGGAGGGACTCTTTACCAGGGATTGTAGTGATAGGACAAGGCATAACAGTTTTAAACTGAAAGAGGGTAGATTTAGACTGGATATAAAGAAGAAATATTTTATGCTGAGGCTGGTGAAACACTGTCGTAGGTTGCCCAGAGAGGTGGTAGATGCCCCATCCCTGGCAACATTCAAGGTCAGGTTGGACAGGGTGCTAAGCAGCCTGATCTGGTTGAAGATGTCCCTGCTCAATGCAGGGGGGCTGGACTAGATGATCTTTAAAGGTCCCTTCCAACCCAAACTATTCTATGATTCTATGAAAATAAAGCTGATTTCCTGAGTTCCAGAGATACTTGATGGAGACATAAACTGAATTTCTAGGAAAGATTTGTCTCATGTTTCAACTTCAGTACAGAGAAAATGTTTTGAAAGTAGCAGTACTGACATGCAAGATGGCTTTTTTTTTTCCATCCCATGAGCTTCAAGAAAACTGGTTCAGGAATTAATACAATATAGTATGTCTAATAATAGCAATAAGATCTGCCTAAGTAAAATTTAATTTATGTAAATTTATATAAAAGCATTTAAATTAGTATAATCAAGGCTTTAGGAATAAACATTTTCCTGTACTGTGTCTTAGTATTTCTAAGTAAAATGGATTATTTTTTCTTCCCCCACTTGTATTTTGTCAGATAGTATAAGTGATTTGTAATTGCAACATCTAAATTGTTAAGCTTCTTAACCTTTGAAAAGATTATAAAATTTCTAATAAAATGACATTTGATATTCTTAGCACACGTGAACTTTGAAAATTAAAAGAACCAAAAAATAAAATAACTCTTTTAACTTTGGATATTATGTAAATAGCTTTCATGCTTGCTGAGGTGTTAAAAAGACTGATGAATGTAAACCAAACTGAATATATAAATACTTTACCTGTAAAGCAACATTTATACACTCAGATTTTGCTGTATTTTTAGCTTCATTAGTTCATGGAATTTTTCTGAATGAGTTTTCTTTTTTACATTTTCCCTAACTGAGGATTTTCTTTTAAAATTCATGCCTGATTGTCGTACTTATACTTTTGAATGCTCATAAATTGTATTAATTGGAATGTGATACAGATTCTTTTCCTCTCGTAAATACCAAGAGTCATACATTTTCTGGGACTGATAGTGATGTACTCTAATATAATGTGAAAATAATTTGTGATTGGAAAGTAGAAATCTTCAGGAAAGGGGTTGCAGGCTCAGTAAGTCTTCAGACTTTGCTCTGAATCACTCCCAAAACTGTTCTGCCCCATGGTGCAGGCACAGGGAGTGTTGCTGCAAGTGATGATGCCTTTTCTGTGAGCCATCATCTCTTGCTCATTTCTATTCTTTACAGTATCCTGATATTTTTTCTGGATATTTGTAGTGATAGTCCTACTCAGATCAGTTGTGATTTGTTTTTAGTATAAGGACAAAGGGATCTCAGAGATCATCTAATCCAAGCCTCTCAACTGGATTGGGTCCAAATATGTATAAATAATTCCCAAGGGATAGTGAGTATTTTTAAAAAAGCATCCAGTAAATAAATGTGTATATCCTCCCTATGCTCTCATATTTCACTGTTACAGCAAAAAATACATGGTAGTATCCTGGCTCTGTAAATTAATCTTTTTCTCTTTTTTTTTGTAGTAACCATGTTTAACAATTTATTGTCCTCCCCTTTAAAATCTACACACTGCTTAGTTTATCCCGTCTTTCCTTACACTGGTGCTCAAAAGTAGAGAACCATTTTTTTGGTTTTCTCTTTTTAATGTATCAGTGTGGAGGCTTTTGTCTCATAATTGTGTTGGCGCTCCCATGAGAACGCCTCTGTAGAGAGCGGGCTGTGTGTGTGTAGGGAATGTGTGGCTAAGTATGTCCATAGGAGACATGTTTGTGTGCAAATGCTTATTGAATAGTATATTAGGTCAAATGGTAGTGAAAGTGTGTAGTATCCTGTGGCTTGCTTAAATATAAATCTTTAATTTCTTCCAAATTATCAAAGAAAGGCATGATGCGTTTCCCTCCCCTGCCTTTTTCCAGTCATATTAAAACTGAATGTTTGTGAGGAGGCATTATTAAGAATTTAGAAGGTTTTCATGGCACAGAGCATCATCTTATTGATGTTTCAGTTTCTTGATTTAAAAGAGGTATTTTTCATATTTCTTCAAAAGTCAAAAGCTGAAACAAAGGCATAAAAGACATGCAATTTCAGACTTTTTTATTATTATTTTAAAACAGAGAGGCTAATACACATAGAATTTGTCATAAGCTCATTTTTCTGTAGAGTTATTTGCAAAACTTTCTGCCTGGGCTGTTCACAAAAAGTCTTTGCTCACGTTGCCATTCCTAGCCTGTCGGCCTCAAGAAGCCAGGAGAGACTAGGCTGGCTTGGGAAAGGAGAGGAAACTTCTTGCTGCGAGTGAGCAGAGGTAGGAAAAGCTCCAGATTTCCTGTGAAATAAACAAGTAGAACCTTTGTTTCCCCGGGATGGCCGGGAGCATGAGTCAGTGTCAGGGCTGGGCTCCCGCTCTCACTGAGCTGAGCTCATGCAAGGAAGGGGCAGGACTCCAGGGCTCTTCTTGGACACTTCGAGCTGCTGAAAAGCAGCTTGGCTTCACAATGGGAGAGGAGGTATTTCTTTTACAATTAGTTGGTGGGGTTTTTTTTCTGTGGCTGTTTAAAACTGTATAGTAATATATATATATATATATATATATATATATATATATTCTGCAGAGTACAGGATTTGACAGCAGGGTTCTTTGGTTCTTCGGTTCGTCTGCATACTTTGTAGAAGCTGGGTAGGTAAAAGGAAAAGAAGGAAAAGGAGTGCTGGGGATCCTGAAGTCCATTTCTACTACAGAGGATCGTATTAAAATAGGGGGTTACTTTTATGTGAAAACATATTCTGTCCTGGCTCTGTTTAGCTTAATTCTTTTTCCTCTTGGACTCTTTGGCCATTAAACTTGCACAGATGTTTTTTATTTCTATATTATTTGGTTTCCATTTTCTTACTCTAAAGAATAATGTAACTTTACAGTTAAGCAAGAGTAGTTGCACAGTCTTTAGGATGTGTTACTCTTTCAAACGTTTGCTTAGTAAACAAAAAATCACCCCCCTCTTTTCCTTCCCAAATGCACTAATAAAGCTTCTTCTTTTTGGCAGAAAAAAAAAGAGGAGGAGCTTTACCAATTCCTCTTCTCTGTGAGGTGACATTTGAAGTATTTTTTACAAATAAGGAAAACTGATACGAATTATTTTTGCAGAAAATTATATAGGGATAATAAAATCTGAATGGAAATTAGCCTTTCCTTCAAGAAACGGCAAGGAAAGCTGGAGTCAACTGATGGTTGTAAAACTTTATAGAAAGCTCAATGGAGAGATACCAAGTAAACTGTTTAATGATTTGCAGATACTTTGGGGACTCTTAGCAGAAAAATGTAAATTTCTCTCAACTTTGGCTTTTGACAGCTGAACTCAGTATGGTACGTGGAGAAATGAAGCTACAAGTTTTCCGAGTTGCTTTTTCTCTTAAATTGTGCCATGTGTCTCTCTTTTTCTCTGCCTTAAAAACAGAAAAGAGGAAGGACGAAAGGAGTAGTGCAAAAGAATGCAAAAGTAGTGTAAAAAAACAGGCACTCAGTGGGATAAACACTCTGTAGGCCAATTTCTAAGATGCCGTTTTAACTCCTTGTTGCACATGTTTCTATAGGAGGTCAGTGGCATTTTGTGTTTCTAAAATTGTTCTTAAATACAACGGACATGAGCTTATATTATTACAGTTAGTTGACTAAGTGTTTCATAAAAACTTCCCAATGAAAAACAAGGAGGGGGAGAGAAGACTGGGCACCTGTGGAGGAAGTCCTGATGCAACCGCAATGGATAGCCAAGTAGGGGCTGCTGGTGCCTGCTTGCTGCTGGGCGCTGGGCTACTTGCCACATATCAGCCACCCAAAGAGTGGGCGACCTCCGTATGTACAGCTGACAGTGTCTTCTGCAGCGTCTCTGTACCTAAAGCACTCAGGGAAAAGAAAAGCCAAAACACATGACATTAGCCATTTTCCAGTTGCGTTTCAAGTTTCAGAACTTCTTTCAAAGGAAAAAAGATTAAGTTCCCCTCAGTTGAAAGAGAACTGATGGAGATACTAATGCATTTTGCTTTGTCACTTGTTGCTCTGGAGTTTTCCCTGTAAGAGTTTAAAATAAAGTATCTCCCTGTTTTGCCTCAGTAACTTTTGGCTGAGGGCGGGGAGAGAGGAAACCCCTAAAAATGAAAGTTAAAAATAATCTGAAGAGAAAAGAAAAAATATAATGCCAAAATGCAAGAAGTACTTACTATCAGTATTAAGTCTGGGACTGTCTGCATGGCAGTATGGGTTCAGTCTTTTTCTTTTTTTAAATCATTAAATTTGAAAAATATAAATGTGCAGGTACTTGGTGATCTGTTGTCAGCATCACAAATTTGACAAAAGAGCAAAGTAGTATTGTTGCCGCTTTAAAAAGGAAGATATTAATGAAGAGCCATTCCCTGCTTACTGGTGGTTTTTTGAGAGATGAAGGTGGCTGCACTGCTTTCCTTACTGCTGCAAAAGGAAGCCAAGATCTGCGCAGCGGTTTTAAGGTTCATTAACCTTTATAAAAGAGGGAGGTTTCCTAAGAGCAGTCTCTAAGCTAGATGGTACAATCTGGATCATGCCAGTTACCAATTGCAATCTAGACAGGCATGGTTCTCCTGGGAGAGTAGGAAAGAATTTCATCCAGTGCAGAGTGATTAAATGATTCTTCCTAGAGGAGACAGAAATTAATTGTGAACTGCAGCCTGCAAATGGTAACATTCTTGGTGAGGGGTGCAAGGGTATATGATCGTCTACCTTTGTGTGAGACACAGTTAGTAAAAGGGGAAAATGAAAAACAAATAAAGCGGGGAAGATTTCATCTGCTCCGAAAAATCTGCTCTATTAGAAAATCACCTTCTAGCATTGCAAATCTGTGGCTTGAGGAAGAAAGTAAATGAGCTTGTTCATGCAACTTGTTTTGATGTGCATGCTTTCAGTGATTTGAGATGAGGCACCTGGGAGTGTGTTCTGTGGGTTTCATTGGGTATTTGCGTTTTTAAGAAAAAATAATTTCATTTTCTAAAGCGTTTCTGTCCATCAGTGATTCTAATATGTCTTACTGCATTTGTTGCAGCATCATCTTCCTAATCTAAACTCTTACATTTTCTTTCTAACCATTAACCTTTTAGGAAGGCAGAGTTTTAGTTCATTAATAGTTTGAAACTGACAGCCTGACGGCATCAAATGTAAGGATTCAAAATTTTACAGAAAAACAAATGTTATAAAGCGTGCCAGTTAAGACACATGGGTTTCTCTCCTGAACAGCAGCACATCAAGCATATTGGTACCAAAAGCCTGTCCACTACTGTCCCTGACCATAATTTGAAATTTTAAGCATGTGTCAAAATAGCGAGTTGTAAAGCTTTAGAATCTGAACTCACCAGCTGGTAGAACAGGTTTAACTGTGGAGAACAGTGACGTAAAAAGCAAAACGTGTACTCTTCTGCTCTCCAAGCTACCCAGAGTTTTAATGAAAATTACGTTTCTCTGTTCATATTAATTCATGGGGTTTTTTCCTACCCTCTTTTCCGTTCAGGAAGTTAAAACCAAAATTTTGCATCGCATATTTTACCTACTTATTTCTTTGACCATTATTTGAGACAGCACATATTTCTCTGGTGATTGGCATAACACTAAAGAAGATATTCTTCATCTGTGGTTTGTAGACTTCTGGTGGTCTGCAAAACACCTGGTAGTTTTAGCGCATGGATAGCTGAATGGGACATTTGGTGCTGGCTCAGGTCATTTGTTAATGGAGCTCAACAGCTGGAAACAAGAACTAAAGTAACTTTCCATTTATGCAGATCTGAAATCGCTGAAGGGTATTTTGTAATTGTAAACGGGAAGTTAGGAATCTGTGAAACAGTCTCTCTAATTAGATGTCTTCCCTACTGTGAAGGTTTGAGACTCTCCTTTTGATGCAAAACCATAAATTACATGAATGTGGAGGATATAAACAGTTACAGCTCGACATAAACATCAGTATCATTGCTGAGCGAGCAGTCTGTATTCATATACTGAAATACTGAGAGACAGTTAAAGCTTTTTCAGACTTGTTGACAGAGTCAAATTCATTCAGGAGGTTGGTAAGTTGTTACGAGCACTTCACTGATAGTGTTGTGGTAGTTGTAGTCCATCTTACAGGTCAGAAAAAGGTTGGGATGGCTAAAAAGGAAATGCAAAGGTGTGTTTCTGTACTGGGGATTTGTCTTTTTCATTAGAGTAGCTGACTGTCTGTCTGTTGTTTGCTTTTATAATCTTTTAGCGGGTTGCTCTGCTTCTGTGGGAACTACAAAAGGTGGCCCAGGAAAGCAGATTTACATAAGCTAGAAAGCTTTTTCTCCATTGAAAATTTCTGTAGTGGCTTACGAATCAGAGGATTTAAATCAACCTGTAGTAGTTACTGCTTCATAATTTTGAAAACTTTAAAAATAATTTTCTCCACATATGTTTGTTCTCCCCATGATTTAATTTTCTTTTTAACTGAAAAACTTTGTTTGGTAATGTTTGGGGGGAGACAGAAGTTGGAGGAATCATTTGAAGTTTCCCTTGGGTTATCACTTTGGTTTTATGTCACCTTGCTTTATGTAGATGTACTTTCCGAAGTGTACTGCATTTGATATTCCATTTCCATATGTTAAAGAATGAGATTTCCAGGGAATTAGAAGATCCTGAGACATCTGTAGTTGAGATCAGAATTGAGTCTGGGCTGGTATTGTGCCTTGAAACAGCGGTTGATATTGGAAGCCTAGGGAAGAGTGTGAGAACAGAGTAAACATACAGACAAATTCCTGCAGTGAGTCTTCATGATTTCTAGTCATTTTGAATTTTGTGGTTGATAACCCTGATGAATTTTTGTTTCCTCATCAAATAGGGTAGTCACGTTTTCATTGCATGTAACATGTTAGCATCTGTAACTCCTGTGAAAAGGGTTCTACTCAGCTGGATCACACATTGCGGGAAGGCGTTACCTCCCTTTGTTTGTTTTGAATGTGGTACCTGCTAATTTAATCTGATAGCCCTTAATTTTTATTACTGGAAGAGATAATGAGTGACTCCTCCCTAACTACCTTCTAAACCTGACTTTTATAGACTTGTCTTAAATCACCTGTGTGTATCTGTATTATTTTTTTCCAGGATGAGGAATCTGTTACATAGGTTTGATCATTCTTGGTGTTCTTTTGTCTCTCCAGTTCCTTTAGGGACTGAGGTGGGGTTGTGCGTGAGGAGGAAGGGTAGTTACAGCCACACACAATGATCTTCGATGGTTTTTATACAGCATTTTGATAGCACTTTCCATTGCTCTTTATTCCGTGCCAAAGTATTAACAGTATTAATATTACGTGTTTCAAAGCCCATAATTTCTGTCTAAAAATAACATTTTTCCTCCAAATGTGTGATTTCACTTTTCTCTGAACTGAATTTCTGTCTTTCCTCATTTCTGGATTATCTGTGAACATGTGGAAAACAACAGCTTTGATCTAGATCCCTGAGGGACCCCACTGGTCACCATGTTGAAATCCTGCCTTTTGTTTCCTATCTTTTAATTGGTTATTTTTCCAAGTTCATTTTTTTTTTTAAAGGATGAACAGTAAGCTCCTCAGTTTTAGTTTTTAATGTGCACTTAGGTCACAATTTCAATCTTCTTCAGGAGCCAAGAACTTTTTTATTTGTGTGTTTTAATGACAATTGCTATGATTTGTCCATGCCAAGTACAAAAGATCATACTGGACTTGCATTAGGATAACATTGTATTGCTGTAACACCAGTATTTACTGATTAGATTGCTGGGTTTATAGGTTTATTGAAATATCTATAGATAAACAGATACATATAACTAGATAGACATATATAGCTAGACAGATCTATAGATAGGTTAGCTGACTGCTGTACTGGCAGGCAATATGCATGGACTATGCAGCTAACATATTTAAAATTAGCATCTATCATGGGATTATGTTCACTGAATTTAGATGTCTGAGATGTTGCTAGTATTCAAGGTCTCTTCACAGTCTACAGACTAAAAGGCATTATTAGGACATGACCTTTCTTATCCCAAAGGAGAAGTCCTGATGAATTACATGCTAAAAGGGCTGTTTACCTTCAGTGACAGAAGGGAAGCCTGCAGTGACTGACCCATATGAATGCATCTGGCTCATAGATGATTTTTAAGTGAAATCAACTCCATCGTGTATAACTGCTTCAGAATGACCACATATTGTCATTTTACATCTCAGTGACAAAACCAGCTGAGTACTATTTATTGAGAAATATAACCAGATCACACATAAAATGTGAGAGACTGACATGTAGTTATAAAACAACAGAAGCAAGGGTCTATATGAAACCCTATATTTTAATATTTCCTAGCTTTTGAATGGCTAAGATATCTAATACAAGATAAGTCTAATTGCAGCACCTAGTGATTTCTCCTAAAAAAGATACACACCTGGAAAATTTACTGAAGAACTTACTATTCTGATCTTTGTTTCTTATTCATCCTGCCTTTTCCTTTTAAGGAATCTTTTAATGAAAGAAATGGACATTTAATTGTTGTTATCAAATAAAATGTGAAGGAGCAGCAAGCTCTGAGCCATCAAGGAACGTGGGCATACATTGATTAAATCTTTCTGATCTGCCTTTCTTCCTCGCTTTTCTGCTGTATGTAATCCTTCACAGTGGCATGCCAAAGGTAGTACGGGCTTGCCTTTTTGTCTTCATTTTGCCTTGAACATTCAGAACAACATAAATCATTCCTTGTCTATCCAGGTGATGTTATAGGTTCTCTCTATGTGTGATTTCAAAATACTTTTTTGACCTAAATAAGTAAAACACCAGTAACTTCTTCTATTAAATATTTCAGAAGTTACAGTTATTTTGAAAAACAATAGTTTTTAATCAAAGCAAATGTGACAATTCCTTACGGATTCAAAGCATTTGTTCTTAGACTTGGTGTAGTTTGAGCAGTTTAACTGATGAGAAGAGGTTGTTTTGCTTCTTTTTTTTAACTGTAAAAAAGTACATCAGAAGAATAAGCATCGATGACAAATCAGGAAAACAAAACCCCAGCAATATCCTCTTCTTTGTTGACCTCTGTACTGTTTGCTTTGATTAATTTGTTGCTTGCTTGTCTGCTTGGATTCCAGTGCCATGACAGTGGATGACAGACACAGCTATTGTAAAACACTCTGACATTCAGTACTCTGTTTCCAGGGCACCAAGTGAACTGGGAGTGGTGTAATGTAGTCACAACCTGTTTACCATTCTCTGGAATGAGATTTAGACTGTTGTAGTAGGACTTAGACTGACACATGCTATTTTTGTTCCCACCCCTCAACCCCCTTATTATTTTTTTTTGCATTCAACAAGTAACTTTTGTATTTGGTGAAAAGCCTTTAACCTTCAAGCAGGATATACTCGACTACTTGAATGTTGCTTTCCTCTAAAGCAGTGCTGGCATTAGTAGCCAGTTCCCAGAGGACTGATGTTTCATGAGCAGTTACAGGGCCTCTACCTTTTCGCTGTTGATTTCAGACAACTTGTTTGCTTTGTCCAAACTTGTAGCAAGAGTCATGCTGGTGGCTCAAATGGTGTTAAATTTTAGGGAGCTCTGATAGGATGAAGGCTTAGCTCTTTTGCTTTGTAAGATCAGGATTTTATTTGAAGGGACATTTTATTTAGAGATTTCTTAATTTTGTCTAGACAGAACTAAGGTGTCAGCGGTTTGTGTGCCTTTCACAGCACCTAAATACAAGGCTTTGCAACCTTTCTGTAGAAGGGTAAAACCTTTCACAGGTAAAACCTCTTTCAAAATTAAAAAGGGATGTATTTCTTTTCAAAGATATGCTGTAATTCAGAAGGTCTGTGTTCATCCAAGTCCAAAAGTCATCTAGTATAGACATCAGTTGGAAAAACTGCACCTAAGTCTGCTGGAATATGGACTAAATATCATAATGCATTATTTGCAAATTGTCCAGTAGAAGGTAACCTAGCTTCACTATGTACAATGAAACTATAATGAAATTTTAAAATACTTTAATTGCATTGTTGTCTATGTATTATGAAATATTTGCCAAACATCCCACTAAAAGCGTTCTGTGGGTGTGTGCCACAGCTGATCCTGTGGTCGGGGTGCCTAGTCTTCTGAGCAGAAGTATCATCTGGTAGATGAATACTAGAGCTGAGTACTTGAGTGTTGTTTGTATTTCGTCTTTTGAATAATGTAAAGGCCAGCACAACTGCAACCTTTCCTTGGGTTGTCCTGAGCATGGTCGAAATGTGATATGCTGGTCCCTGGTGTTATTAAAACACACTGTGAGATGCTCACCATGCTTTCCCAAGGAGCTTAACCTGGTATAAATGAGTGTTGCAACTGGGAGTTGTGCCTCACCCCTATGACCTTACATTTTCCTACCACAGTTTTACCCAAATGTTTGTGCAGCTGTTTAATGAAGCAGATAACATTAAAACTCTTTTGTTCTTCCTTCCCCTCCACAATCCTTTTTAACATGGATCAGTTCCCTCCTCTCCCTTTGCAGATACGCTAATGCCACAGCAGATGGGAGAAGTAGGGTCAGAAATCTGTGACCAAGGGTGGCTCCCAGGGGACGTGACCACCTTTGGTGAGTGGGAACTGGGCTATTCCCTCTCCTGCTCAGAGCAAGTGAATGATGAGACACCAATTAGAAAACATTCTGTCTCTCTGCTCATACTTAAAACTAGGAGCAGGAGAATAAAAATTATTTTGCTTGTCTGTCCTTGGAACAATCTGGTTGTAATTGAGGTTGTAGTTCAGGAGCATACGGATGGTATTTCCACCAAAGCACAGCTGAGTACAAAGTAGGAAGAAGCTATTTTAGATGATTGAGGCAATCAAATGTGGAGGTAGGTGCTTAATCACACTTTCCCTGAAGAATTTTTGTTTTTTCAATAAAGTTTTCTTAAATTTCCCATTACCCTCTTTGATGGGCCATGTGGTTGCCCTTTAGGAAAACTTAATTTCATCCTTTTTGGAAACCTCAGGACAGCAATACTTGATCATGCTGTCACAGAAAGTACTTTGTGTGGAGTTGAATGTTGGTATCAAGAGAGGGTAAGAACATTTTGACATCTGAAAGCCTTTGGGGTTTTTATATTTGGACTCTTTAATTATTTTTTTAAATTTGAGGTAGGCTAGGATGAATAAAGAATGATGATATTTCTTAACCACTTGAAGCATCTTAGAAAAAAAGAAATTAATTTGGCTCCCACCTCACAACACCATCATTATACATAGTTGTGAGAAGCTTGTTTATGCTTCTGTTCATCCAGAGCTGGAAAGGTATAGTGGCCATTTCTGCTTCCTTGTGAAAAAGTGCTCTCAGTTACAAAGCGTACTATTGAAGTCCATTAAAGAATATAGCTTTTATGTTGTAACTAATAGTGTCCTGGCCTTGGATTTGCACGTAAACCTGTAGATAAAATTCTTATGCATATAAACAACATTCAGAGATATTAGTTGAATGTCAAAAGGAAGTATTGCGATAAAAGAAACAGCGTATTTTTCCCCTGACCCCTTTTCCACTGTTTTCTGAAATTCTAAAAGTTCTCAAGAACTGTCTCTTCCTCCTCTGTATAAATTGACCCCTTTTCTTGTTATATTGTCACTATTCAAACTGACAATTGATGTTAAGCTTAAAAACATCAGTGTTTTCAGCTCATACAGCCCATTTTTATGAATTCTTTAATGTCTGATGTATTCCTTAACAATATCTTAATGGAGTTACATTTCAAATAGCAGTTCCAAAACACTTTATCTAGGGTAGAGACCTCAATACACTTTCCAGAATAAATACTCATGCGGAGTAATTATTTTTTTTTCCTTATTCCTGAGTCAATAAGCTGTTGCTTGGAGAAGTCTATATTGCTTAATGAGTAGTCCAAGGGTAAGTATGTTCCTTCAGTGCAAAAAAGTATAACAGAATCTTCTGTATAGACCTAACTGGTGCACAAGTGACAATTCAATTTGAATTTTCAGACAAAATGTTCTAGAGACAGAAGATCTGAATAACAAAAGTAAATAGACAAGGCAGTTTTCAACTGTATTTCCACCCTGAAATATAATTTTTAAATATCCTGAAGGAGGAAAGTTGTTCGCAGGTCTACTTTTCTTCCTCTGGTCAGGGTTGAATAGTCGTAGGGAAGGGCCGTAGTGCCCTCAAGTGAGAAAAAACTCACTTGTATATTGCCCATTATGTGCTCTGCCTCTCTTGTGTTCTCTGCTGTTATAGGGATAGCAGTTGAACCAAAGTATGTAAATGAAAGGAAATGAGACTGTTTAGATTGTACCGTGACCTGATTCCCACAACTGTGTGCCTCCTCAACCACTTTTGTAATCATTGTTAATTCAGTTTAGGAGTATAAGGCACTGGTCTGCAGTGACAAGGATTTGCAGTGTACCAAACTGCCATCGAGGCCTTTCTGCTAAGAGAACCTGTTATTTAATGCTGGACTGTCCTTCCATTGGCTTTATAAAACCAAGCATTAAGACTGGCAGGTTGCTGCTAAATCTGTCTCATCCCCTCTGAATATCTGAACACCAAATCATGGTCATTATTCATGCTTTAATCAGCTGTTTCTGCAGCAAGAGGGCACTTCATCCTCTTTCATCTTTAGGATTCACTTGTCAAGCGATTAGGGGGATTTGTGTCTGACAGCTAAATAATCTAATTATACTCGCCTTGCAGAAATAGTGGGTTCAAGATTCTGCCTGCTTTGTTGATATGTTCTCTTGCGTGTTAGGAGTCAGTCTAGACTTGGAGTCGGAAATCTGAACATGTTTCTTGTGTGACAGGACTAAGAAAGTCAGAGTGATATCTGCAGAGTGGAACAAATCTGGCTGCCACCATCTAGAAATGAGATTTATGGTAATTAGCATACTGGAGGAGGATAGAAGGGAAATGAAACAGTACCTTCAGGAGTGTCTCAAGCACCAGACTAGAAGGGAATATGCTACCCTTTTTGCTGATGCAGCCAAAAATTCAAGAGGGCTAGAGGGAAAATGCAGAACTTCACTTATCTTGGCAGCCTGGCGATTAGGACACTACTGAGAAGGGGTCATTATGGGCCTTCTGGTTCTTGCAGCATGTGACTTTTCATTGCAAACATTATTGACAAAATGATAGTGAGGTAAATGGAGAGACAGAGTCCATGCTGGGAGATGGCAGGAGTTGCTGTCAGGGTTGAGGATCCTACTTTTGGATTTGGAGTGTCTAAATTCCCAAAAAGCACTTCAAGTTCTAAATCTTCTTTTATGCCTGTGTTCCAAAGGGGTAAGATCTGCTTGCTTCTTGGGAATGTTGAACCTGATAGGTAGGAATGAATCGGGTAAACGACTAAATAATGTAAAAGCTGGAGTTGTATATCAGTGTTTGCAGCATAGATCAATGTGATCAATGTGATGAAGGCCTTGAAGACCATAGTTTTTTTTTAAATGGAATTTAAAAGGAAGAATGGAGGAATAGGAAGGATTATAGGGAAATCTTCAGTTCCACCCAACATTAAAGTGTTATTTCTCACATGTTTCCTTTTTTAAAAATGAAGGAGGTTTTGATAAATTATGCTGGGCCTTCAACTGGAAGAAAGACCAAAATAGCCTAGTAACTAGTCTCTGAAAAGAAAAGTCCATGTCTTAGAGATGTGTGTTGGATCAGCAAGAAGTTAAATTGAGCTTGCTTGCTTTTCCTACCCACCAGTAAATTTGGTAGATATTTGACCTGTATGGGAGTACGAATGGTAAAACTGTTGCAGAGTAAGAAGGGAAGTTTTGGCTCATACGGAAAGAAATGTGTCTTGTCTCTCATTTCTCTTTCTTGTCAGAAAAATTGGTAACTGTGAATAATAGTACTTGATCTGGGGCTTCCAGCACACAGATCTTAGTTATACTTGAGGTTTTATCCCGTTAAAGCAGAACCATCAGACTTAACGGTTCATAGAGGATTCAGTGCCTCCAAGAGTGAGGAAAGTCTATCTTGCATGTTTCCTAATGAACAAATAAGTATCATATTAATTTTCATGGAGATAGAAATACCACTGTCTTTCGGAGAGTGGTAACCCTTTTCCATGCAAATGCATGGATCAGTGTAGACCAATCATAAACACAAATAAATAAATAAATAAAAATAGTAATAACGATAAAATCTCCTTTAGTACCATTTTACAGGAAGAGTAAAACATCTCGGCAGCAGAGGTCCATCTGAAACCAGATTTACATGGTTTATGCATTTTTTAATCTCAGTGGTGCTTATGTCACCCCTTGGGTGTTCTTACAATTAAAGAATACCAGTTCCAATTGTCTTCTGTCCCTGTCGTACAACAAATTCATGTGTCCCTCCTCACTAAAGTGCATTCTGTGCTACCCTAATTTAAATTATTTGAATTATGACTTTCTATATCCTCCTAGTAGATATAAACCTTCCTTCCTCTCCTGACTGCAGAATTATGGGACAACTTTGGTCATTCCACAGTAAATGATCATTGGATCTTGTAGGTCACTGTGATCTTTCAGCACATTCCATGTGCTGAAAGTTTTGTGCTTCTCTTCATCTTTCAGTCAGGAGTCCAGCTTATCATTTCTTTGCTCAGGCTATTTCTATATGCCCAAAACCAGTCATGTCTTGAGCTACTTTGTTCCTCAGGCTTTTTACCTTTTCTCCTGAACAAATTGCAACTCATGCAAATGCTGCTTTCTGACCTGTGTCCTAGCTCACAACAAAAGAACAGCTGATTTATTACCTGCACAGGCATTCTTTCTGAAAGAGCAGATGAATGAATGTTTTCAAGCACTGCACTTGCGTTTGCTTCTATAAATTAAGAAATTATATTGCAGCATGACCTTCCCACTGGCATACTCTGGTTTCTTTCTCTTCGCTCATGACCCTTTTGCTGTGACTTTTAGCTTGTTAAATTTTGTCTTCTTGTGGGTTTATCTGGGTTTTGGTTCCATGGCATAAGATCAATGATTCATGATAAAGCAATTACCAGATTATTTCCTTTAATGAATAGTTCCTGAATAACAATTTCATTTTCACAAAAGGAAAAACTCCCCTAAATTAAAGTTTCTGGATATTCCTTTAATAAGCAGTCCTTTCTGAGCTAAATAGCAGTGCAGGTTAGAGTATGTGCTCTCATCATTTTCCAAACAATTTTATGAAGCAGAACTGTGAATAAAGGCTTGATCATGAATGAGCACGTACCGAGATGTACAGCTCTCTTGAACTGCTCTGTTTGCCTCTGAACCAAAAGCTGTCTTCCCAGTCTTGCTTTCATCTTGAAGGCTTTTATCTGTGTGAATGCCCGATGGCTTCACATTCTTCGTTATATCTCTTCCAGTCCAATTTTCCCTGCTTTCCAGCTATATCTCAGAGTCAACTCTTTGTCATCATCCTTCTTGATATTAAGCTTCTTCATCACAGCCAGGTCATGCTCTTTTCTTAGTTTTGCCCTCTGCTGATTTGCAGGATTCTGTCATCTCCTATTTTCCTGTTTATGTCCCTATTCACTGCTTCAGGTAATGCTTCTTGTCTCTCATTCCCACCTCAACAAAGAAGTTGGGAAGTTCTGTAGAGTTTTGTGGTTGATCTCTCTTCCTCAGCAGTGCACAAACTCCAGATCATAAGCAGAGCTTTAAGCTCATCAGAAGGTCAGTAGTTTCTGCTGCTCTCTGCAAGTCAAGTTGCAAGAAAACACTTTTGGGTATTGCAAGTCTGTTTGTGTTACTTGTCAACACGTATTCTATGACTGTCTTGTGCACAACTCTCAAAAATATCTGTCTTCCAGGAGTGCTCTTTTACACAAACTAAAAGCCTTGTGCGTGTTTTACTCCCTTTCATAGATAAATTTTGACATATTTCGTGTACAAAATTACTGATACGGAGTTCTTTGTATTCTTTATACACCTTGAAGTTTTTCAACTACTTCAAGTGCTGTACTCCTACTGCTTTGCATACAGACCTGTGTTTTCCTCACGGTCCCCAAGAGATTCTCAGTGCCTTCAAGACTAAATCTAAGATCTCTTGTTTCTTAGCTTTTACTCAGAAGACCACTGGAGTATGGAGGAGGTATTGTGGTGTTTATGAATGTCTTACCAGCAAAAGATGTTGAGCTACAGCTAGGGCTTTTAAGTACTCATATCTGTACAAACTAATAATTACACTTATGTCCTCAACTACGCGTGGCTGGGATTTTAAAGCCAGACAGCTTCCTTGGTAGGGAGTAAAGGTGAGAGAGGAGCTAGCATGCATTTAGTTACTGGTGAAGATACATAAAGATGAATGTCACCAGTTGTATTTTATTTTGTTGGGGGCAGATAATGGTTGTTTACTGTTCTTTCAGCTTACCTGTCTGAGGCTGATTATTGCTTATTATAGTAGTCCTCTGTAACTTAGTTATTTTTGATGAAAATAAACAAAAAAGGGAACCATTTCAAGATACGTGGTCAGCTTAAAAATCACACTCGATATAGAATGACTGAAATGAATACTCCTTGTATGGACAGAAGGCAAGGTTGTTTTTTTTTTTTCCGCCGCACTCTTCTTTCAATTTTACTTTTGCTACTGAATAGCACCTTTCTATAAGTGATTTAATCACATATTCAGCCTACCAATGAAATTTCTGTGAGTCTTGCCTGAAACTGTGTTAATGAGTTAATGTTTAAAAATGTTAGTAAACATTTTTTAAAGGGAAAATTTGAGGATCATATTATTTTGAATTCTTTATCATTTAAAAAAAAAGCTAACACCCACAAAGCTAAGTATCCTTTTATTTGCCTCTGTTTCTTTACTGTCCTTTTTCAACTTCTATATTTTGCATTTCCATTACAGTTTTTTATGTTGTCCAACTTTTAACTGAACCTGTAAATTTTAAAGGAGAATAATTTTTTTTTTTCAGAGTGTTGGGAAGAAATTACCTCCAGCCACAGCAGCTCAGGAGCCAACAAAAATAGAAGTGGACAGCAGAACAAAAAGTAGGTTTCGTAGTTTTTTCTTCTTTGCACTTTGTGCTATTAAGCCTCTTAAACGCAAGCTGAGTACCTTTCTTTGGTTTTGGCTAAAAGAGTGTCCCGTATATATGACAAGCAATGATGCAGATAGATAAACTTTGAGTAGGCAGTGCGTAGGCAGAATGCTTTGTTTCACAGAATCCTCTGAATTGTTTTTGCCCTGATAATCCTACCTTGAGTTTTCTGCCACCAGAAATCAAATTAAATTGCATGATCAGCTTTCAGCCTTGAGGGTACTTCAGAATTAATCAGAGTTGAATAGATCCAACTTTAGGCTGTAACTTGTAGGTGGGTCATGAAAAACATCCCTGGTTGTGAGTGTCCTTGCTTTTTTCCTCTTTTTTTCTTTCTTTACGTAGCAGAAATAATCTATGCTGGTGGTATAGTTTGTATGGGAAATGAACAGTTTTTAAGAATTTCAGTTCTGGTTTTGTCATTTCAATGATAAGTAAACAAAAAGCAATAATTAAATCTTTTAGGCAGGTCTCAGTGCTGTTCTAGGGAGTCATATGGAGCTAGCTTATCAAATACCTTACATATATATTCCCTGTCTTTTGATTTTATTTATATAAAGTTGTAACTTTTTATATTATGGATTCTGGTAGAAAAGCATGTGAAAGAAAATAACATAGCCATACATTGGACAAGAAATTTAGTATAATATAAAATGTTGACTTTTAAGTCTACAGTCCTTCTCCTTCCTTCTAGATAATTAGCAGATAACATTTTGTCTCAGCACTGAAACACATACAGACATAGGAAGGCAAGCATCCGGAGCAGCAGAATAGAGGCTGTCTGAGAGGAGCGTGTGGTTACGATCTGTTTTACCATGTCTTCAGTTCAGAGTTGAAAAAGCAGTCTGAAACAACTTTTAGAGAGTTACTGTCCATTAGCTGCACCACACTAATTGACTTGCTGCATCCTCTTACCTTGTTCCCCTTATTACATAAGGCTCTTAATGGGAAGTACTGCAAGGACTTAGTTGCCCTGAGGAAGAACTTGAAATACCGAAAATGTGCAAACTGATAATGTAGAGCAGGGCTCCTGAATGAATGTGTTTTGGAATTACATGCAGCTTGAGCAGGTTAAGCTGACCTGAGTGCAGGTGCCATCAGAACGGGTGGTCCCATGGGCTTTCCGACCTGCAGCACTAACACTTCTTTGGTAAGACAGGCTAGGAGACAGCTGCCTCTTTCCATGTTGGCTTATACTTCTGACAGCTGAAACTGCTCATGAAGTCACATCCTAGGGTACTGGGGTTTCATACTTATACCAGTTATAAACAAGTGTGGAGACCTTCTGAACAGTTGTTAGAGAACTGTGCCTTCTACAGTGGCACATTGAGCTCTGGCTGACACAGAAACACTTCTCTATCAACACTTTCGTTGTCTGGTTGGTTCTTCTTTCACCTTTCTGACATTTCCCTTGGTTGTGCCTTTTTGGTTAGAAAATCCCTCTTCCTTTGTTGCCATCTATTTTCACCATGGTTGTGTGCAAACATCACTAAACATCTCTTTTGCCAGAACTGGTGAGAAGGGTGAGCTGTTTATTTGCATGATATCTTTGCATGTTATAAATTTTTATGAATTTTACCCATATTTTTTATTTAGGACATTTTTCTGGAATCTCGGAGGCCTCAGTAGAATTTTTCACATCTTTCTTCTTACTTCTTACTACCATAAACAAGCTTGAAAAAGTATTGAATCAAGGGAAGTTTCCAGTCCCAGAAAACTGATGAATATCCTAATTACAGTGTTCATTCCACTTTGGAGCTCAGCTACTTTCACTTTTGCATGGGATGGTAGGGTCCCAATCTTCCTTGGAGTCTGTAACTGCTGAACAAAACAGATACTGTGCCATTCCCCAAAAAAGCAGCAAGAAACAGAGAATCCATAGATTGAGCTCAGTATGGAGAGGGTGCTTTTGGATATGTGATTTAAGTTCCCTTGGGATTACTGCTGGAGATATATGCTGCAAGCAAGAGACAAATTACATTGCTAGAGGGATAATACAATTTTTTGTCTGCCACCTATTTCCCTCCATGGCTGAAGCTGTTATTCCTTAGCCTCAACTGTGTAAAAAATGCAGTTACACTGTGAAAGAGCCTGCTGAGAGAGGAAACGGGGAGCAATACCATCTTCCCTCTCTGCCCGCAGAGGCTTCAGCATGAAATGATGGTTGCTGCCCCTTCTCACATCTTGATTTGAGTCTGCTTTTTTCCTATAGCTTTCCTGAGGTGATAAAGCAGTGATTTGCAGCAAGACAACTTGTGCTTACAATTTGCTGTTAGTACATGCAAGATGGCTGAAGTTCTGCAATTATATGAGGTGGTCAGAAAAAGAGACAGAGCAGTCAGTATGCTTTATATGTGCATCTCTCAACAATAGACTATGAAAATCTCTCTAAAATGTGGTCTTAAGATTTTGAGGGAGAAACTCTTTGGGGCCAAAGAGGACTTTCTGGTGAAAGCGAGAGCACAGTGAAAGCACAAGTCCTTACACAGTTTGAGTGTTCCCTTGGAAAACTTCACTAACCTTTCAGGAATGAAAGAATACATCTTTGAAGAGGAGAGGGCTGTGTTTAGGTTTGTGGGTGCCTCGACTTATAGGGGAATTATTCTGCAATTGAATTTCCATCTCTCTTAGGCAGCTGGGATGGAACATGCACGTGTCTGTGTTTATAATCTCTGGGGTGAGTTGTGGGGTTTTTTTTCTGTGAAGTAGCTTGCTTTTCATTTAAGTGGCTTGCAGTGAAGGGGCTACGGCTGTACTGTAGAAAATCAGTATACGTTTTTAAGTAGTTCTGTTGGATTCTAAAATTCAGCAAAGCAAAAACATTCCCTTTGACTGAGAGTGCTATTGCAAAAAAAAATGGAGTATAAATAAGCAGATAACAAAAAAGAATAGGCAGTAAGGCACAGAATGCATTGATCACGGCACTTAATTTGATTGCTCCACTCACTGACTACTTACAGTTTGTGTTAACCTATTGTGTAATAGGAATACCAAAATTCTGTCAAGCAACTAACCTTTTTGCATGATGGTAGAAGGTGTAAGGAGGAGCTGAATCTAGATTAATGGGGCTTTAATTACTTCTGTTTCTATTTTTTATTTGATGAGGTGGTATTTTGGCAGTTTTTGAAGTTCTGTGAAA
Source organism: Nycticryphes semicollaris (assembly GCA_013400055.1). Classification (NCBI taxonomy): domain Eukaryota; kingdom Metazoa; phylum Chordata; class Aves; order Charadriiformes; family Rostratulidae; genus Nycticryphes; species Nycticryphes semicollaris. The sequence continues at coordinate 189,581 of VXBJ01003310.1, read as the reverse complement.
ATATTTATTAGTGCATTTATGAGTCTTGAGTGTAGCAATTAATAGTAAACCCAAACTCTGCTGAATGCAGTGTGTGGATTTTTTTCATCTGGTTTGTAGTTTTGGTAACAATGATGTAATTTGTCATGAGATTTTGTACATTTTATTTCATTTCAGAAACATTTAATGAGTGATAGTTATGGAGAGGAAGCTTAAATTCAAAGAACACTAATGCTCCTTGTTCTTACTTAGTATTACTTTGTTTGTGTCCATATTTATTGGTGCATGATTTAGACTTCATCAAGGGGGGAAGGTTAAGCCTCAAAAATCACCTATACAGATTTGTTGTTTGTTTTACTAAAAATAAATAAATAATCAATTTCTGAAAAGTTAGAAGTGTGAATCCAAGCCTAGTCATTAGTTTACCTCAGATGGAGGAAATCTTGCCATGGAGTGGAACTATTCTTGCCTAACAACATAGAACAGAGGTAAGAGGAGGGCATTGCGTCATCCCGGCCTAAGAGGAAAAGCAAATTCCAGAGTTACTGTCCCCTGTGAAATTTAGGCATGTTTGTCTGTGGGCTGCTGGCTTGAACATCACAGCTCATCCTAAGAGCCTGGCAGGAAAGCAAATAGAAGAGACATGCTTTTAAAGTGAACAGGGTCCACTGATACCGTAAGTGGAGTTTGCTCAGTTCTGGTTTGAAAAGCGTAATATTTAACCAGTCTCTCAAAATACAAGCAAATGAATTTACCTGCTACAATATTGCAGGACCCCAAGTCATATAGATAGTCTAATACATTTACATCAGTGCTTTACACTACAATTGTAAATACATATTAAGCCACTGAATTCTCTGGGTGAAATACAGGGCTTGCAACACCTGAGATAATGAAGCAGCTGTATTCTGTAGGAATACTACGCCTTGCTGTTGTTCTCCCTCTTTGAGGCAATGGTTTTTTGAGGACCCAGAGACAGTATCAAATAGACCACATTTTGCACTTGGGACAGACTGTGTCTGAATATAAGGTGCTAAACAGAGATGCATGTTAACTACCCCCATAAAATATCCAGTTCTTTAGAGGACAACCCCTTTATAGTGTTTAGGATGGTCTCAAGACCTTTTCTTCAGTGAGATGTGTGCAGTGACAGACCACTTGTGGCAAATATCTAGTTCTTTGCTGCTGCTTTTTCTTCCCAACTTCTGAGCTACAAGGACAATGCTGGGAAGGGGAATTGCATGTCATCTTGGGTCCCTGGGGTCTGTCAGAGAAGCTAGCAACAACTTTGTTCTTCCTTCCAAAGGACAGGTCTAAGAAGGACATGGGCAGAGAAGATACTTATTGTTGTGTTGTCATTGTACCTGGTCTAGTTGGAACAGCACAATTTAAAAATCACAGAATGTAGCCAAGGGGGAATATTTTCAAGCGGGATTATACCTGGCCCAAGGCCTCCCATCTTAGAATATGCTGGACCAGAAGCTGAACATCCTGCATTAGATCCAGCCTGTTTGAATTGTAGGATATGCTGTAAGGTTTATCTGCTCACTCAGTTCCCTGAGCCATTAACGCCCATTGCCTATGGCAAGCTGTTCTCCTTTGCTTGGGGGGAGCTGTGAGTTTGCAGAGAGAGACTCCGTGGTCTGACAGAGTAAATTATTGTTGAATTAATAAATAAGGACTGAAAAGCACATGAATATAATCTTTTCTCCTTCCTTGCTGTTTCCAAGACGTCTGCTGTTGGGGGTTTATTAGCAGGTATATTTTTAAAATGTCTTCATCTTAGTAGAAAGAAGAGAGGGTTCTGGAAGCACCGTCTGTGATGTGTAAACCCAGCCTTGGATGTCAAATGTAAAAATGAGATTTATCATCTACAGATGAGGGATGCTTAATATTGTATCTTAGTTTGAAGCTTTAATTTGACTGAAGTCTATTTACCAGGACTGTAATGGGATATATATATTATTTTGACCTTTATTTTTTGGTGTTTTTTTTTTTTTACTTAGAAAACCCTCAACTTCAGCAAGTTACAGTTGGTCTCTAAGTGCTCTGTCTGAAATAAGTATTTCCTTTTATCTTTTCTTCCTTCCTATCTAAATATAACTGCTGAAATTAGATTCTTCTACATCTTTTTGTGGTGTTGTGCTCTGCTGAGTAAGAACAACTTTAGTCCCAGTGACATAACCTATTAGATTCTTCTCTGCTTATACTAGTCTAATTTTAAAGGTTCATATTATTTTGAGTCCTATTTGCTTTGGTTTTACCTACTTAAATCTTGTTGGCTTACCATTCCCTCAGAAATTTGAAAGCTGACTTTTTCCAGTCACTTACATTGTTCCAAATCCATCCATGCTGTTGAGACCTACTTCTGTTGCAGCATGATCCTCAGGGCCCTTGTTAGGCAGAGGAATGTATTGATTTAGTGTATGCCAGTGTGAATTGCACTCAAGGAGTCCAGATTTATACTTTACATAAACCATGGATTTTTTCCAGAGCTGTACCTTCACTCTGTGTTCCTGTGCCAGCCTTCAGAGCAGAGGGTGGCTGTAAGCCTGTCCCAGCTCCCTCTTGTGCCTCTCACACGTGGCTTTTCATGAGCTACATCAGCATTTGGTTGAGCTTAATATCTGGTTTTTGACATTTTTCTCTAGTTTAATTCCTTGTTTCTCTGCTGTCTGGAGATTAAAAAACCAAAAAAGTTAGGAGCTTGGTGGGGAGGGCAGGTAGGTCCTGGGAGAACAAAATTCTTGACATTAAAACTAGAAGGCGGAAAAGTGTAGACATTTTCTATGTGTGAAAGACTATGAGTTCTTTGATTAACATCTTGCAGCTTTTGACAGCCACTTACTGCGAGATCCACATTGACACATACTTTTAGAGGAAAGCATGAAAAAAAAGAAAAAAGAAAGAAAGCACTTTATTTAGTGATTATCAACTGACTTTTTCAGATGCTGAAACCACAACCTTCTCTCTACTCTTGTCTGTTGGGGTCTTCATCTTGAAGGATGATTCAAATTTACAGTCTTCAAATAGCAAAGGGAAGATAAGGGAGGATTGTGTTGTAGGACTTGAGAGACATGAGCACCCTGGAGACACTTGCTGTTCAAAGCAATCTTTAACCTGAAACAGATGGGATTCATCCACGCCTTAAGCAAGAGCTGTGCCACTGGCATCCTTTCAGAATAGCATCATTACTGTGGTGTAGTGGCTATTCTTCTCTGTTGCTTAGCCGTTCATTGAGCAATCTAATCTTGAGATAGTGTATAGATCATGTATTATGTAAAGGTTATAGACAGTGTATAGATTATATACTGAATGGAAGAAAATTTATGTACTTGAGAAATGGATACTCAGGATACTCCTTGAGCCTAGATGGTGTTTGGCACTGAGAACCCAGCCTGACTTGTGTTCTGTATCCCAAAAAAGAGGTGCTATGCCTGTTTCCAGTAACCAGAGACTTCCCTGAGTGTACAGCACTCAGCTTCTTTAGTGCACTATTCTATCTGCATCACCTCTGTACTAATTCACTGAATCTATTATTTAGCAAAACTGTGTTTCGGGATGCAGATACTCTCAGAATAAGAAAATAACCAGCCATGATTATTTAAGCAATGTACACACTGAAGTGTAAAAATGTGCTGAATCTCATGTTTCTTGTACGTGCTGCTCTGCATCTTCCTGACCTAAGTCAGTATTTGTCAACCTTTCATCAGCTTTTACATAAAATGTTATTATATTCTCTTGAAGATAAGATAGTGAGCAGGCAAATCATCCCAGCTGGGTCCATGAAGAGAAATCCAGACCGGTTCTCCAGAAAGCAGTAAACTAGCAGTTAGACTCCATTTTCATCGCCTGGAATCTGAGTTGTGATGTAGTGGTTCTCACATGCCCAGTCACTTGGCAATGTTACCAAATGTTTATTTGACAGTGCTCCCTACTCTCAGAAACAGTGAAAGAGGCTTATTTTTTCCTTGCTGCTATTTTTTTTTTTCAAAGACTGTGTTAATTGCCTTCATCTGACTCTTGTTTCTTCAGAGACATTAGAGGGAGTATGATGGGTTGACCCCAGCAGTGGCTAAGCTCTACCCAGCCACTTGCTCCCCCACAGGGGAGAGAATAGGGGGAGCAAAATAAGAAAACTCAGGGATAAAGACAGTGAGTGTCTCATGGATAAATTCAGTAAGTGAATGAAAAAAGAGGTGGCACAAAGGCAATAATTCACCTACCAGAAGTAGACCAATGCCCAGCCAGTCTCCAAGCAATGGCTGCCTCCAAAACCAGCACACCCCAAGCCCACTCTTTTTGATTGTTGAGCTGGAGGTTATATGGCACAGAATATCACCTTTTCTCAGCTTGATCAGCTGTCCCAGCTGTGTCCCCTCCCAGCTTCTTGCCTACCCCTGGCCTACTTACTCAAGGGCGGAGTGGGGAAAAAGAGAAAAGACAAAGCCTTGGCACTGTGCAGGTACTGCTCAGCGAAAGCCAAAACACTGGTGTGTTACCAGTGCTGCTTTAGTCACAAATCCAAAATACAGGACCATGTGAAGAAAATTAACTCCATCCCAGCCAGAGCCAGTACAGGCTGGGGCCAGAAAACCAGTGGGTAATGATCCTGGATAAAGTTAAATTGTTGTATTCAGGAAGCCAGTGCCACGTAAAATTCATGCCTTTTCTGCATGGCAGTGTGAGAACTGGAGAAGAGCTTTCTCTTCTCCATTAGTACCATTTCATTTCTTAGTCTGATTGTGCTTACAGCCAGCAGCCCTGCACATGCACGTTTGTTGACTGCTTATTTAAGGTTGATGTTCCTGCTACTTTGGCATTTGGGATGCAGCTTCTGAGTCAGAGCCCTAAATTTTGGCATGTGAGTTTGGTGTCAGGGATCCAGTGGGTCCCAGTGAAGATCTGTCACTGATGCCCAGGGAGTTCAGAGCATGATTCAGCTAATTGAATGTCAGTGTCTGCTCTTGGGGTGAAGAGCGGCTCTCAAGGCTTTACTCAGTTTAGTGACTTGCTCTCCATTAACTGTAGTGCAAATGTAGACACTGATATTGTCGGTTTCTAACATCAGATGCCCAAGTCTACATCCAGATGCCAGGCCCAGCCTTGGGGCTGAAGTCAGTAGCCTGCATCTGGAAGTGTTTGAGATACCCCAGAGTACTTTGGCTTGCCCGCAGCTGCCAGGCCAGAGGGACCTGGCTCTTCCCATAGATTGTGCATCATATCAGCCAGTCATGTGGGTATCTTACTTACGAGTGTCTGGACAGCTGAACTGGCCACCCTGGTGGAGCCTCAAATACCCACAAGTATGATAATGCAGGTTCTCTTAACAGTAGATACAAGAAATAAGTCCCGGTTCTCTTAACAGTAGATACAAGAAATAAGTCCTGTTGTCTGAAATTAATTTAGATTTCTGTGGCCTGCAAGTACCTGTTTCTCTACATCAAACATGACAGATGACTAGATTTAGAGGTCATCAAAATAGAGACAGAGTGAGGTGAACACTTCTACAAAGTCACATGCCATTCTACAAAGGGTTTGGTAATTTCTTTGTGTTTCTTTGGTCTTTTTAAACCTGCTGTCTTAGAGAACACATATTTTTATACATTATTTAACAGCTGGAATATATATTCCTTTTTTATTTGTAAGGCACATTGACATACTTATCTGTTGCACAGCAACATGTTGTAAGTAACTGCTTTTCATGAAAACTGCCTTTTATGATTTCTGAGTAGGAGTGCTGGCTGCTGTATTTTCCAGATGAAAGTTGAGATGATGCCCTTATTTATAGATAGTAGAGGGAAAAGGGGGGAAGAAACTTTAGTCAAAACTCTTCTTTTATGCAGAATGCACAGAAGGTTTAGTTATGAATGCCTTTACATTTATTAATGTATTATATATTATTGTAGTGTCTTTATAGATTCAGAAATACCTGTTTTCTTGCATTCCAGGGGATAGATAAGCTATGTCAATCTACTGCATTCTTTATGCTTCCAAATGGTGGAAGGCTGCACCAGTGGAACTATTGAAGCAAGTGTCAGATACAGGCTTACTCTAAGCAAAATGGTTTGTGGCAGGTTGCCATCTGGAGCAATTTCATTTGAGATAATGGTTCTATGGGCTCCAGCACCAGCTCCCTGGATGACGTGTGCGGGAATGCTCATCAGTGTGCAGTTTTTTAAATATTTCATACTGTTTATGAAGGTCTAAAATCCAAAGAGAAAGGAGGTAAAATAAAGCAGCACAAAGAGACACTTGTGGAACGTTTTATGAAGATTTTCACCCCTGGACAAGCAGTTGCAATAAAGTGGTAATTTATCACATTAAATGTTCTTCCTTTCAGCCAAGGAGTATTGCAAAGTGATATTTCCATATGAAGCACAGAATGATGATGAACTCACAATCCGAGAAGGCGATGTCGTCACACTTATCAGTAAGGTAAAAGCAATATTTTTCTCCTATAAGCAGGGATCTGGTTTTTAAAATCAGCATCATTGAATTGCAGTAAAAACCCTATTTGTGCCTTTGGCAGGGTGCTTCTTAAAACAATACTAGTTTGACAATGGAGCATTACATATACTTTCGAGTGTCCTACATTTCCCTTCCTCTTGTGTTTTAGAGCCTTGCCTTGATAATGTTAAGTGAAGAACAGCAGATGTGTACTATTGAGTTTACAAATTTATACAATTAATTTTAATCTGTTGGCTGATCTACATAAATTGTAAATTGATTCTTGTAACAAAAATAAAACCCTAGAAAATAAACTGGAAGACTCAAGAAAGCAGCAGCTTTGAACAACTCTGTTAAGTGTGTGAGTTATCTTTCTTCTAGGGATTGTGAATTGGATTTTGTGGGTTAGATGGAGATAATGTGCCTAAATTAGCTTAATGAACTAAATACTTATTTAAAATGTAGCCACCCTTAAAACAATGCTAAAGCAGAAAAAGGTAATAAAATGTAAATTAAATAATTTTAGATCTGTCTTATTTTCTTTAAAATTACTTGAAATTATTCAAGATTAGAAATTAAAACCATTGCCAGGATTTATGCTATATGTCCAAGAACTGTACAGTAAGATGGTGAGTAAACCTTTGGTTTTCTTCTAGAAGAGCTGTGCGCCATGTTACACAGAATGGATTAATTGTTTAGGTGCACTTAAATTTCCTATTCTTGTTTAAAGATTTCACAGTCTGTTTAAATATTTTTGATGGCTGGACATAAGTATTTGGGAAAAGAAAGCTACAAACTAGAGTTTTGCATGATGAAGACGAATTGTAATGATGTGCACAATGGTGCTGTTGTTTGGTTTGCTTAAATGGAAGTATAAAAGAATGAATTCTATAATTGATAAGTTTCATAAAAAATTGTTACTTGCCTGAGCAATTTGGCAAGTGGGCGGAAAACCCCAAGAACCTTGGGAAGTACATATGGGGCAGTGTTTGCCATATATGAAGCCATTTGCAATCCTAGAGGATATCTTCTTTGTCCTGAAGAATATACATGTAACTGAGGAAAAAAAATCAGACATTTGGTAGGAAGAGAAACTTCAAATTTAAAACAATAAATTGTGTACATTAAATGTCCTTTAAAGATTTGTCCTCACTGACATTTTTGTTTAGCTTATCTTGGAAACTGTCTTTGCCTGGTTTGGAATGTTATGTGAGTATTTAACAGTGTTGCTGATCATGGCAATGGTTTTTAAGATGTCGTTCCTGTCCATTTTATGCTTTATTGACCAGGTTGACTCTTGACTCTGAGAAGGCTGGTCTCCTGGTGGAGCTGTGTTCTTCAGTATATGTAGATAAAGAGACAGTTACTTCACTGAGGTTTCAATATGAGATTTTGTTTGCTTGCTTTTCCCCATTTGCTTCTTCCTGCTGCCACTGCCCCTGTAATGGAAGGCTTTTATAATAACTGAGCTGATGATTTGGTTGAATTGATCAGATTTCCCAACCATGCAGTGAGAAGTTTGTCAGTAAGTTCTCTAGTATATGCCCCTGTTCTGCTCTCCAACTTGATGGTATCAAGCCACTGCAGACATTTTACTCAGTTTTCTTCTTTCTGTACTATGTCATATGTCCATGAGCAGTTATATCAAACTGTTCCTCTAGAGAGTGGAGGATGTCAATGCAAAAAGGCTTGACATTTCTCCATGGATGTTTTTTTATGCTTTGTCTGAACTAATCTGAGGTATTGAAGAAACAGTGCTTAACAAGGAGTCTCTTTGCAGATTCTTTTGTGGTTTGCAGATCTTGTTGCAGATGGACTTGTGTGTGGGGGGTTATCTGTTTTTAGCACACAGTTTAAAAAGTAAAATTCAAGTGATGTGGAGTCAGGGCCCTTGTTGTAAAGTTCTGGAAACAATGGGGTCTCCTCCATGCTCTACCATGCAATATAGTAACTTTATTTTAATGCAAATCTTCTGAAGCAGGTGTCTCTTGTAATTTTTCTTTTGGTCAGCAGTAACGAAGTCAGCCTCACCTTTTTGCCCACTAATGGCTGCTAGAGACTTGCCTTTTGCCTGGAATTCAAATCACCACGCTTAAAGAATCCTTTACGTACCTGATTAGTGATCCATACTGACTAGGAGGAATTAAATAGAAATATATAAACTACTTCAGAAACTATTACCATGGTTTTGTTTTGCTATCAGCTTTGGAGTTTCTTTTAATCTATTTGCAAGCAATTGTTTTGCAGGATTTGCTTTCTGTGCTGGGCAGCATTAGACAAAATTAATTCATCCCAATTACTTAGACCAAGGAGAGAAGATTGTTATTTTTAAAGAAAGAGATGGGTGTCATGGTACTTCCTGCAACTATTATCATAAAATAATGTAAAACCAGAAAGTTGCTTGACTTCTCAGTATGAAAAGTCCCTCACTAGGCTAAGCTGTTTTCACGCAGTCAGATCTATAAGAAAGTTGAAGACTCACCATTTTAACTCATACTGAATTTGCATTTAATTGAAAACAATGGGATTCATGAGAATGTGTGGAAGTGGCTGAAGTAATAAGGAATGAGTCACACAAGAATGGGAGAGAAAGCTCATGAAATTAATGCAAAATGAATTACAAGAATCTTAGAAAGTTGAAGATGAGATAGCATTTGATAGGTGCTAAAAGGATGGGGAGTGACTGGTAAGTTACTAGGAGAGCCTAGGTATTTGTGCACATGCATTTGAGAATATATGTGTGAGGAAGCTGTTAGTCTGGTATTCAGCTTAAAATGCTAAAACTTTATTTTGTGGAAAAAATGACAAAGAAGTGATATGAGTAAATGCAGAATTCAAAATTACCATTTTAACAACGCTCCTGCAGATAGAAGATTATACCAGATTTCTCTTTTCTTCAGCTAAATTAGTTATAAAGGTCCCTTTGTCAAGATCATCAAATATCTACCTTATATAAAGAACAAGGCAATATTTTATTTTGTCGTGGCCTTTGCAGCATCTGTTTCAAGTTGTTACTCTGTTCTGATGGATGTTGAGATCTTGAATCAAAAGCTGATCAGACCTTTCCTGTGGGCCTCTATGATAAGGGAATTTGAATGTAAGGTTTTTTTATGAAATAGTCAGCCCTTTGAACAGATCTGCTGAATCACAAGTGAATTCCCTAATTATTGGAGGATGTGCTGATAAATTTTTATTAAAAAGCTGAAGTGTAGTTGATCTTTTACTGGTCAGAACAGTATGTGTTTTGGGAGATATGAGGGCAAGGATGACATTATCCAAGAATGATAGCCAAAAATAATTGCCACTTAAACAACATATTGAATTATTTTTTTGATGAACTGCATAGTCCTAAATAATGGGAAGGATACGTGATGAGATAGAGTCCAAACATATGGTAGTAACAGTTGTTTTCTCATGGGTTAAAATTTACCTAAAAGACTAGAAGAAATGCAGAAACTAACTCCACATAAATGTATTACAAAAATTTCTGGAAAATATTTTTCTCTCTTCTTTTTCCCCAATGAAGCAAATACCCTTGTAGATACATTAAAATTATTTACTTATTAATTGCTGGAAACTAAGTGGACAAGTGGTAGTATTTAATTCCTTCATGCAAAATGTTTAAAGATAAAAGACCAGAAAATATTGCTCAGAATTGTAAAGTAAGATAAAAACTTGATCGTCAAGGTAATAAAACAGTAGATCCAATACATTTGCTTTGCAAAAAGGGGTTTAAGAAAAATACAGCTTTGGAGGAAAGACAACAAAAAGCAAAATACAGAAGTTTGACTTGTACAGTTAAGGTGATTGTTGTGAAATTTGATGATAACATACATTCATAAACAGAAAAGATATGAATTAGAAGAGGCCATGGTATAGGCCCTGTATGTTATTCTTTGTACTATCAAACTTTTGTGCTCCTTAGGTAATTTTTTTTAGCATCTTCAAAAAGTTCCTGACTGCCTTTGGATAAAAGACAAGAACACTGGTAGTGACTGCACTGTGCAGCTGAAGGGAATGGCAAACAAGCGTTTTATCATGCTCAAATATTGATTTTGGAGATTGTATTTGTAATAAATAGAGTAATTTTTAAGCTACAGAAGATTCATATGGCATTTTGAACTGTCATCTTGAAAATCTTTTAGGATTTTTCATTTAGATGTAGCTACTGTAGGCTACTTTCCACTGTTAATAGAAGCTCTTTATGCAAACACACACATTTCTTAGTAACTCTAATAAATTCTGACAAAATGCAAAGGATTCTGGAGATACAGAAAATGACCTGTGTGAGGAATCAATGGAAATAGCTAAATAATTTCCAAGCAAATATATCAAGCATACACTGGCAACTGTGCACTCATTTGAACACAGTTTTATTTGCAAGAGTGTGAAAGATTTCATTGCACTGCATCAATATACCTGAGCTCTAGGCAGTAAAGACCACATTAGTCCCAGGAATAAAAATGGTCTGGATAAATAAAATTAACTACTTAAAAAATCATTGTAAATTTGAAAAGCTGACAGTAATAGAAAGGTATCCCCAACTGAACCCTTATTATTGGAGTAGAAGTAGCAGAGGGCTACTAGTATCAGTGGCAATTCTGCTAATTCTGAATCTACAAGATTTTGAAATTAGTAAGTGTCAATATATTAACTGGAGTGATAATCTGGTGCCTTGCTCTACCTATCTGACCCAACTGGCCCTCAGCTTCTACCTGCCTGGCTTGCAAAGCCTTTCTTTTCCCGCTGGAGGCTAATAGCTGAATAAGTGGCATCAGTGGTAGGAATGTGTTGTGCTGAAGTGATGGATGAACGTAGTAGGGGGTCCTTTCTGATTTTGCAAAGGAGCTTTCATGAGGAGGCAAGTTTCACAGGAGGTGTCCGGCCTCCTTTTGGATTCATCAAAGCTGTCTGAAGGATTAATGAGGTGAAAACGAAAGCAACAGCAACATACTGTAGCCTCACAAAATCTTGCTGATGCTCTTCAAATAGTACTGGGCAAGTTGATGCATTGGTATCATAAAAGACACAACAAACTAATGCCTGTCACTGATGAAAAACTTAGATGAAAATTACCTGGTCTAGATATTTAATGACAATCCATTTTTTCATGCTTAATTCTGTGTTGGGGGAAAAAAGAGCCATAAACGTAGTTCCTAAAAATAAGCATAACGGCATTCAGTTTTTGCAAAGATAGTATTTGCTTTTGGTGTTATTGTAAAAATTTAATGTGAGATTTGCAGTATTTGTGGTTTTCAAAATGCCACACATTTAGTGAGTCCCAGCCCCAAAGCACATGCAATTAGGTGGGTAAGACACAAAAGTAAGTACAAGTGAGTAGAAGAGTGTAAGGAAAAAATGAAATGAGATTCAATCTCGATACTCTCTTTCATAATGTCACGTTTTCACTATTGCACTGTCTCCTCCATGCATTTGTCTGTGTTAGAGTATGGAATCTGTCTTTACGTGGAGCACTTAATATTTTCTGAATTTTAGGGTAGTCGTTAGGCACTTAATTTCACCCTCAATCTACTTAAAGGCAGCTACTCGAGTGTGGCCCTTTTGCCAAAAAAATTCTCCCAGTTTTCTCTCTTACAACATCTTTAAATGCTCATCCTGGTGCAGGAGGTAATTGTCCGGAGCACTTTCTTTAGCTGAGCGATTGCCAAGGAGAATTCGGCTGGGTAGGGCTGTGAAGGAAAACAGCTGCTCTAACGGATGCAGGAGGCTCCTAAAGGGATGAAATTAGTAAGTGCTATGTACAAGAGTCTTGCCAGTGAGTTGAGGCCATGAGCAGGGGAAGGAGCAGGAACCGGACGGTATGAGAGAGGAGGACGCTAGCTGATACTTAATTGAACATTTTGCTAGCTTGTGGTGTCTCTAGGGTAGAAACCTGTCTGTTTCTGCATTTGTTTCCACAGAGGGGAGTTCATGGCTGAGTTTTTCTGTACACTTTTAATTACAAGCAGAACACATGGATTTTACAACCCTTTCTTATAGAAATATGTGGAGGAATTAGAAGACTTCATTTTTTTTTTCAGTATGAGAAAACAGGTAGATTCTGTATCACTCATTTTTCCATATTAAGATGAAATTTTTTTGTATTTTATACTCTATAGGTTAAAAAAAAGCATGATAATATTTGAGGTCATTAAAAATAAAGCTAACTGACCAAGAAAACATAATTTTTCAAAGCAGAAGTAGGGTGCCTTAAGGTTGTCTCTTTCAAAAGACGGGAGGAATTTAGTCATATTTCATGACAGTTGTTCAGGTAATTTTGTTTTTCCTCAGATGACAGCTAAAAACTTTTATCACATTTTAAAACATGAGTTTACTATATAACAATACAAAAAAAATTAGGTTATGCAGGGGAAAATACAATGTGGTTTGATACCATAAAAATGTCATTCTGTAAGAGCAACAGAGTGGATTTTTGTTGACACTAAATATTTGGTCACACAGATGCCCCCATTTGGAGTTTTAACACAAGATATTTTTAGCATTTGTAACTTCTGCAACAATCTTGCTTACAGAAACTGAAAGGAATACAGTAAGTAAACATCAAATAATGTCCAGCTTTAAGAAAGCCTTTATGATGTTTTGTGTTTAAAGAATAGCATGTAAGCAATAAAGGCACTAACTGCTTGCTTTTAGAAATAAATAGGTATTTGCCTTATAGAGAACAGTACCATAAAGTGTCTCAGTGCATGCCCTTTTCTCTCCTGACAGAACCATGAATTATTCAGCACATCTTTCCCCAGACCTAATAGCCATACCTAATCTGCTTTCCGTGTTCCTTGCCCCTTACGCCGTGCTCAGTACCAACTTTTCCCTCAAGACCTCCTGCCTCCTTAGCAGGCTGAGAAACCTGCTCACACCAAAGCTGCTGATTTCATACAAGAAATTATTTTGCAAAGGGTGCATGCTGGGGGTGCACTGTTGCATAATTGATGGTAGGTGGCTGCTGAAGGGGATGGTTCTGCTCCTTCCCTCTTGCCTTGCATCTGGCCACAGGACACGCAGGGGCATGTGAGTAGGAAAGGGTGATCTGAGGAGCAGGATTGCCCCTGCAGTCAGCAGCCTGCCAAGGGACTGGCTTAGCTGTAGGGTCACTTTTCCCTGACCCGAAACTTCCCTCGAAGTTTTTGACCTAATGGGAATGAAAGTTTGGTTTTTTGCTGAGTTTCAAGACATAGTGCCATGCAGGATGATAACAGGAGAACAAGAGGTCCTGCAGAACAGGACCCTTTTGACCTGCTGCTAATGTCTGCAGCAAGTGCATAGGGTAGAACTTGTGTCATTGAGTAGAAGCATGAGTTTTTCCTCATATGAATGATATGAAGCAGTTATATAAAACTTGTGGAGACACTTGTGAATAAATAAATGCATTCATTTTCTAAAATGGTCTTATATATTTAGTAAGTTATAGAGAAAACAGACTGTGAGCAATTGCCCTCTTGTTTTTCTTCTTGCCTGAATCTTCTCCTTGTAAAAGACTTTTAAGTCTTCATAAATAAATTTTTAGCACTTCCTTATATCTTGCAACATTTCTTAGCTGATGTCATTAGCAATGGGGCATTAAGTAAGGTCTGTGTAGAGATAAAGCCCAATAATATGTTTAATAAGGTACCAGGTGCAGCGTGCATTTCACTGCTATCTTTAGAAATGTTACTGAAACACTAATATTTGAGCTCAGCACTTAAATAAGCTGTGAAGCCCGAGATTAGTACAGGGGAGATGGGAGCAGCCAGTGCTTGAATGCTCTTCTAGTTAGTATATTTATAATATTATTTTTTTTAAAGTGTACACTGAAATTTCCTGTTCTTGTTATCACTGATTGCAGTGCTACAGCAATACCTTCAGAGGAAAGGATTGTGTTGTTCCTGTGAAGTCACAAATTTGAATTTCGACAAATACAAGTTCATGCCAGGTTATATAGGTGAAGTGGCAGGATCCCCCATGCATGAAATGCTTCAAGATTTGCATCATTTGAAAAGAGTTAGGTTTATTTGTAAGTATGCGTAATACAGCCCAGCTAATCTAAAATGGTGACATATTTTAAGATAATAAAGGAAAGAAATTTTTCTCTGCCCTGTGCTGACAAAAGATAATCACTGAAATGCTGAGGCATCTGGAACACTGTGATTATTGCTCAAAATGTGGGCTTTAGACGCACTGCTTAGCTTCATCCTTTCTTTTATCCTGAATGCTGGGTTCACCTGCTGGTTTGATGGTATTATCTGCAGTCCACGCTTTTCAGAGCAGGGAGAGATATTTAAAGGGAAAGTAAATATGCACATATAGTGCCAAGTAATTAGTAATTGTAATTAGGATCCTGGTCCTAAGATGTTTGTGAAGTAGGTAGTAATAGCATTAAATAATCTTTCAGATGTTTTGTTCTATGCTTTTAATAATATTTCTAAATAAAAAAGATCCACAATGTAATTATGTAAATATTATATTTTGGCTTATCAGAGGCATAGATTATGTCTGTTACTAGCGCCACTTTTCTTGTTTGCGTTGGCTAATTTAGTTTTAATTCGAGTGTTGGAGTGATAGGGTTTTATGACACGTAACATACTTATTTCTCCATGTATTCCGATGACTGAACATTGTAAGTGAAGTGAATCCCCAGAAGAGATTGTTTTGTTCAATGAGCAATGTAATTTTTCCTGTTTGCACAAATGTTTCTTGAAAGCATTTCAGCTTCAGTACTGATTAAAGTATTTACTCACAGAGTTTAAAGGCAAAGCTTAGATTAAGCCTGAAACAGATTTAACAAACAAAATATATTGGTCTGCTAGGTCCTGTAATCTACCTGGGTGCAGCAGGACATTTATTGTTCTCCACCAGTTTCTTTTTTGCAGGGCCCAGTAACTTGGGCCGATGCTTGAATGCTGTGTCTTCTGGAATGGTATCTTCTTGTTGCACCTGCCAGTAAAAAAACATTGTCTGGAAAGAGTAATGTAATGACAGCTGAAATAATGTCTATTTTCTGATGGTCCCTCCCATTTTCTTCCTTGCAATGACAACATGGTAAATTCTTAGTAGAGCCTTGGAGGTTATGGATAAAGAAAAGCATATTTGTTTGACTTTCTAAACTTTAAAAGGTGCCACTGGTGTTATCAGATGTAAGGCTCCCTACGGTTTGGGCATGAGAGCTGACAGGAGCTGGGAAAGATTCGTGTAGGATTTGGCACTTTTGGGCCATAGGCTGAGGACCTGAGCAGGATCAGTCCCAAGGTTAGAGGCCAAACAGGCCCAAACTGGGAGGTTTCCTCTCATGCTTTTCTTTAAGTGTTTCGTGAAATGGGTGTTCTCCAGGACTGCCTCAGAAGACTAATTGTTTGTCTATTGCACTGTCTCTTTTACCTAAATGATCTCAGATTAGGTAGTTGTTGAGTGATTCATTCTGCCTTATTGCCAGATTTTAAAATTATGGCTCTGCTGAGTACTTGATTACTAACCAGATGCTTTACATCATGGCCATTTTCTTCAAAAGTATTTAACAAGTTTTGCACTATATTGTAAGTAACTGAGTGAGCTTACTAAAGGATGATCATTTTGAATACAGTCGTAGGTAGGTGGATGCAATGTAAGCCTCTGGAAAGATGCTTTCTTTCATTCCTAGGTATTTTACCAAGTTGTGTGAGAATTTATGAAGGCTCTAAAATCAATTATTTTATAACTTTTAAAATAAAGTTGGATTTTGAGAAAGATATGTCATGATACTAAACGTAAAAAGAAATTTTAAAGAAGCATTCTTGAATATTATTAAACTGTGTTTCTCCCCCACCTTTAAAATTATTTTGTTGTTTGCCCCAAATGACAAAGTTGTATTAATGAAGATCTGATGTAGTGTGAGGTCAGGTTTTGTTTAGTTCAGTTCAAAGTTACCAAAAGAATGCTGATCTTTGACACTTGTTTTCACTGAAAATTTTTATAATTTTTATATAAAACATTTATATATTTTATAGATTCATTAACAGGGTGAAAAAAAAGTAGCTATTTCCCTGCACATTTCTGGGTTTTCCCAGGGATGTCACACACCAACTTTAACAATCACAGAGCCCATCCTGTGGCCTTTTCCAGCATTTGTGAGAGTTGGGACCTCTTGGCCCCGGTGCTGCAGTTGAGCCCAGAGGCAGTCAGCAGTGCTGCACCGTGGGTGCTCTGTGATGGGCTGAGTTTCAGAGCTTGTCCTTCAGATTTGTCTTTTTATGAAGCCTTTAATCCTTAAATTCAGCAGCCTTTATATGTTACATATATCTCTGCATGTATGGATGATGTCTTCCTAAGGGCTATAGATGCATTTGTTCACATTAAAGATGTTTTTTTTTTCTTTAAATTCCAAGGTTGGTTATCAATTGTGGAAAGACAGCTAGAGAGATACTTACAACAAGGGTAGTAATAATGTAATGTGCAGCTGCCAACATAGAGTTGACACATGAAAGCTCTCGGGACAAGCGTTAAGAGGTATTCATGGCATTCTGAAAAATCAGAGTTTACCAGCTCAACATTCTTCTTGATGCAAACCAACTTTACAAGGGCAGAAGGAAAACAGACATTTGATGAATACAGCTGCCAACCACTGGGGTATATTTTTTTTAATTATGCAAAGAACTGTGTATTCTAGCGGAAATGTCTGTGAAACTGTGACAACCTACCATGAAAATTTGACTTTTTCAAATGTTGCACCGTTACTCTCTGAATAGTCTGAGTTTTTGCTTTGCATAATTAGCTTGCCAAATGTGTTTTTTAAGCTTAGTAATCTATAAATCTTAAGTTAAAAAGATAATTTTCATGGGCCAGTGTTTTAGAAGGCCTCTGTACATCTATTTGCATAGCAGAAAACTGATTTAAGTACTCCAAAAGTATGCATACCACAGTATATGCTTTGCAGCTACCTTTTCTGAAGGACCTGCTTGTTCTTGTTCTTGGCATTGCTTTCTATCCTAGCTATAATGATGAAGTCTGTATGATAAAATATTTCTATATCAAAAACTTTAAACCTGAAAATTGAGCACTTACATATCGATGTCTAAGCTGTGGCTTCATATTTTAGGAGCATTACAAAGTAGTAGCACATTCAGAGGTGCAGCCTGTGCAGTGATCTGCTCCCTCAGAAAAACAGAAGTCCTATTTACAGATGAAAAGATCATCCTTTTTCAGATTTATTTCTTCAAGGGTTTACACAGCTGCTGTTGCAGTTGTGCATTGGAGAGAAAATGAATACATAGCTTTTTACTTTGTTTTGGGACCTTGGGTAGTAGGAAAGATCACTCTTTACGCTTATCAACAAAACTTTTCCCCTTTGCTAGGAAGCAGGGGGAGATAAATTGAAAAGGGGGAGAGAGAACATGAGGCTGTGGCACTCCTTGAAATGGTCAGTCCTTCCAAAGGTAGCAAGAGATGAGGGAGCGGGTGCTGCCTTGAATGTCTGGTTGCTTTGGAGGAAAACGCAGGAAACAGCCTTGCCCCTAAAACAAATGGAAAACGTGACTGAAGTAGTACATACCTGTCTGGCAGTAAAATTGTTTCCACATCTCTTGCAACCTTTAATTACGCTGCTCGTGCGCTGCCAACTGTGGCAGTGCCATACTTTGTGGAGTGGCTGAATAGGTTATTTAGGCAGCCCCTACCAGCCTTGCCCTGACTTTCTCAGGTTTCCATGTACTTTGATAAAGCTGCAGAAGTTGCTCAGCTGTTGGTAGGTTCCCAGTGAGTACCAGACACCTGCTCATGCTGGAGAGAGCAATATCCAAGAGTTTGCAGTCGGCTTCAGCAATGACCTGGATAGAAGTCCAGGGGGTTTCTGAACCAAGGCAAGAGAAAATTATAATTACAAATGAACAGAGAGCCAAGTAGCTACTGTTTTTTAAGTGATTAAGAACAGCCTCTTAGTGCACTCTAACTCTTCTGTAAGTAGCTTGAAGGAAAAAAAAAATAGAAAAAATAGAAAAAAGGAAAAAACCCAGTAAAACAAAGCATAATAGTTGAAAGAAAATAGTTTGGCACGTCTGACATTTAAGTTATGGTAACTGTATATGTTTTACATAGAGAAATAGAAAAATAATGAAAAAATCCACATTGTGAGTTTTTATTATAAACATATTCGCAAACATAAATGCTGCTTCCCATTTTGAGAGAAAATGTTGGTTGCCTTTATGATCTTTTCATCTGGCTTGGGCCTAGAGTCCAAGGACAGTAGCAGCATGGGCTAGAAATAAGTCTGTCTGTAATAACCAAGTGTGGTGGGTTGGCCTTGGCTGGATGCCAGGTGCTCACCAAGCCACTCTGTCACTCCCTCTCCTCAACTGGGCAGGGGAGAGATAATAAAATTAAAGGCTCAGCTCGTTGGTCAAGATGAGGACAGGGAGAGGTAATTCACCAATTACTGTCATGGACAAAACAGACTCCACTTGGGGAAATTAGTTGAATTTGTTAGCAATCAAATCTGAGTAGAATAATGAGAAATAAAACCAGATTTTAAACATCTTCCACCCACCCCTTCCTTTTTCCCAGGCTCAACTTTACTCCTGCTTTCTCTACCTCCTTCCCCTGAGCAATGCAGGGGGATGGGGAATGGCAGTTGCGGTCAGTTCATTATGTGTTTCAGCTGCTCCTTCCTCCTCACACTCCTCCCTGGCTCCCTCCTGTGGGAGAGGGTCCTCCACAAACTTCTCCAGCATGTGTCCTTCCCACAGGCTGCGGTTCTTCAGGAAATGCTCCAGTGTGGGTCCTTTACATGGGGTTCAGTCCTTCAGGAACAGACTGCTCTAGTGTGGGTCCCCCACGGGGTCACAAGTCCTGCCAGCATAGGCTCCTCTCTGCACAAGTTCATGAGTCCTGCCAGGAGACTACTCCAANCCTGTGGGAGAGGGTCCTCCACAAACTTCTCCAGCATGTGTCCTTCCCACAGGCTGCGGTTCTTCAGGAAATGCTCCAGTGTGGGTCCTTTACATGGGGTTCAGTCCTTCAGGAACAGACTGCTCTAGTGTGGGTCCCCCACGGGGTCACAAGTCCTGCCAGCATAGGCTCCTCTCTGCACAAGTTCATGAGTCCTGCCAGGAGACTACTCCAACATGGGCTTCCCATGGGGTCACAGCCTCCTTCAGGTACATCCACCTTGCTCCAGCATTGGGTTCTCCAGGTGCTGCAGGTGACTATCTGCTCTGGTACCTGTAGCACCTCCCACCCCTCCTTCTTCACTAACCTTGGTGTCTGCAGAGTTGTTTCTCTCACATATTCTTACTCTTCTCTCCAGCTGCAATTGATGTTGCGTAGCAACTTTTTTCCTTTTCTTAAATATCCCAGAGGCGCTACCGCTGTTGCTGATGAGCTCAGCCTTGGCCAGCAGCAGGTCCATCTTGGAGTCAGCTGGCATTGGCTCTATTGGACATGGGGGAAGCTTCTAGCAGCTTCTTACAGAAGCCACCTCTATACCTTCCACTCCTCACCCCCTACTACCAAAACCTTGCCATGCAAACCAAATACAACAAGCTTGGTTTTAAGGGAGAGAGCTTTATATAAAATACAGGATAGAGGAAATTCCTGCCCACTTGGAGCAAAGGGAGAGACTGTGAACATTTTCAGGAGGGAGAGTTCAGTCATGTTTGCATGACAGGGCAGCCTGTCACTGTCAGGCTCACAGCTGAAACACAGCTTGGCGTGAGAGATGTGTAACCTGCTGGGTATGAACTTAGGTCTTTTAATTCCATGGTCTTGAGTGTGGTATCAGCTAGTAAAGTGAAGATCGTGTTAGTGGGGGACTGACAGTTCTGCCTTATCAACCTCTGTTGTCATCTCTTTTACCACCAAAGAAAACCAGTGCTGGTGTTTGACTGAAGGGAAGTTTGTGTTCTTGTCTTGTGACCAGCTATACTCCTGGGTTGGGCTGATGACTAGGGCTGGCATCTTGTCAGTAGTGTCTGTCTGGGTACTGCGCTCTTGTGTGGTGAGTAGAGCATTTGTAAGACTGTAATAGAATGCACCTTATGCTGGGTCTTTTTGTTCAATCTCCACCGGCTTCTGCTTTTTTAGCAGTTGGATTGAGAGGACCAAGGGAAGGAACAGCATGGTGCTTGTTCTAATACAAGGGCAGTAGTTTTGCTGCTAAGCAAAACTGTTAATATAAGGATACTGTGTGGGTAAGAGACCAAGCAATGTTATGATTCTTGCATCTAGACATGCATGACTCTACTGTTTGATGGCTTTTCATAGCCAGTGNGCATGGTGCTTGTTCTAATACAAGGGCAGTAGCATCTAGACGTGCATGACTCTACTGTTAGATGGCTTTTCATAGCCAGTATGAGAGTAGCTACAGAACCACTGCAGCTGCTAAAAGGAGACTAAGATATGACCTTACGCTGTCAACCCTACTTATATTTCACTTGCATTCAGTAACAGTATGAAAAATCTGGTGCTCGAAATAGAAACTTTCTTTACCTGTTTACTAAAATATCTTTGCACGGCTTTTGTCTGGTCTCTCTAGTCTTGCATATCTCTCTCTTCCCCCTCCTCCCACCGCTACTCTTTTAGTCACCACAGAATTAAGTTTCAGAGTGGAGCTGTGTTCTTGTCTTTCTTATCTGATCATTGGTTGGGGGTTTCTGTTTTGTTTTCTTCCTTTCTGTTGTTTTAATATTCCCTTCTGCAAAAAAAAAAAATGTCTGTTTTCTCCAGGTGATTCTGTCTTAGAATTTTCTTCACAGCTTGACTGTCTCAATTCTAATTACATGAAGAATATTTTCTCCTCTTATTCTTCCTGTCATGAAGAGGACTGCTGTTTTTTAGTTCACCTGTGTATATGCTTAAATTTGTTGGCAACATGTGGACGAAAGCTAGTTGTATGCTGGTTTTCTGGTAGTTGCCATTTCTCCCACATTTACCTTTCCTCTGACTCTTTTCTTACTTATGTAAGTATTCGAGCTTAGGTTGACATTTTAGCACTTCACGTACTACATGATATTTATTTCTCATACAGTTCAAAAAATCTTTCTCAAAAATTCCTCAACACCTCTTTCTCATTACTATATTTTGTCCTGTTCTTTACCCTACTACTTACCACAAAATGAATGTTGCTAATAAATCCAATATACTGAGTTTATTATCATTTATTTGAGATCTGCTGAGCTTGGAATTAGAAAGGATGTTGATTCTGCCATAGAAGAGTTTTTCAGTCCTTACATTTTGCCTCTCCTCCCTCCTTTTACTTCATTCTCTAAAAAGTAATTTGAACTATAATTCATCAGAGAAGATTTTGCAACAAAACTACATCACTGTGGAAATGAGGATAAAACCAAGATTTGTGTTTCAAAGTGAAAGTGCTAAAATTTCCCTCTACGGTTTTGTTTTCTGTTTCATGAATTTGCCTCTGGCTGAACAATGAAAAGAGGCTTGGCAATGTGCAACAGCAGTGGATTTCTCTAAGGTATTTGACTGCACTGTCACTGCAGTGAGTACATGAGTATAGTCTTTGAGTCACGCTTTGGTAGGAGCTGATTTTTACAGCAGCTAAATGTTGGTGCATCTACCACCTAACTTGCAAGATCTCTGGTGTCTGTCAAACACAATTTCTACTTTTTTGCTGTGTCAGTTTTGTAAATCTTTTGTTTTCTTTCCTTTTTTTTTTTTTTTTTGTTTCTTAAACTGAGATGCATTTTTAGTAACTGGAATGCATTTTTTTTTCATAGAACTTTTGGAATATTTCGGCATCTGATTTTTGTCTGTTTACATTATTATGAGTGTGGCAGGATAATATGCAGCTCTTGTATAAAATCTGCCAACCTTGAACTCAATGTATTGAAAAAAATACTCTGATCAGGATTGTGTGGCTGATGGGGATCTAGAGGTATTGGAGCAGCTTTTGCTCAGTGTTAACAGGCAGCCACAAGGCTTTAATCATATCTCTCTGATTGCACCTCATCGTTATGTAATTTGTTAGTACTTGAAGCAGCTTGTGCAGCTGTATCTCAGGTATCCTTTTATGGTGGTCCGTCTTATGACGAAGACGTCCCTTCTGCCAGCATCATACATGGGCTTCCAGAGGTTGCTAAGGCACAATGAGCCTGCAGTTGTGGGTAGCAGGTGAGCACCACCACTGACATTCTTAACCAGATCTCATCTGCAGCTTTCAGTTTTTGAGATCGTCTTCTGTGCTTTTGCTCAGTGACACAGAAGCCTCCTCTAGCAAATAAAGCAAATGAGAAAATTAAAGAGAAACCGCCTAAAGACTTATTTACTGTATGAAAATCCTGCACTGTGATTGGCTGAATAAGCCTGAGCGATAAGCTGAAGAGGAGAAAAAAGCAAACCTGCAGCTGTTTGGGATTAATGAACATGTAACACAAACAGTGTCTTCATGAAAACAAATGGGCTTTAAAAAAAAAAAGCAGTAAATATAAAATTCATGTTTGTTAATAAAATGAATAAGCAGGAGTAAGATTTGTGTTTCCTAAAAGCATAAAATACCATTAGACCTTAAAGAGTATGTGTGATGTTTTGTGTTGTTTAGTCAGGATTATTAGCTAGCACTAAGCTGTGGAGCTATAAGCTACACAAGCTTTTCATCTCTGGAAACTTGAATTATTCTTAATATTTTTCAAAATCTAAATTGGGTCATAAATGTTTTGGCAATTTCAGATTAGCGGCGTAGAGAGTGGAGAGCATTATAAAGCACGCCATGTGATAGAACAGTTGAGTGCACTGATTACTAGGCTGCAGAAGGAGAGAGAGCCAAGTGGGAGGGTGCCTTCATGTCAGGAATGAGGGGTGCTGACTCTGCGGTAAGAGTAAAATCCTGCACAGTGCCTGCCCGTGCCATGCATGACTCGCTGATTACGTTGGTCCTGCACAGAGCTCTGTATTCCCTCAGCAGATCTTTTGAAACCACCAACTAGTAAAGGATCAGGCCTGCTCCCTAACAAAGGCTTTACAGTCTAACAGGACCAGAAAATATCTCCTAAATAATCCCCAGGAAGGTCTAGCAAAGGTAAATACCCTTGGCGAAGGCCACCCTGCTAAAGGAAAGGGAGAATGCGGGAGAAAAATACAGATTGAGCACGAGAGAAAATAGCCAGGAAAAGAATAAAAGGATTGTTCAGTGCCTAAATTTGTAGCTCGGGAGCCCATTACATCTGAGTATTGAGATATGAAGGAATACACACCTGACACAGACATGATGCAAGCAACCAAGCTATTTAGCTTGCCTATTTAGTTAGTACATACTCTGTCTCAGGATATGAGGTGGACTAAATAAGCTCAATAAAAAGCCTAGCACAGAAAAATAACTATCCCTTCTTCCTCGCCCTTGCAAAAAAAGCTCTTAAAAACAATGATGTTCTTTAGTGCTGGACTGTTTTCTCTCAAATATCATGCAATGTTTTTGCATTATAATTTACAGAAAAAAACCAACAAGCATAGTCACTGTGAGTGATACTTTTAAGAATTCTCTTGGTATTAAGTCCACTACATTAAGTTAACTTGCATTCTTTTGTCATCTCTGTAGTAGCTGAAACAAATGATTTCATGGAAATGTAACATTAAGGCCATTTGCATACATGTATTTTATTGCTCATTCACATTCAGATTTTTTTTCAGTAGATCCTCTTCCCTATTTAAACCACTGTTTACTTCTAGACAAAGAAACACTCATTTGCTCTTACTTTTTCCCCTCTGTACTTGTGTGGTGTGTGCATGATTTGTGAACATTTATCTTCAAAATTTTTTCTAAATTGTGAGGGAAGGGCATGCTATGATTGTTCCTAGCCAAATGATGAACTGAAGACCAGAGTGGGTATAGTTTGAAGTCTGTGCTCATTTTGGATACTTGCCTTGAAAGAAAATCAGATCTGTCTTTTAATGAATATTTAACATTCTTTTCCCCCTGTACACATGGCTACAACAGTGACTGATTGGAGCATGTGACCTTTTTAACTATAGAGCTGTTGCATGTACTGCTCAACAGGTATGACTTCACAGCCAAATTCCATAGATAAACAATATTAAGGCATCCACTTCCACTTGGTGTTTTTCAAACTATTTTCTCACACCACAAGGATGTTAAGATTCTGGACACATTGATCCAGTGATGTTTCTGGATAGATGTTGCCTAATGGCATATATGAAGCTTGTAGAATTTGGCCTGTTTTCTTCTGTCCAATTTTTTTTGTTTTGTTCTCTGTGAAAACCTATATAATTATTTAGTGCATATTGGTGCCTCTTACTTTTTCCTAAACTACCTGCCTACTCTTGTCCACTTTTATTACGTACACACCCCTCTGTTCCTGCTTGTCCCTGTATTCTGGTGTTCCAGATGCACAGCTTTTTCTCTCTCATTTTACTGAAAAGTGAGAAGAGATGGGTGATTGTAATGAGCAAGCTCTGTACATTATCATGTTTTTTCCACAGCCCAAAGTCTTTGCGGGGAAAGAACCATTCAGTTTCTGCAGCAGTGAGTGATGGAGACTTCCCACTGCAGGATGACCTGAAACAGTGACTGTGCTCCCTAGCTAGAACTGTTAGACCTACATGGGTACTACCAAGTATTCAGATAACTCAGCTGCTAAATTTCAACTGATCTTTTCTCAACAGTGATGAAATGGGAGTTTTTGAAAAGCGAGAGTACTTAATGCAATCCAGGAGAGTTTCCACAGGCTTGGATTAGAAAAGTTAGAATAGGAACATCCAACATGTTGAACTCTGGAACATTTCCAGTGTGGCTCTGGTACCAGGGCAGCTGGATATACTTGGCAAGTGCGGATGGTTTGGTCAATCCAGATCTGTAGTTGTGGAAGCAGTGATGCCGCCCTGATGGCTTAAGGCTGATGTTGCCAGATGATGCTGGATACCTGGCTGTAAACCCAAGCCTGCTTAACCATGGCTCTCACAGAAGCTGGGGATGGGGGGGAAGGGGGTGGATCCCTGGTGAGTTTTTGTCACGTCCAACCCATGCACTCTTTATGGATTTCCCTTTCCCTCGTGTCTCTGGTGTGTCATATTTATTGCATGGCTCGGAGCCATATGAAGATTTTGGACTACTGTTCAAGAGGATAGAAAGGTTGGCCAGCCTGGTGCTAAGCCAACTGCTAAAATTGGCTGATTGAGCATGTGATGGGTGACTTTCTCGTAACTGTGCTTTGGAAAACAGCTGAATTGGTTCAGCTACAGCTTTCAGAGAAGAATGTGGAAAATCTCAACTAGAAGTGTTCTCTTTAGCAAATGCAAAAATAAGTAAACGTGGGCCTTAACATCCAGGACTCAAGGAACAATTTTAACCTTCTCTAAAATGGTTGTGTCTTCAGGTACTAGTATTACTCATTACGAAAAGAGTTGTATTGGTTTTTTCGTCGTTTAGACTCACTGATGCACGAGTTCACCTACTTTGAGCGTGTAGGTGTACATTGTTTTGCTAGCCACACTGTATTGTGCTGCTCAAAAATACTGCAGAAAAAGTTGGTGCTTGATATTGATCTGGTGTATGTATAATGCCTTCTTAATTGGACTGTGATGAAATTTAATAATCTCAGAAGTAATTCTAATGTGTCAAGATTTTCTTGAAAGTATGGGAAATAAAGGAGCTTTTTTACCTCCTGGGAAATATGATCTTTAATTAAGTTACTGTCATTCTGGAAAAAGAAGTCAGAGAGAAATAATATCATATGTACTCAAAATGCTTACTGGTTTAATAGATCAAATGGTGAAAGAGTGTTCTGCATTAGACACAGTCAAGTTCTTGAGCTTTTACAGCATGTTTAGTATTCTTTCCTAGCTGCTCCATGTAATAATGTAACGCAGGTGATTACAGAAGTTTTTATCTGGTAGATTACCCTGTTAACCTGGCACTCCAGTAAATTGTCATATTCTAGCAAAAAGGCAGGACATTATGCAAAAGAGCACTTCAGCACACATTTGGCACACAAGCACATTGTGGTTTTCATTTTATTTTACTATTTTGTAGGATTGCATTGATGTGGGTTGGTGGGAAGGAGAACTCAATGGCAGACGAGGAGTGTTTCCGGATAACTTTGTCAAGCTTCTCCCTTCTGATTTTGAAAAAGAGGTAAGCGACTTATTCCTTCATTTTTGCTGTAGAATACAGAACAAAAATGGAGTTGAAAAAAAATTCTCTTTCAGATATGTTATTTTGACAAAGTTTTACTTCTAACTTAACAATAACAACAACAAACTTTAAAGAAAACAAATTTCTACGTTACAAAACATATATGAAGAGAACCTGTGGCACATAAGGTCACATTATGGAGTTTCTCCGAAGGGTTTGATTGGCCTATTCAATCAGTCCACCTTCACTACGTTGCTCTGAAAGCCCTTTGTCCTGTGTCCTGAGTTTGAGAGAGAGAGAAACTGGAGGTCCCAGGGTAATTTGCTGAGTCAGGTGATGCAATGATGACCAGAACTGTTAACTTTTCTCCATTGTTTTTGTGGTAGAATATGAAAAGTTAGTGTAGCACCTGCATCCTGATTGCCAGCAGTAATGCACTCTTCCGGGACGAAAAGGGTGTAATTTTAACTGAGATTTGAAAACAACAGTGATCTTTTGGTATCTCAGAGACATATTTCTTTATTTCTCTCAGAATTATTAAAAAAGAAGGTATGAAATCTAAGCAGAAGCTTTTTCAGCTTCTATTTATTTGAAGGAGATGATGTTGTTATTTGCCAAACAATATTTAGACATCCTGCATCTTCCTGGAAGAAAGTAGTGGATTACTTCCCCCAAAAGTCCATTCCATTTTTAGTAACCTTTTCAGCCATCAGTGAGATATTACAAGCTTGCGATCAGGCTTTTGATGAGTATTACACAGTGACAGTGTAAGCCTTCTGTGATAAAACTGAGACTTACTGACACTGAGCTTCAATCTTTGGTAATAAAATTGGATGCTAGAGGCAAAAATTAAATAACTTGGAAAGCTTAATAAAAGAACTATTAAACAACTCACAGAAGCTAACACGATAATTATTGAAAATGAAGGTAGAAGAGCAGCAAAACCTGTAGGAGATGAAAATGCAATTCCATAGCAGACTGGCTATCCTGGCTTTAGGCCTAGTAATAAAAGAAGGTGATTTCCAGAAGAGGCAGAAATCATAAACTGTAAGACATAGTAAGGCAATTGTAGAATAATAAAAAAATATTTTTGCTCTTATCCACTTTTTTTGTGGCAAAATTTATTCAGTCTTTTTGAACTTATAAATTATATATCTTTAGGTGTTTGGTTTTTTTTTTAGAGCATGATGAATATAACTTGTAAAATAAATTAAATATTCAGACACTTAGAAATTGCAGCTAGGTTGCTGTAAATGTGGAGAATAAAATTTTATTAATTTTTAAAATGGCACAGATCTGGCCACATGAGTAAGTAACTGATAGGACTATGGACTGTCTGTCTGTCTTTGAATCAGTGCTAAAAGGGAAGGAAATGGATACTTTTTCAGTGGTTTTGTCAGGTATTTTTCTGATGTGATCCAGAAACCTTGGATTCTATCCCATGGTCTGAAAGTATTTGTTGCAGTAGTTCTTCTGCTTGTTGAACAAAAGCTTGGGATCTTTTCCTGTCTCCTTGTTCAGTCCCCGGTTTTCCAATCCTGATTCTTCTCCATACACAGTTACTTGTCCCAGGCCTTTTTTATTCAATGCCTAGTTCCAGTCTCCACCTCTCAAGTGGTCTCAATTACAGGATTTTCCCCTGAGCTCGCTACCTGAGTCTAAATCACCATCTGGATTTATTTGCTATTGCTACACCCCATTTCGTTATCCAGCTTGTTGTCCTTTCCCGCCTCACTTTTGGTCCCTGCACTGTAGTTTTGTTCTTTTCTTGTCCAACCAATCCAGGTTTCCGTTCTGTTGGCTTTGCTTCTACTCTGTCTCCGTCACCTTCTTGGTTATCTCATCTAGCCACACACCCTTGTAATTCCTTCTTGCTTGTCCATATTTGCCCCAGCAGTTTTAAGGCTCCTTCACTCAGCCTCCTTTCTGATCTTTGTTGGCCTTTTTGAAACAACGTATTTCCCTCTTCAGCTTCCAGTTAAAGATGCTTTGTCTAATGAACCATAAGATCATTTCTCTTTTGTGATATCTACATTAATGCTTTAGTTTTAATCCATAAAGTGGGACTTGTAGTGAATCTCTCACGTGTCCATCTGCACTTACTGTGCTTTGGTTTGCCTTGAAGACGAGTCTCACGGGATATGAACTAGACTCCTCTCAGATGAGAACTAAGCCAAGAGATGTGCTAAAGGAGTGTACCTCATATATTCCAGCTGTTGACCTATGGATCAGTCAATGGGATATGGCCCCCAGCCATTCCAGAATAAAAGCCCAAACGTGTATATTATGCTGTCAGATCCTCGGCACCAACTATATCACTCTGCAGCTATTATCAACCAAACCCCCAATTGCTATCACCAGACATTCATTGTCCCTGTCTGCTTTCCACATTTTTCTGCACTTTTCTGGATTTAGACCTTGAACCGTGTTGCCTAAACTCTTGAGAAGTGTTTCTGTGAGTACGAGGGACCCACTGAGTTGATGGCGCACAGTAGGCAGGCTAGAGAAGATCATTCTTAGCTCCTGAGTTCTTGACCACAGCTTTCTCAGGTTGATGACAGGAGATGATCTGGTTAGGATAAGGTGGTAGGAGAAACCTGAGGCTTGCAGGATGGTAACTTCATATATTTGAGCTGTTAGGCTTACTCAATCTGTGCAAAGCTGGTAATGTTTCTTCCCTAGAGATTAATACGTTTGCTAGATTTGAGAGAGATCCCCAGGAAGGGTGAGTGGCAAAGGCTCAACCCGCACAGAAAACCTGCTCCCTTCTCAATATTCAACAAAGATTTGAGAGTTCTAGGGCAGAGCCTGAACTAATTATTGCAAGTGAGCAAAACAATTGATCCTTCTTGAAAGTAGGTGAGCCATTTGGCAGATATAANGAGGGAAATCAACCTGTGTTTGATAAGAAATATCAACCTAAATGGTTAGTTAAAGTTCAAAGTTATACATATCTGGAAACATTGTCTTATAGGTAGTTCCACAAGACAATATAGAGTGTTGCAAATTCAGCAGTGTAGTGACTGTGGTTGCGATCAATCGGCAGTAAAGAAAATAAGGTCCTTCTCAGAAAAAAAGGGTGGACATAGTGAGAGTTCAGGTATATCATTTGATCTAGCATGGCACTCCATGTGTTTATGTATTAACTCCAAGATATATACGGTGAATGCCAGTATGGTTTGTGTGCATACACACGCATCAACACAGAAGAAAAAACAATCCTCCCTTAGCCTGTAGGTGAAGAGAAACGGTTCTGTCATTGAGTTGGTGGTTATGTTTCTCAGCCATACCATTACAGTTCTATTAGGAAAATGGTCATAGCAGAGAAGGCAAAAGTAAGAAGTACAGATTAGTGGGAACAATTTATTTCATTTCACCAAACTTTTAAAGCTCTGATAGCTGTTTTTCACAATTAGAGCTGTAAATGTATCATAGTGAATGAATAAAATGTAACCTTTGCAGCACTTTTTGTTTTCTGTGTTCTGCATTTTCACCCCATCTGTGAGTCTAAAAGAACCCAACAGCCACTTCAGGTTTTGCCACATCTATCTGGGTTTTTTTGAGTTTGTTTTTCCAAAATGGGTTGGGATATTTGCAAGATTAAATTTTAGATAAATAGGTTACTTCAGTAAACCAAAGGTCATGTCTTTCTCTAATCTTAAGGCACACAAACTAGACTTTTATTTTCCCCTCGGCAGGACATTTCAGTTGCAAAAGTAGAAAAATGTAATTGTATTTGTCAATACTATTTTCTCTCTTCAAATTCATTTTAATGATGTTATTTCAGGGGAAATACATGACAGATCTGTAGTCTCAAGTCCTGTAATTATTGACATTAAGCAATGTATGATTAACTCCAGCCTTTGTATGAATGAGATTTACAGGCATTTTGAAACAATTTCTTTTCCTCTGTTATTGAATTTTAGAGACCGAAGAAACCACCACCTCCATCAGCTCCTGTCATCAAACAAGGATCAGGTAAGGTGCAGCTGATATTGTACAGCACACATCAGTCTAAATTAAGTGTATTCAAATATGTACAATTCATCTGTATCAAAATCGATAAGCAGGAGGTCTAGACAACAACTAATTAATCAGAATCAAATTGCAAAAACCTGATAACCGCAGGAGACTGGAGTGTTTTTTGTGGTGTGCTCTTTAAACATATTGCAGGCAACCACCTGCACAATTTTAAAATAATGTGTTTTGCTCCTTAAGCATGTTAATTTGGAACGAGTGTGATACTTTCATTTTTAAAAGTTCTCCAGTTCTGTTCCGTGAGGGAAATTGATTGTCTGTATATCTTTGCCATGTAGACCAAATATGTTGGAGTCTACTAATATCTGCAGGAAGAAATAGCATTCACTTTACACCTACAGAGCTGATTTGTTCTACAGATAAAGAGTGGTTTTGCCTGTCTATAAGATAGTGTCAGATACTTGGTTGTAATAAAGTGTCCCCTTCTGAGTTGCAATCTAAGTCTTACAAATCTGCATGATTGCTGGAGCTGTCTGGCTGTCTCCAGGTTCTATGCCATAGTTAGATGCCTGGTTTTCAATACTTTAACCTCTTTCATATACTTCATACATATATATATATGTATAGTATAAAACTGAAAGGAGATATCCTGAATCTGGTTATGTAGATAATGGTATTGGAAATGTATTAAGGGGCTAATTATGTTTTCTAAACAGATGAGTGCTAGCAAAGCTGGTTTTTGAATATGTTAGACTAATTGTGTATAAATACTGAGAGCTGAAACCACTTTTATTTGCAGTTTTAAAATGAACTTTCAAAACAAATTTTCAGAAGTGCCTGCATGATTTATTTTTTCCTTGAAACTTAGTACGGACTTGATAGTTCTGACCTCAGAAACCAAATTCCTGTCCCATTCATATAAAATCACAAATCACTAGGCATGAGATGCCTTCAAAGTTTTCATGTGTATTGCAGTTGTGGTGGAAACCTAACTATGGCTGGAATTCTTTAATCCCTTAACTCCGGTTGGTTTGTTAAAATTCTACAGCAGCACTACCGCTTCCTCCACTGCTTTAAAAAAACAAAATTAACAGGTCCGATTTAGCTAGATTATTTTTCTTGTAGCTGTGGTCTATTCCAGATTGCAGTGCTTTAGAAACTGAATTTCCCTCTCCTACAGTCTTGAGTTATTAACAGAAGAGCAAGTTACACCAGTGTAAAATTTACTGTGAATCAATAGGCTATAATTTAACTAGTTTGAATTTTTCAAGCTGTTCTTTGACTACAGAATCATGACAATAAATATTTAGTTTGCTTATTGACACCCATGGTTTATTCTTTACTCTGTCTTGAGACTCCTAAAAACGTAGATTTGATTTGAAGATCAGCAAGTGTTCAGAGAGAACAGTATAACTTTGCCACCTAGTGGTGGTTGACTATCAAAGGTGTCTTAGTGATTACTTGACACGTGGTTTGGAAAAGCTCCATAAAACATTATGTTTCTTTCAATTTTTACTAATTAGAGAATAATATTTTTAATATATTTGTATCTGTTTGCATCCAACACCTTAGCCGTGTCACCACAGCAGGATGATGTGTCCATTTTCAGAAGGAAAATGGATGCATAAAGGTGGCAGGCAAATTGATTAAGGCCATCTAAGTTTGTGGCAAAGTGAAGGCTATCGCTGTTCTTTGTCTTCGTATTCAATCTTTGGCAAGTCCTGGCTGATTATGCACAAGAGTTTCTTCTCATATCTATTTAGAGGTGAAAATTGTGTTTATGTTCATCCTGATGTCCTCTGCTTTGTCTGATTATCACTTGCTGAGATAACACTGTATTTTACCACATCCCTATATCAGACCTTACTGTTGATAGTAGGTAACAATTTCCAGTAATGTTTCTTCATGTTTAACTAGTCATAGTGTGACAAGTAAAACGAGAACTGTCAGTTGCTGGCAAAATAATTAGATATCAATATCTTCTGATGCAGAATGTAAAAATATAGCAGAGAATGAGAATTGGTCTTTGCAACGCAAATGGTACGTGTGTAAAGGAGATGTCTAGTTTGTATTATAGTATAGCAGGAAGTTGTCTTTATTTCCAAGTTCTGCACAGCAGTAGACTACCAGGGCTGCCTGGGCTGGGCTAACTTCACAAAGTAAGATGAAAACTGGAGAACCAAAGTTAAGAGCACAATTCCATTACCTAGGCTTTGAAAAGTATGAGGGATTTCACTGAGTAGCTGGGATAAGCAATACAACTGCATCCAGACTAGTGGGAGGGAATACTCTGTTGAGTTTCTCTGGGAGCTGATAGATAGTTCACCAGAGCTTCCTTGCAGGTGACTTTCTCCTGGCAACTAAGGCAGGATCATGGTTAATTTGAGGGTCACAACCCAAGTAGGGAGCACACCTGAGCCTTAGAGATCCTCAGTGTTTGTGGGCTCATTGTTTTGGACATGATGACTGTTAATCTTACTGTAATTAGGTATATAGACTTGTGTCTCTTTTTTTTTCTTGAACACTCTAGTATGTGCAAGTATGTGCTAATATTTTGACTTGTGCTTTACATAACTTGTGTTTAGAAAGACTCTTTCTTGCAACAGTTTCTCCTCACAGTGGTGAAGTATTTTTCATAGAATCATTTAGGTTGGAAAAGACGCTTAAGATCATAACTGTGAAATGGCAATTCAGTCTTATTTATTGACATGGTGATACGAGTGTTGCCTGTCCAACTACACAGTTATATAAAGAAACAATGGCCAGTGATCGCTACCGATGAGCAATTTGCACTGATGAATACTGATTTCTAGGAACCAGCTGCAGAAAAGGGTTGCAACAGCACATTCAGAAAATGTAAATGTGCTTGAGAACTGCACATAATAGAATAGATTGAAGCAAAAAATTGCCTTATGTTCCCTGCCCTGCCTCCTCTGCTTTTCTTGGATGTCGTCCACTGTAATTTTTATTGAAATACTAATAGTGTTACCTAAAGCAGTTTTCAACATGACTAAGTTGAAATGGCATTAGCACCTAGTAGTTAGCCAGTGCAGTGAAGCCAATATCCAGTAAAGCATTTCTTATAATAAGAGGATTGCATCGTGCATGTGCCAGGAAATTTTTGCAAAATCTTCCCGGTGTTGGTGCCACAAGTTCCCACAGTCCTTGTAGCAGCAGAAGTCAGTATGTCAGGGTCTCTAATACCGAGGCAGAAGGCAGCAGAGTCTCCCACTTCCAGGCCAAAAGCTATCAATTAAAATAGTTGTGCAGAATATTGTCAGTACTACTATTCCCATCCTTCTAATATGGGGAAGTAAACAGCTAGTACTAGAGGTGAAAAAGAGGGGGAGCTTAACTTAATGTAAAATAAGCCCTGTACATTTGTCTATATTTCTCTTGGCAGACATGCCCAATTAATTGATTTATTCCTAAGGATTCTCCACACTGTTGAATTGGTCTTCAGTTAAGTATGTCTACAGTGGTAAAGGATATAACCCCATTTAAAAATCTGTAGTTACTGAATTTTATCTGTCTATATTTTTTTTTTCACAGAATGGTCCACAAGTGCCTATAAGTGCCTATTCTTTTGAGGTACATGTTTTGGAAGCTGTGAATTTGCCTGTGAAAACTTAAATGTCTAATTACTTTTTTTTTTTTCATTACGGTATAAGCAAATCATAGAATCATAGAATGGTTTGGGTTGAAGGTGACCTTAAAGATCATCAAGTTCCAACCCTCCTGCCACGGGCAGGGACACCTCCCACTAGTGCAGGTTGCTCAAAGTCCCATCCAGCCTGGCCTTGAACACTTTCAGGGATGGGGCATCCCCAACTTCCTTGAAATTTGATTTATGTTCAGTTTTCAGTGCCAGGAGAATGTTAAAAACCCTAAGAAATTTCAGAATTAAGTCTTAAGTGGCCAAATATGCTGGATTGTTGGCTTTTTAAAATGCCAAATTTTCCTTTTTTTGACAGGTACCACAGATCGAAAGCTTGAAATCAAAAAGGTGCCTCCTGAAAGGCCAGAATGTCTTCCTAATCGAACAGAAGAAAAAGGTATGAAATGTGCTTTCCTGCCTGCTCTCTGCAGAGAGACAGGGGAAATAAAAGCAATGCACATCCTCATTTCCTAGTCCTTGTTTTCATTACATATATTGTTTAGATGCTTATTTCCCACTCTGATAGATCTGTGATGATGTGCATTTTGGGAAGTGTCTCATTGTTGCTTTTGGGCTAAATTCAGGGTATTCAATTGTACCAACACAGAGGTGTTACATACTTGCAGCCTCAACTAAAGTCAAGGGGAGATACATCCTAATCCATAAAATGATGTTTAAAGCTCTGTGCTCAGTAAAACCTGGGTCCTTGATCAAGTAAGATACCTCCGGGCAGTATGTACTTTTTTCTTAACATCTGTATGCCTTGGTTCTCTAGTTAAAAGCAGATTTTTCTGCATCACAGAGGGGTTTTGTGAAGATATGTAGTCATTAATGCTTATGAATCACCCTATTATTATAGTCACAAAAGTCATAGGTAAGCCTATAAAGAAATGAAAAAACTCTTTCTTCAAAGCCAGGTTTGAATATTGCAAGAAATGGGGCACAGTCCCACACAGAGCAGTGACAAGCAAATGAAACCTTTAATGGTTACATTGTGTTCGTTGTGTATTCTGAATAGTTCAGCGAAAATAGTTACATTGATTCTCTAACTGAAGATGCAGTCAAGTTTCACACGTTTAAGTGGACCATTAGGTTGTAGAGATGAGTTTATTTCTGGGATTTCTTAACTTGTAAGTATTTGAACTTGCAGTCTTTTAAAAAGCACATGTATGCACATGACTAAAAGTATCATATGTAGTTATAATTCAGTGCCAGGTTGTTCAGACTTTGCACCATGACCTGTTTCTGAATATGCATCTTAGCCATCTGACAGGTATTATAGCACTTTCATCTACATATGTTAACTTCGGTTATGTGCACTACTTCTCATGATTGTCTTAGCAGTAAAACCCTTTACTCTCCATTTTTGGATTTAGCCAACAGTCAAAAATGGTGGAAGGAGTTTAAATATGTTACTCTCCCAGGGAATAAATATCTGTAACTTTTCTAAATGTTGAAAAGATGCCGTAGGAGCCATGCCTACGTTTCTGGAGTGCCAGGAAGTGAGAGGAGAAATTGTTTGGTGTGGTGTGGCAGCAGGGATGGCGCAGGAATGTTCTTTGCACTGTGTGTTGGTACTGCCTAGCCCATCCCTCATACATAGTTTAGATTTTTGGACACTGACACAATATAAATTGTCACAGGAGCAAGTGTGCAAACATTACACAATAAGCTGGAAAAGCTTCAATGTTACAGGGGTCCCAATGACTGCATCAACAAAAAATGTACTGAAAAAGGGTCAACAGTCACTTCAGTCAGTTACTGGACTATTCCAAATCTAATGTGGATTGTGTTTCTAGTGAATAATTCTGGTGAATTCCATGATCCTCTGAGACTGAAATCTAGAAACTGTTAAGCCTGGAACATTCCCAATACTTCTTAAATTTATACAGAGGTGTAATATTTGTGACATATTATGGACAATGTTGTCAAGAGGAGTGTTGCCATAATAGGGTACAGAGAGCAAAACTTTGATCCCTTTGAGAGTTTTGTCCTTTCTTTAAGAAGAATCAGATTTCTTACAGTGTGGCAGATGTGTTTACATGTTTGTTTTGTATTATGAATTTAGAGCATATTATTTATAAGAGTTATTCATGTTTATTGTACTTTACATACTCACAAGCACTGCATATTTGTCATTGGATATTAGTATGGTGGCACTTCATAACTGATCCAGTTTTTTGATGCTAAGCTGAAAAATTCAGCATATGTCTGCACTTAAAAACCTAAATAGAAGGCCTGATTTTTCCAAGAGGTTTATGTCCTGCCAAACTGCTGAATTTTAATGCTTAGATTTTCATTTCATTGTAGTTCACGTGAAACACACTTTTTTCCCCCCCAGAAATGGTATTTCTCTGTTTGTTCAAGAGATGTTAAGAATATCCAGCATAATTATATTTGTGACCTTCTAACTTAATATTGTTTCATGTTAGAATTTGATATAAGTTGTGCTCATGGGGAATTGTTCCATATGGTATGTAATTTTTCGCCACTCTTATTTTTTACACTCAGAAAGCGGTAAGGCAATAAAATGAAAAGTAGTGTTTCTGTTCAGATACTGCACACAGATATCAGCCATGAGGAATTACAGGCAGAGGAGTCAGACAGTGCAAAAAACTTATTTGTGGTAAATATATTATTTCAAATAAAGAATGATTTAGAACCAAAGTGGGAAGGAGATAAGTGTTTTCTTTGTGCACAGATTTCTTGTTTAATTGTAGACTTGTGAGTGCAAATGAATTCCACTTAATAATGTCCNTTTTTTTTTTTTTGGAAATAATTGATTTAAAGAAAGATCAGAGAGAGAGCAAAAACAGTTAGACTTGCAGAAGCCTTCAGTTCCTGCTATACCTCCGAAGAAACCTCGGCCACCCAAAGCAAACTCTGTGAATAGACCTGGTACCTTGCCTCCGAGAAGACCAGAAAGACCAGTTGTGCCTGTGACTCATACAAGGTATTGTTTTTTCTCTGTCCAGTGCTTTTGGGATTAGTGGAAAAAACACACATATGAAGAACTTAGATTTTACAGTTAATGTCGCAATTTATTTCATGGTAAATGTACTTAAAGAATAAAAAAAAATAAAAGCTTTCTAGTCATCTGGCTGGATCATAACTATTTTCTCAAGATTAACAGCCTTAGACTTTTCATTACTAATAAATTTCTACTGTTGAACACACTGTTAACCACAACATCATAGTTTCCAGGGCAGAATATCTGGTAAATATCTGTACCAGTATGTTGAGCTAATGTCAACTTTCTCAGTGTAAGTCAAATTATTCTAGCTTAGCTGTGGCACTAAGTCAATGCAAAAGCTTGCATTGTATTGAGGAACAGCATTAAACAACTCATGTTTCAAATACTGCCAGTCTGTTTTCTTTGATCATTTTAGATCAATTTTTAGCAAAGCACTTGTCTTCATAGAAGGTTTTTTCAAGCTGGTGCCACTGCAGAATACTGCTGTCAAGTATTTGCACTCTAATGTTGGTTGTTACTCTATAGTTACACGGTGCTCTTTATCAGAGGTGGTTACAGCCTTGAGGAGCACTGAGAAACTGGACTTGCCAACACAACTCCATCTAATCTCTGCACTTGGAACAGCAGAGGTTGCAGAAATCAAAGGCCTTGTCTATAGTCCTAGTCAAGTCTAAATGGCTTCATTAGTCATCAACACCCAGATTATGTGCTGTAGACTTCCTTTATGCATAGTGGATAGAAATAGGTTTAAACCCCCAAAAAAGTGGTTGCCCAAAGTAGGCAAGCTGCACACATTGCAGCTAGAATATAGGCATAGGAATAATTTTACTATTGTACTGTTAGAAAAATTAGCTGCCATTGAACTACTGGAGTTCAAGTATACTAATGGTGAATTGAATACCACAGTGGAGTTCTAGGGTGGAGTAAAACAGAAAACCTAAACATTGATTCCCCTCACTCCTCCATATGTTTCATTAAACAAATGCTCTCAGTGTGAAATCTGACACACATAAAATGAAAAAAAATGTGCCTGCCTTGTGCTGCCAATTTTATCTTACTGAACTGCTTTGGCTGTGCATCTCCGAGAACTTACTTTTCTACCCAGGTGCTATAGCCATAGCTTATTTTGAACTTCTTGGCTTTGAACATGCTTGCCCTGTTGTTCCAAAATAGAGTCCACACCTGATGGTCACTTGGGTGCGCTTGGAAAAGCAAGCATTTGCTATGGTACATACCCTAGTGTTCTGTGCACTGGCTAGGCATGTAATGGGGTAGCTATTCTTTTGTTCTGTCCTTTGCCTAGAGTATTTTAAACATATTATAAATATTTTAAACATTCAGAGCTGTGAAGGGGTGTTTTATTGCTCTTCCGTTTTCCTTTTTTCTTAGTCAAAAATTGCGTAAATAAACCATGCATTTTTAAAGGTATTTCAGTTTTCATGTTAACAAAGTGAAAAAGCGGATCTCAACGGTAACTCTGTTATGTTCTTAATTGTCCAAACTCGTCTATGTCTAGCACAGGAAAAAATGCTTCTTTTTATCCGATACCAGTATATTTGAAAGAATTTTACTTGTAATAGTAGTTAGGTTACAACTTAGAAAGAAATGTGTTCTTTAAGGTGATGATGATGATGCATGTTGATGATTGTAGTACTAGCAGTTTCCCTATGAGATTCTTTATCAGCTAATTCAAATTAATGGATTTATCTTACATAGCTGTTCTGCCTGGTAAGCTCTAACTTGTAAGTGTGTCTTCTAGGAAGAAAGCAGAAACTTCACATAATGAAATAATCCATGGAATAGACTTTGGATTACTTGAATAATTAAGAAAAGTGAAACTTCAAATGGAAGCAGTCACGTCAATGAAGGTGTTTTGTTTTTAAATCAGTTCAGTTTAATGAGATGATAAATATTTTCAAGACCTGCTGGTACCCATTTCCAGAATCTGAAAAACCTGAAGCAATTCAAATAAAAATTGAGCGAGCAGAATTTTTGCTGACCTGTCATGGTGTAACCCTGCTGGGTAGCTCAGCCCCTCTCAGCCACTCACTCACCCCCCCACAGTGGGATGGGGGGGAGAACTGGAAGGGCAAAAGTGAGAAAAGGCATGTTTTGAGACAAAGAAAGTTAAACAGATAAAGGAAATGCCGTGTGTGTAAGCAAAGCAAAATAGGGAATTCATTCACTGCTTCAGGTATTCAGGTTTTTTTTCAGGAAAGCCAGGTTTCATCACATGTAGTGGTGCCTTGGGAAGACAAATGCCATAACTCTGAATGTCCCCCTCTTCCTCCTTCTTCCCCCAGCTTTTATGGCTGAGCACAGCGTCCTATGACATGGAATATCCCTTTGGTCAGCTGGGGTCAGCTGTCCTGCCCGTGCCCTCTCCCAGCTTCTTATGTACCCTCAGCCTGCTCTCTGCTGGGTCAGTGTGAGAAAGAGAGAATGCCTTGACACTGTCTAAGCACTGGTCAGCAATAACCAAAACGCCTGTGTGTAATCAACACTCTTCTCCTTCATCACAAATCTAAAACATAGCACCAAGCAGGGTGCTATAAAGAAAATTAACTCTGTCCCAGCCAAAACCAGTACATGATCCTAAGGGCAAAAATTGCTGTAGTTACAAAGTGAGTCTCACAAGATTTCCATGGCAGCTGTTGAGCAGAAGAGGGGGGGGGGGGGTTCTGTTCTGAATAAGTGGCTTGCATCTTATGCATCTCACTTCCATTTGTGGTGATGACTGTTTTTCCATTTACATATAATCCTCCTTCCTTGGAGGCAGGTTAGGGCTTCAGGGTAATAGGAGAGACGAAAACCATGTGGGACAGAGAATAGCTGTCAGTTTGCTCCCAAGTCTTCACAGCTTATTTAGACATACCTGTGATTATACCACTTACTGATGAGTCAATTCTCTGGAGTCAGCAAGACACAAAGACCTACAGAAAGGGCATTTTTACAATCAGTCTAAACCAGTCTGTGTCCATTCTGCTGCTAACAGGGGCAGATTCCTTCTCCTGGCAGCCCATTCCTGCAGCCTCCCTTATGTTAGCACCAGCGTTTGTGCAGCCATTCAGCCATATGGGTCAGGGAGCTGCTCCAGATGGCAATTAATCAGTTTGCAGGGGGATTTCTATTAGTGTGGGGTTTTTTTCAGGCTGATAATTTGTCTGGTCAAGCTGACAGCCTATCTGCATGGGCATGAGCAGAGGGAGGGAGATGCTGTGAGCAAGAAGGCCTGGCTCCACTCCTTTCACAACACCAGGGATATAGATTGGCATAATAAGCCCATTGATCCTTTTGACAACAAATCTAGGGGGTTTTGTGGGGTTGATGTCATATATCTTGGTATTTTTTATAGTCAAATGGTAAATGTTGTGACTTTCAGCCCTGAATCACACCATCCTAAGAATCTCCTCCAAATCCATACTCACAGATTTCCTAGAGCACTTCCAACTCATATGGTACTCTCAGTTTTCTGGGAAATATATGTGTGCAAAACAGAGTATGCAGTCAGATGCTCATTGCCCTGTCAGCCAAGAAACTATGTTACATCTTACACACTTACAAATATAACCGATTTTTTAAAGAAAGTTAAAGACGAAAAGATAAGAAAACTAATTGATTGAGTACATCCCTTGGAAAATACCTGTATTAATCATCTTGCCAATTAATACCTTTTTCTAGGAAAGTGTTACATTTCTTCTGTGTCCTTCATGGCAAAGACTGCTTGCCATATTGATAGCTGCGTAGGACAAGTTAGTTTTTCAGGTCATAAACTGGTGGTCTGTCTTTCTTAGTTCTTAGAATACTTGTCACCCTACCACAGTGTTTAACTGGGTGTACGTTCACTTAATCTGTGACTTCCTCTGGTTTTTAACACAAATTTTCAGGCTTTTTATCACAGCCTTCCTGAAGTCTGAAATAGCGTTTCCAGCCGCTTTGTGTATTGCTCATAAACTGCTGCCATGAGTTGAGGTTCAGGCCATCTGTCATCAGCTTATGGCATCAAAAGCAGATACAAATGAAAAAATCAACGAGATTCAGGAGCTCACCACATATTTTACTGTCAATGGCTAATTATTGCTGTTCATAGAAATGCACATCTGCCTGTGTTCTTTCAGAGACAGATCTATATTTTTATCCATAATTTGGGTACCTTATGTATATCATAAGTGTTACAACACTACACTGGGAATAGTCATTGCAGAAAAACTATGATATTGGTTAGTTGACCTCATACTGATGGTAACTACTGCATTAATTGGACAATTGTTATCCCAGTAAATGCCACAGGGATTTGTCTGTGTGACCTATGCAATGCCAAGCTACTCGCCTACCACTGGCTCTTTTTAATTAATTGTTTCAATAGCCAGATTATTTTAGTAAACTTGAGTAGTTGTGGGATATAAAATTCTATAAAGAAAAGAATAATCTTGTTGTTTATGTTTGAGCTTCTGTTTGATTTAAAAATAGTTCCTCTGTATAAAGTATCACAACTCTTGACACTTGCCTATTCCAGACATTTTCAGACAGAGTAGGTGATCTTGTTTCTTTGGACCTGTGGAAACCATATTCGTAGTCTAATCTCATAAGCAGCATGCAAAAATAAATCATCTAAATAAAGATCTTCTTTTGGTGAAAGAGCTGCATTAATGAGTAAATGCTAGGAACTGCTGAAATGCACAATACTAGCTTGAGGTTCTCTCCCTTTCTGCAGTAATCTAGATCTCCCATTGCTGGAGTTTATGCAAGCCAATTAGTTAAAAACAATTACAAATAAGATGCTGAAGGATCTCCCTTTGCCCTTAGATTTCCTTCGTGTTGAGATGCTGTGAACATCTGAAGAATTACTCAGGACGCTACGGTGTCTAAAATAGGCTTTTTTGACAGGTGTTAAGGAGAAATGAGATAAGGTTAATCCATGCAGCATGTCTTCTTACTGGAGATTGCACTCTGACACATTGCTGTTACTCTGGTGCTACAAAGGAAGAATATTTCCCTCTCTTGTTATTAATTGCAATTTACTGCAACCCACACAAAATCTCCAATAAAATACCTTCTCTTCTTGATCCAAATGCAGGAGTGATAGTCCAAAAGTGGAATTAGTGGGCAGTACAGTGTCCGGCACTCTAGAGAAAGACTCCTCGGAAAGAAGCAATGACATCGGTAAGTTATAGTGACTTTTATAGTTTGCCTGAGAAATTTGTAATGTTAATCTCTGCTTTTTAGTGACTTTGTTATGATCCAAAAGGCAGATTGAGGATTTGGCAATGAATGTGTGTGCATTTATATCAAATTTTAACTGCAGGATTAAAGGATCATTTCTGCTTTACTTTAAAAAGTTATGTTGGCGTTTTCTGTTTAAAAAGAAATTTAAAAGTTAATATGGAATGGTGAGCTATTTTGAATAGGAGGGCTCATGTTATTTCTGTTTAAAAGTTTGAGACAAGTGAGAAGGCCAATGATAATAAGTCATGCTTGTTTAATAGATGTAATGTTAGTGCTGCCATATTTTTAGTGCTGCAAAAGATTGTGGGTTTGGTGCAGTTAATAATCTCTACATTTTTAAATAAAAAGTAATCGAGACCAAATTGAGGCCAATTTTAATAAATTTTGCTGCAAACACCAACTAACAGCAGTCTAAATTTCTCTTGAAAGTAATAAATCTGTGCTCCTGCAACACGACCAGTTTAATTGGGAAATCACCTGGAAAGGAGTGACAGTAGCTTATTTTTCTCTCACCCTCCTTCCTTCTCAAGTTGGCAGTGCGGGAGAGACGTTTGCTGGGGTGGCTGCTGCCATAAGTGGCACTTGGAAAGCAAGGTGCTCTGTCTCTCGTCCCAGAGCTGTAAGCAAAAGCCACGACAGCCATCTTCTACCTCTGCTCAGAAATCCGCCAGCGGCAGCTGCTGCTGTCGCTCTCCCCCCCCCAGTCGCAGCTGTGCTACCAGAGACCTGTTTTTATAAAAGGCAGAACCAGGGTACCTTAAATGTGTAAGCGTTACTACCTTTGGCTGGCGGCGTTAACTGTTATTTCGGTGTGGTGGTTTCTGCCCAGGCTGCTTTTTCAGTGAAACACTTCTGTAAAAGACATACTTTCAACAGCCAAACCTGTCTTTTCTTACGACTTGGAAGCAGAGCCTTAAGTTATAGATGGATTTTAATTGCAATATAACAATAAAATGCTAAATCGATTTCACATCGGTTTATGAGCTTTTCAGCATCCATATATCCACTGTTTTTTTAACCTTCTGCTGTTGCTATGGTTTATGACAGTAACACTCTTCTGGAGAAGAAAATAGTATGTTTTTCCTAGAATTTTGTTTGGGACAAACACAGAAATATAGAAGCTTCTGATAAGTTGCATGAACATTTTTACTGTAGAGATTAATAATAAGGAATGGTATAGAAATGGAGTCAAATCCTACCATGTAGTATTTGTTACCCACATTTACAAATTTGCTTCAAAACATGTAAGCCTAAGGCTGTGACTGCAAATAGCATATAGCGGTGTGATGGAAGTAACCTTTTTTTTAGTCCTTGTGCTAATTTCCTCGGAATCAATGTCAGGGCAAAAGATTTGAGTGTTTTGGGGTTTTTTTTTCTGTTTTGTTTTGAGGTTTTTTGTCTGGGTTTTTTGTTAACAACCTGTCAAATGTTAGGTAGGGAATTTGATTTATAATATTTTTTGTTCATTTCCAGAGCTTAAATGGAGACTTTTTTTGTGTTGGTTGATTGTTTGTTTTTAATGGGTAACAGGAGCCAACAAAAGTCCATAAACCAAACCACACACACGTTGCAAAGGGTTTAGCTAATGACCTCCTGTTACCACTAACAAGGGGAACTTACTGAGCCCCAGGATAAAATAGTGTGAATACTTAGATAAGTATAACTTGATAGGGTCAAACCAGAATGGCATTTACAAGGGCAAATCATGTCATTCTAGCCTGTTAGACGTCTCATTAAAAGGAAAAAAAAAAGAAATAAATTATGATTTTGGAATGAAAGTCACTCCAAAGATCATAACTGTTATAAATTTTCAGGAGACTTTTGGCGGCTCGTGTGAAATATTGTTAAAGAAATAAACAGCCTTTTAAGAGAGGGTAGAGTAATAAATTAAAATTTAATAAGTCAAAACTGTGGATTAATGTCTTTTACTATGAGGAGAGGTTTGGAGTTCATGACAGTTTAAGGGCAGTGTAATTGGGAAGATTTATGAGAATGTGTTAGATTTTTTTTTATTATTTACAAAGAGAACAATGGGTTGGAGAAATCTTGTGACTAAATGAGTTATTAGTAAAAATGGTGGGTGAGTGGAGTTGTCCAGTGTATTACAAAACACTGATGGATTGGCCAGAGTGAGTCCAGATAATATTTAGCTGTGATATGTGTTACCAGTGTTGCCCCAGTGTCACGTACTCTGTGGAGAGAAGAGCCTTAGCTTCTCTGAGGTTCACCCTTCCAGTCATAGCGGACCTGATTGAATTTACCATATGATGTCCAAATTTACACAGTGAATTAGAGTGGACCTATGTGACAGACAAAGAGGGGGTTTAACAGTAGCCTTTGAAGATAA
Organism: Nycticryphes semicollaris; assembly: GCA_013400055.1. Taxonomy (NCBI): domain Eukaryota; kingdom Metazoa; phylum Chordata; class Aves; order Charadriiformes; family Rostratulidae; genus Nycticryphes; species Nycticryphes semicollaris. The sequence goes on along the minus strand of VXBJ01003310.1, from coordinate 144,907 downwards.
TGGAAGTTAAACGGCCTTTGCAGCAGCTCAGGTGTATGATCATTCTGGTTATTTGGCTCCTCTTTATTCCCCTGCTAGCCCCCAAGCCATTCCTGGCCACTTCAAGCTTTTGGAGAGGACAGAGGAAACAGCAGATGTCAGTTGCAAGTTGCCTCACCCTCTTTCATGATTATGTGAAGTACTGATGGTCAGTTGTGGACTGAAAATGAACAATACAGCACTCTTCTGGCACTCAACATGTTAATGGATAATGGCTGTCACATTCTCAGTCCTATAGCCAGCTTAAAGCTCTTGCTCTTTCTTTCAAAGCAAAGGGTTGCACAAAAGCTCTGAAGAGACAGTTTTGGTTATAAAAGCAAACCATTATAAAGCTGGATGGAGAGCAGCATGCCATCATGTGAAACCATTTTAAGGATTTCTAAGTTGGTTCCTTTTCTTTATCACGATGAGTCCAAAACCTTCATGACGAAGGAGGAAAACGTACAGGGTCCTTCCATGTGCCATCTACCAAAAGACAAAAAAAGTGATCAGCAACAGCAGTATCAGTAATTCCATCAGCAGTTGAGCTGCAATATGCAGAGCAGAGTTGGAGAATCCGAGTTCAAAACTTCCGTCTGGGTCCCCTATTCTAGAATATTATAAAACATTGCCTGTTTTGGAAATAGCATTTTTCTGTTTATTTTCTAAAGTAATAGTCCACCAGTGGATCAGTGTTCTCTACGCAGGAAACCCCACAACTTTAAAGACACCTTTTAAAACAGTCAGTCAGCTTTCCTGATCAAGAAAGTCACAAATGCTTGAGCAAGGCTTAGGTGATGTGTATTTCTGTGCATAACGTTCTGTCAGTCACTTACATAAAAAGTTATTTCTCTGTAGATGTTAGGCATGGCTTGATATCACTAGCATGTTCTGCAGAGTTGTGATTTGACAATGAGATTTCTTGATGACAATACAGCACCAATTACAATACCGATTTTGCAATCTGTATTGACAAGAGCAAGTCCTGTTCAGCAACATCACTGCTGATTGTAGATATAATGGCATATATTCCCATTGTTGTTCATGCCTTTGCTTCTTTCCACAATCCTTACAAAAACCATTGGAAAACTAGCCTTCAGAAAATATTATTTAAGAGGAACCGTTCCCCATTCCTCCTCACTTCTTCTTTTGTTTTCTTTTTCCCTGTTTTCAGTGATGCCTTTCCTTTCCTTTCCACACATCTTTCATCCAGCTTTTCCTATTTACATCTCTTTGCCATGGGTAACTCTTCTTCATTTCATGAGGGTAAGGCTTTTTTTTTCCCCATTTCTTTCCTGTCCTGTCTTTGCTTTAGTTGACAATGCATAACAAATACAAAAAGTAGTATTTTGTAGAACACCTAGTGTATACATGGCTATTAGGGATTATTTTTGTTTAATTAGAAGTTGAAATTGAGTGTACTGTCACAGAAAATGTTACACAATAGCACTGAAATGAGAAATCACTGTAGCTTATTTTATTGTACCGTAAGAAATTTTAGTGACAAAAGTGACATGTAAAGTTTGCACATGCAGTTCATCTCTTCTGTGATTCTTACAGACAGATGGTGTCATTGCAGAATTTAATACATGTATTTCATGTATTACATGCTACAAAACAAAATTAATTAGCAACACGCTAGAATGGTTCTCTAGTCTGAAGGAGGAAAAAAATCCCAAACCCCCAAAAGATAGAAGTTTGAAGAGCGCTCAATGGCTCTCAGTGGAAAGTGCACAGTTACGTCACCCAAGACTTTGTCTCCAGTATTGTTGTGATTAATTCAAAGTAGTTACATCTGTTAAAAGTCTCATGTGCTGACAACTGTTCTGGCTTGAGAGTGGCTTTTCGAGCTTAGTTTAAAAGCCTTCTAAAGTAACATAAACTACGCTGAAAGTAAGTCCTGTTCTACCAACAGAAAAGTAGGCCTTATGTAGAATTACATTGATTTCAACAGTTTAATACCATAGCTTGACTTCTTTTTAGATCATGTCTTTCTTTTTAATTTCATAAAGAATTGTTATATCTGAGGGCCAGTACAATGAGAGAAACATTTAGCACATATAATAGCTTACTCAATCAAAACTAATGCTTCCAGAAATTACTGAATTATTCCAATTAATTATTGGTATTGAGTTATTTCTGCAAATCGTGAGTAATCCTAAGCCTTTTAAAAATATATATACACAGACTTTGGAATCCTGCAATCCTGAAACAAATCTTGTCTATCTAAAATAGGTGTGCTTTGAAATCATCTAACGCTTAAAATCATACGGATTTAAGCAAAGTGATTTAAAGAATAAGCCACAAAGAAATAAAAAGGATACATCTACCGTGGAAACGCTCAGTTAGTCCACACAAGAAGCAGTTTCTCTGCTTTGCAAAAAGGCTGCGCTGCGCAGGCACTTCACGCACAGAGCCAAGCGGATGCATCTTTCCAATGTTTTTCTTGGCTCTTTACACATTTTGCATAGTATTTATGAAAGCAGTTAATAATCTTCATCAGGGCTAATGTAAAGCACATATGTCTTCCTGCTGAAACCTGTAGTGTTGGTGTGAATTTTCTTAAAAGATTCTCTGAAAGCCAGTTAACGTGAGTCCATTTTTCGGCATTTCCTCAGACTGTAATCTTCAGAGCATTTGGTGGAGGATCATGGAGAACTGGCTGAACTCGCGTTATTAGCCATTCTCTTTTTCTGCCCCTCCCTCCAAGCCTGGCGTTAACTTGCCTTTCAACCCTACTTGAAAATATCGAATAAACAAACGAACAAAAAAATCCTCATTATGTTGTGTTTCCTTGAGTTGTATTTACATTAGTTCTAGAGCTGTTACGTGCTCACATTTGTGATTGCTCTGCCTCTGACTGGAACAAAAAGTGATCTAATAAGATTTGGCCCACACTAGGGAAAAAGATGGAGAATCTTTCCAGTAAAAGGTTGTAGAATGGAGTGGGTTTGCCTTTAAATCACAGGCTGATACACTGTGAGATATTATAATTATTTTGCCTGAAGACACAGTTGGAAAAAAGAAAAATCTGGTAAATACAAGGGTTGGAGGACAAAATGTGTCTCATAATAAAGACTGAAATCTGCCTAAACCAATAATTTCTTTTTATGCTGCTGTTCATGCTCATTTTAATAGAGCAAAGCAAAGGAGCAGAATTACTCAAGTTAAGTTGTAATATGTCAGTGAATCAAAATCACCCATAAACAGAGTTGTGAATTGTAAATACTGTAATCGGGGATATGTTAATGGTCCATTACAAAAATTAATTAGGTCTCTTGCCCTAGGGGGCCCAGAAAAAGGCAGTAAACCAGAAATTTAAATCGTTCTCCATGTGTGTCAAGTTGAGGTGCCTGAAAACAGCATATCCATTTCTTCTAGCTCAGTTTTCTTGACCTTTCAGTTCTTTCTTGGCATCTTCTGAATTGTTAAAAATAAAATCCTTATGAGGGCACTGGCAAGTGGTTAGCAAAGCTCATTATGGCAGCTTTCTACATGCAGCTATTAAAGTGATAAAAGTCAGGATTGAAATGGGAAAAGGTAGTTGTATACTGCAGGAAAGGTGGCTGTCCACTGACTGTCCTGGGAAGCCCAGGGACCTAAGCTCTTTCCCTCCGAAGCAGAGAACCATGCGGGGCAGGCCTCCCTAGCACATCACTGTTACGCTCCTGAACACAGTAACCCTGCAGCCAGGGAGCCCTCCTGCTAAAAGTGCATTACCCAAATCTTAAGAGAGTCTGCAGTTCCTTATGGGTGAGATTCTGCTGCCCCAAGCCTTTCTGGAAGCACAGTTATGTTCCTTGAAGGGTACGATGCTGTTCAGCGTGAAGGGAGTAGCAGAATCTGGGCGCTTGAAGTATTTAAAATAACCTGTGGGCTTCCCAGTAATATTCCTATTATTGTTGGAGCAGTTTTTGAATTACTGTTACACATATTTAATGGACGTTGTGCAGAAGATTTCATCTGCAGTACCTCTTGCATTTGATAGCTTTTAGGATTATTGTATTTAAAGACGGTGTATATATACACCATTTCACAAGTATGCTGTCAATCTTTTAAATGTTTTGAAAAAAATGGTGAAATGAAATCTAGTTCTGTGGCTTTTATGACATTATCTTCTTCAAATGAATTGAATGCCACCTTTGCCTCATTTCTTCCAGCCCTGCTGTATTTCCGTTCTATGAAACCTCACTGTTAGCATTCTGAATGTGTTGATTCTGCTATTAGCAGTCATTCCAGTTCAGTTTTCTTAAAGTGAAATCTCTCTGCTAATTCAAAGAGCTTTCTGTCTTCATTATGTATAAATTACTTTGTCCAAAGACTAAAAAGCCTAACCATAGGATAAAGTTGAGGCCTGGACACACTTTATGCCAGAATAGTTAATATAAAGGAAAAGGGGATAAGGAAGGAAGCATAACCATTGAACTTATTTAACTTTTTCCATCAGATTTTTTTTTTTTTTGAGGGATGGAAGGTTGTTTTCCAGGAAGACACAAGTCTAATGAGCTGAGATCTTTTTCATTAAATAATTGTTTTCCTGGATCCTAGCATTTTTTAAAAAACACTATCATAATGCTTTAAATAACCATGTCTTTCAATGAACATAGCAATGGGGAAAAACATCCTATTCTTAACTGGCTTGGAAGAATACCAGGGAATAATTCTTGCACAGATGACATTTTTTGTATTCATTAAATATGCTTGCTGAGTCAGCCAGACATTTTATTGTGTGTACTACGCTAGTATCTTTGAATTACTGAGGTCTTTCTCCTCATCTCGTGAATTACTTCATAAATAACCAGCTTGATCAAGCAAGACCATAATAAAGACGAATGTGTCTGTTTATTTGTAGAACAAGTATTAACCATTTTTGTAATTAGGGAGTGCCACTGTTAATTGAATGGTGCCCTTGATGTTCTGTGTGTTCAGTAGAACATTCCTTACTGTTCGATATTACTGACAGACGTGGAGAAAGCTGAACCGGTGCAGAGTTCAGGTCTGTCGGATGCTGATGCTGCCTTATGGGCAATTAACATGGCTACAAATACTTTATTTTTAATGACAACCCATTTGGCCCATTTTGCTTATTAAGTAAATTTAAGTTTCCAATTTCTATAGCTACAGAAATACAACCCAAAACCAAATATCTGCATTTAATGATCTCAGTAAGCAACAATATAAACACACCCATAGAACCTTGCTTTCCATTAGCAAAAAATAATCAAAAAACCAGTATTAAGTGAATCCATTACTGAATCTACAGTATAGATGACAGCAAGGCAGAGGTCTTTTGAGTGGTTGTGTTTCTCATTTTCTTTACCAGCTTACTATGTGGGAATTTTCCTGAATAAATATCTCATAGGTGATGACTGTGGAAAGTGGTGATAACTTTAGATGCAGAATGGATTTGAAAGCGAGAACCACATCTAAATAAGGAGAACAAGCAGGGATGGGATAAAGGGCATATGAAAGTACTGGAAATGGATTTACTATTTTAACATGGTACCAAGTGTTGTCCCTTACACTTAAATAGAATTTCATTTATAGTATCAGCTGAATGGTTGTAATTTCACTAGTTTGGCATCAGATTCTACCTGTGGAGCCTTTCCAACCCCTGCTCAGCACTTTTTTTAAAATTCAGGGTAGGTACAGGCTGCTTTAGTTTATTTTTTTAGCTGTCAGAAATGTATTCAGAAGTGAAAAAATGAGTATTCCCAGTGTTTCTTGATACTAGAAGCTTTGCACAGAAATCTTCATCTTTCATGATATTCATATAATGTGCAGAGCAGATTTTATCTGCAAGTGCTCATTGGTCTCAAGGGCACAAATTCCTACATTCTCTGTATATCACTGCATTTTATATTTTAAATATGAATATTTGACTATTCTGATCAAACATAAGCCTCTAGGTAATTACTATTTTATTTAAGCCAAAGAAACACATTAAATTGATGCCTTCACTGTTTTCTTCATTGGTTGTTTTCCATACTGGTGTAGATACCTATCTTTTGTAAGAACAGAGGACTGGACAGTGGCATTTTACCATAGAAGTGGCAACACAGAGAGAGAGGGAAGTCATGCACTGGAGCTCCCTAGGCTGCAAGATAACTTCAGCCACTTTGCTCTCCCCAAAGCAGTAGTCTGCTCTGCTTTTCCTCTCAGTTTCAGCAGCTTGTGTTGGTCCTTTGGTAGTGATACTGATCCTTCCTGAGCACATGCAGTTGGAAAATGAGCTGGATTATAACAAGCTCAGGAAAAACATTTAGTAAAAACAGTTAGAGGGGCTGGGACAAATGGAAGCATTGCTTCAGCTCCTGTTGTGTGTGAGATTCACAGGTTTATAGATGTGTATATATTTTTCATGGCAATATATTCTTGCTGTGCAATTTAACAAAGTAACACAGCAGTGAAAACAAAGCCAATGTACAAAATACAGCACTGATTTGCTGTGTGATCTTAAGTCATTTAGCTATCTCATGTGTCACCTTCAAACTGGATACTACTAGAAACCAGGTCTTACATTTGCTTCCTCCCCCTCCCACCCCCCACCCCCCAGAATATAAATTTTTACTTCCTTTTCTCCTCTCCTGAAACCCTGAAGCTCTGTAGGACTCCAGAAAGGTTTTGTGCAGTCTTCTAATTTTAGCTCATTTTCACTTTAAAAGCGCTGTAGCCTCACCTGACATGTTGGGTACAATTGAGGCTTTGGATTGTCAAATTCCCACTGATAAACTTGGTGACCTACCTTTGGACGTAGGTTGCAGCAGTCAATAAAAAAGCAATGAGAGAAATACCTGGTAGAGGACAGTAAGGTCACTGGTTATATACAGGATGAGTTGCTCCAAAAATAGAGTAGTATTTGGAGGTGAAATAACCTTAGACTATTTCAGGGCTATTGAAAGAGGTCTCTTTTCTTCTATTTTTATCTCCCAGAGATGGAATAGTATTGCAGAATAAGGAATGTGTGATCCTATTTACTTCCTAGCTGCCAAATCATGAGTACTTGGAATCCATTTAAGTGTCCTTCAGTGCATATAGTTTATTGCACAAGCCCATTAATTCATTTGTTTTTCCATTGTGTAATTTTGTATGATGGTTGTAATACAGCAACGAAGCTGAATCTTCAGATACTTGTTGTTCCGTAACAGTTCTGAGAATTAAGTGCCCAGTATAGATAGCTAGTAACTTGAAAGCTATTCCTTCCTACAAGCGTGAAATGAAAAATAGTCTCTGAATAATGAATATCATTCCAGTACTTGGTTCATGTCTGAAAGTAATTTTACAGAATTTTGATTTATCTTATCTGAAGTACCTCTTGTTTCTGTTTTCTGACTCATTTCTGCTTGACATATGCAGTAGGTCATTTTGAAATGGACATGAGTGAAACTGATACAACCCATAAAAATAGATGAACGGTGTTAAGCCATTTGATTCAGGCATGTAATCACAAGCTGCAGTATTCCTTCAGCCTTCACATCGTTGTTTCACATAAACATGCTACCACCACGTGGCTGGATTCAGCAAACACACTTCCCCAGTGCATTTCAGTAGCCAATGAAGGCAGTCGACACTGCAATCGAGCAGACTTGTATTTCCTGAGCTCTGTACAGCTTCAGGAGCCTGTTGGAGTTTTTACTTACCCGAACTTCCGGGCTACTGGAGCTATTCCTCTCCCCGGTAACTACTGAAAGCTATGCTGCCTCCAGCTGCAGGTGTCCAGGAACCTGCAGATCACTTCCAGCTTAGTCATTCTCATTCTGTGCTCCCCTAAGCAATTCCTGCAGGTGCAGCGCTGAGAGTACAGTTCTTGAGACAACGTATGCACTGTCTTACGTCTCCAACTATTCAAGGAAGAAAAATTACTGATCCCTTTAATAGCAGGATGGAAATTTTGAAACTCTTTGTTCCGTGCCACAGGACCCATGTTGTCATTTAGCTTTCACTATGCTGAAAACGAAGCCAAAGGCTCCTTCTCACATTCCCCCCTCTGCTTTATTGTATTTGAGATGGAAGAGTAATTGTGCTTGGCAAGGCTAACTGGATTACAGCTGCCTTTGACTTCCAGGTTTTTTTAAGTGCCATTGTGGTGCCTAAACGTGTGCAGAACACTATGATACAACGGGGAAAATGGGATTTGGTTTCTTTGAAATTAGAAAGAAGTTGTGATTCTTTCCCTTTGAGGACAATTGCCAGAAAACCAAATCAACTCTATTTTATTTTTAAGACTTGGAAGGTTTTGACTCTGTAATACCAATTGCTGAGAAGCTTAATCATCCAACTACAACCAGACCAAAAGCTACTGGCAGGCGACCACCCTCCCAGTCTCTCACGTCTGTAAGTTATTTTTCCTTTTCTTTCTTTTTTTTTTCCTGATTTTTTTCCCTCCTTCTATTTTTGTTCCCTGCTGTTTTTACTACGTTTACACTGCCATTCCTTCACACGTACAGTGAAGCAGAGAGATGCAGCTCAGGAAAATTAGTGTCAAAATGCTGCCAGTGTTTTGAATGCTGATGTTCAAAACATTCCCTCCCTTGCAAGATTTGTACCCCCTTATTTGGGTGCTGCCAGCTATTCCTTGCCAACCATGACTGAGGCCAGAGGAATCCTTTATAAAAATCTTTGGAATAAGCCTGTTTGTGCTAAGTATTAAGGATTTTGAAAGTCTTTCCCAAAAGAAGCATTTCCCTTGGTTTCTCTAGGACACTCTACCAGATTTTGAGGACAAACAGACTGTTGTCAGCCTTCAACAGCTCTCCTTGAGGCACCATGGGTTTCTTCTAATTAAGTTCACAACTGTAAATATAAGGGTGATATAAATTTCACTCTTTATCTTTAGACAAGTTGGTCTCATAAACCATACTTTGAAAACCACCGCTTAGTTTTTCTAATGCCCTTTTCTGTGGGGGTTGGGCTTTGTTCATTTCTGTGCTTTTTGCATTCTGGAATGTCAGAACGAGAGCAACTACTGATGGTTGCCTGTGTTCATGTTGCTGAAGGAAAACGAAGTGGAGGGAAACAAAAAGGATTATTGTGAAACATAATAGAAGACAAAAAAGAAAGCTTTCAAAATTGACTATGTACATAAATATACAAACATAAAAGGCAAGTTCAAAGATCTTTCTTACCCTGTCAAGTCTATGGGGAAAGGAAGAGAGGTGGAAAGAACCTTCCCTGTTTGCACTTTTAGAAAGGGGTCGTGCACAAGGCAGCCCTGCAATGCCGGCAGTGGGCACAGGCAGCAGCACAAATCCTCTGTGGAGCAGAAAAATGAGACTTGTGCTGAAGAAAGCCATGGCAGAGCTGCCCAGGTGGCAGAGCTGGCATCCCCACAGCACAGGGCTCAGCATCCTAGCCAAGTCAAGTACAGCTCTTCTTGAGAACAGGAGGGCGCTTTCATCTTATGACATAATGCTATGAAAAACCATAAATTAATACTGAATCCAACTCTTAAGTATATCTCATTTCACAAATGCTTTGAGAGCACTCTAGTGTTGAAAACAACATGTAAAAAAAGAAAAGGGGGGGGGAGGCAGAAGAGTTCTGATTTTAAGTTTTGTTATTTTGAAAATGAGAACTTTTCTTCTTCCTTTGTTAAATTCTTATACAATGAAAATACCTGCTTTGTTTTCCTCTCTTGGGGTTTGTGTGTTTGTCTACATAGTCGTCCCTTTCAAGCCCGGATTTCTTTGACTCACCAAGTCCTGAAGAAGAGAAGGAAGAACATGTTTCCATTACACCCAAAACTATTGAAGTGTCAAGGAAATCAAGAACTGTTACAATATCACAAGTAAGTTAACTGGAATATCTCTGCTTAACCCTATCACATACATCTTTGTTTTTGAAAGCAGTGTTCAAATATGTATTTTTAAATTATAATACAACAATCACCCAATAACTGGCCATTTACAGAAGCTTAAAAAGGTATGGTTACTAAAGATTATTCTCTGTTTGAAATGCAAGTCAAAAGTGAATGCACAGTTAAAATGTCTCCATAACCATACTATGAAAAAATCCTTCTAGTGTAAATACATTTCACAGAATGGTAGAAGCTAGGGAAATTAATTTTAGAAACTAAGATTCTTTCTTACTTGTGTAAATTGAATTTATGTTAGAAGAGTCTGTGAGCAGAGAAAATACAACTCTAATAGTATGTGAATTTAAATTTGCAGGTATAATCACTTTTTATACTGGTATAATTGCATGCATTTTATAGGCTTGTGCTATTCTTACTGTATAGGGTAGAAAATTATAAGACAATCAAATATTAGAGAAGGACTATGTAGATCAGGCCTTAGAGGTTGCAGCTATTTTTTATTACGTAAGGATATGTTTAATAATACAGATATTACATTCTAGTAGTCCAGCAAAAGTATGTGATAGATGAAGTCATGCATTTCTGTGATAAAGTTCTAAGGACAATGTTTTGCTGTGTAGCTCCCTCTTCTGGGAGCACTTGCATTAAGGAACACTCTGGGGCCAACACTCATAAATTATATGCTGATATGGCAAAGATATAGATATTCTTCCTGTAAAACAAGGTGACTGCTGTCAGAATGTATCTGCTTCAGGCTTTAATGTTGATAGCCAGTTAAGCTCTGGAATAAAGCCTTCATTCTGGATTACTGCAGTTGTGCCTTGCTCACTCACTCCAGGTTTGAACTCAACCCGACATCTCTTCTCAGTTCAAAGGAAACTTGCATCTACTGATAGAAGAATTGTTATTCATAAAAGATTATAAGTACACATTACTCACACATGCACGCATGCATGTAAAACAGTAAAAGAATATTGTTAAGGTCATGGAGTTAAGCATTCACGTCACAGGAGTGGCTTGAACAGTAACAAAATCTTGTTGCTGACTGGTTGTAGCAACTGTGGAAAGTCTTCCTGAAGCTGTCTGAACTCCATCCCAACTACAGCCCCTCTGATGTACATGTACAAAGATAATGACTAGTCATTATTTTTATCATGCTTCGGCCAAAACCATCCATGTTTGACTATGGACCTTCAATATTACTGAAGAGCAGCAAAATACTTCATATTTGTTAGAGGTCTGATTTTCATAAAGCTTTCTCCAGACATTAAATGTTATTCTTTTTGTTGCAGGTGTCTGATAATAAAACTTCCTTGCCTCCAAAACCAGGAGGTTTGGCTAGTGGCAGTAATGTACAACCATCCCTATCCCCTTCACCATCATCTGGATTTCACCCAATTGCTATGGGAACAACAGGCCACAGGTCAAATTCCCCATCCCTGTTCGGTACTGAAGGAAAGCCAAAGACTGAGCACTTGAGCCAAGGTCAGACTGCCCTGGAAGAGCTGAGAACACAAATTAAGGAGCTAAGAACCATCATTGAAACCATGAAAGACCAGCAAAAGTAAGCACTGCAAATCACAACTGTAGGTGGGATGCATCCGTTCATGCATGGCGGTAGCAGTTTCTTCTTGAGCTTGCCTTCAGATATGTTACTCTGCACAATTTGCCTTTGTGTTCATGAATGATTTTTGTCTACTTTCCTGACAGGGTGAGAGGCTCAATAAAAAAGACTGGCACTATCCACCTGTACCAGCATTTCTTCCCTGTGTTATGACATAAGCAGATGTTTATAGGGTGTTGAAAAAGTTACGTCACCAAGCTATAAGCAGTGAATAAGGTTCTTAGGTTGTTTTATTTGCCAATAACTATTTGGGAACTCATAGGCATTGATCTTATTAAGGGGTCCATTTTTTCTAGTTGTAGTAAAAACTACTACAATTTCCTAAAATTATTAAATCAATTACCACATTTTTCCCAGGGAGCTCGTATTACACAAGTAATTCAATTGTGCTTAGAACATTTGAAGAGCTTTATGTTTACAACCCCGAATCTTACTGTTTTAGTGTTGAGCACCTTTATTTTCTTTAAGTTGCTCATTTCTTAGAGGAAACTGCGGCTGGCACGTAGATTTTGCTGTTCCTGAGAATATAATGTTTAGGAAGCTAAACCTTCACTTACGTTGTCAGTTGTGCATAGCCCAACCAGGAAAGCAGACACTGTGACAGAACAGAGATGTGCGGGGAATTTGGGAGAAGAGGGCCATGGTATCTAGCCAGTGAGCCCCACGGCTTCGCCTCTTAGGCTGTCCCCTGCTCTTCTGCTTTCCCCGGCCCTTCTTGCATGAGCTGCTTTCACCTCCTGGTTTCTCTCTTAAGGTGAGATCAGATGAGAAGGTGTCTGCTCCTTATAGCTACGTTCCCCTTCCCACCAAAGAAGGATGACAGCAAATCCATATTTGGGATCATTAAGCCTTATAAATGAAGTTGAAGGTTACATTGTGTTGCTGGCATAAACAGCTTTTAAGTGGCTGAAGTTATGTGGATAGCTTGGGCAGGATTTCTATTACCAGTTCCTATAACCCACCAACAGCCAGTCCATCTACATTTTGAATGGAAAAAAAGGCGATTGGGTGCTCATGGAGTGTTGATAGAGCTAGTCCAGAGCAAAGCCTGTGGATGCAGGGCTGTCAGGAGGAAATGGATTAATCGTTAATATGGGGTGTGGGTGGGTGTTGTCCTTTTAAAGAGTGTCTTACTTGTCTGTAGTAGAGCATATAGTATACAAGAGTATACTAACTTTAATTAGTTGTTCAGAAGAAAAAAGGTAACTAGTGAAAGCAGGGAAAGTATGTCTCCAAAAAGTGATCCTCTGCATTTTACTAGTTTACTCATTTCCATTCCAAGCTTTTTTTTTTGTTTTGCATTCTTTTAACAGAAAAGAGATTAAACAGTTGCTGTCTGAGTTGGATGAAGAAAAGAAGATCCGTCTACGATTGCAGGTACTTAAATTATTTATAATGTTATGGAAGTACTGGCAGGTTTGATTTAGCCTCAGGGATGGGACATTAAACTACAAAGATACTTAAATTGCAGTGAATCAAAAAATACTAACACTTCTGAAAGGGATATACCTGTTCCCTTCATAGTGTTTCCAGTCTGTGATATATATATTGCAATATGGATTCTTGCTGAAAAGCCTGATAATTATCTAAAAAATTATAAGCACAAGTAGACAAATTAAAAAAAATTAAACATAATATAGGATTCAAACTATGGTATTTTTTGTTTCAATTTTAATGTGGTTTGCTTTTGTCACAAATGAAATCACATCTTTCTACATTATTTGCTCTCTCCCAAAGCTTTATATTTTGTAACAGGTTTGTCACCCTGTCGATATGCTTGGAATATGATTTCATGCAGCAAGATTTATGTCTGCTTTACAGCCTGTACTCACGTTACCTTTTACCAAAGCATCCTAAACAATATAAAAGAAGGTGTTCAGATTAAGAGCCCAGTTACTGCTTCCATAGTTTGTATAGTGCCTTAGCTCTAGCTGTTGCGCTGGTTTCGTCATTTGCCAGGTAGCACACTGCCCTACTTGTGGGAGAGTCATGAGCTGGGCCTCTGCTGGGACCAACTGAGCTGCTTCAATATGGAATGATGTTGAAACCGTGGGTTTGGGTTTTGGAGACCTATTTGGACAATGTCTTTAATAACATTCTTTCACTTGGTCAGCTCTGAATCGGTTGGGCAATTGAATTAGATGATTGTTGTCNTCTCCTCTCCTCTCCTCTCCTGCTCTGTTCCATTCCTTTCTCTTCTGTTCTGTCAACTTGATATATTGTTTAGTATTCCTTATATTTTATATTTTCATGGTATAGGTCGACTTTACTTTTTCTTTGTGTTAGGGATAGAAAATCGAATTGCAATTTCACTGAGCTGTTCCTGCTCAGTAAAGTGCTGGGGAATACAGCACAGGGTGACAGACTGGGGACCATCAATGTCGGTGCTCCAGGGCTGCCTGAAAGACTTTATATGTGCAGCCACATAAGAGTATGGCTTCTAGTAACACACAATTCATGATCAGCTAAAATTTAAATTTATTCAGATAAAATCAATGAATGCTTTTAATAGCAGTTATTGATTTAGTCTAACAGGCCAGACTATTCAAGGATGACCTTTCATCTTTATACAGCGACCTGCGTTGACAATTTTAAAATTATGATCCTAGAGCTGAATGCTTTAATCCAATCCAAATGTAGCTTATGTTGGTTAACGCTCAGATGCTCGCCAAGGTGGCATTACTAGCTTTACATGAAGATAAGAGTTCAACACACAAAAGTTGCATTAGTTTGCGATTGTTCTGATAGTCATAAAGTAGCACAGCTCTCAGTCCAGAAGACTGCCTTGGTACGGTGAGTACTGTGGGTACTCTCCGTAATAATAAATCTAATAGCCTTGCCTCAGGGTTTCCAGTATCTGTCAGAGGGGTCGAGTGTACAACGAAGGCTGATCATTGTTTCAGCCAAATCCTTTAACCACACAGCTGTGCATCCACCAGAGCTCTTAATGTGCCTGGCTGCAGGCTTGATGGGTGCAGAAGGCAACCACCGTCCCTACAGCAAGAGCCAGCCGTATAGCAGAGGTGGTGACAGGTTTTGCTCCTCAGCTACCAGTGCACATCAGCAGTTTGGTTTACTTGTGCTAGCTGTAAGTGCAGCAGCTGGTGCACGGACACAGTCCTCATTCTGCAGGTACTTCCTGACAGCAAGCTGCGTGGCTTGTAATAGTTGTAATTTAAAAAGTTTGAAAGGTCTTGCAGTACACCCAATGACTATACTTGTCAAGCTCTGAGGGGAGGAAGCCATGAGTGGCCATCTTATGCAGCTGAGAAGGTCACCTCAATTTGTAAAATCTGTGGAAATAGAGTAGTATAAAACCTGTACTCGACACCTGTGGTCAAGATGGAAGATGTGCTTTTCAAGCAGCACCAACTGTGCCTCAGTTTGTTAAAGCATCTAATTTTATCACGAATATTTTTCTTTCCTTTTCAGATGGAAGTTAATGACATAAAGAAAGCTCTTCAATCAAAGTGAATACTTGATAGGTGGAATGTTGCATTATTCTTCATGACTGAGACTCAAATTTATGCCCCAGCCAAAATAACTTTGTGCCAAATGATTTAAGAATTGCCTCAACATCCCTTTATTTGAAGGATTAGCACAACAGTTTTTGATAGCACAACAACAGTACCCACAATGAGAACAAAATTTCCATCCGAAGCAGTGCCGTGCGGCACTAGTTGTGACTGAAATTGATCTTCTTGTGCTAAAGGCTCTCTACTTCAAGATCCTAGGTGAAATGAAAACTCAGGCAGTTTAGTCCATAGTGGTACTATTTTGATGATATTTTTCCATAAATAAAGTGTATTTCAGATTATCTGTTTACAAGCTTTATGATTTTGACTTTTGGTTTTTAATTGTCTTTTGTCACAGATTTTAAAATGTTTGTACTGCATATAGCCAGGAATGAATGTTAACATTGGGGCTGGAGGGATTATTTTTGCTTCGAGATAGAACAGCCTACTTTTTGTTATGGTTTTAAGTTCTGTTAAATATGCAATTTTATGTCCCCAACCCCCCTACAATTTACACTTACTTTGTGTACAGTAACGTATTTACAAGGAGGAAACAAACCAATAGAAATCTGGTCCTTGCAATGATTTGTGCCTTTCTTTGCCACACACTGACTGGAGCCGGTTGCAAGCCAGGTCTCCCTAATGTAGCTACCACGACGACTCCTGTCCCCGGTGTCCGGCGGAGATCACCTTCTCAATGTACAGCTGCTCAGTCAGTAGAGCCAGGGTTGTGCAAGGTGGCAGGACAAAAGGGCGCAGCTGAGAGCAGCTTTGTCTTGAGCAGCTGTGGCTTTTTAGCTTTCCTGGTTTTGATAGGCCTCTCCCCTCAACTTGAATGTTCATCTCCGCTTGATTTTCATTAGATGATTTAAACGCCCGCCTCTGTCCCCAATTTTGCACAGAGTGAACAGAATATGCATTATTAAAGCAAAATTAAATAAAAGTAATCTATAAAACGTGAATAAAAAGTTGTATTATTTCATGCACAAGGTTCTCTATCGTGTGAGATTGTTTCATTTGCTGTTTATGTGGTATCGTTTGCTACATTATCTTGTACACTTACCAACTGCTGCTTACTATAGTCCTATTTTTGCAGCAGGACTTTCTTTTCATGGTTTTATTGAACTTAATTTCTTCCAGTTTCTCTGTTTATTTTCATCCTTTCAAAACAAGGTCTCTTGTTTTCCTGGTCGTAGTTTTGTGTGTTCTTTACTAGTTGTGGAGTATTCATACCTTGTCAGCAATCTCTGTTAAAGCATTTAAATGATGGATATTTGCACAGCATGGAGTGAGTGGGTGAGTGATATTGGTGATGCTTCAGAGTGTCAAAAAAAAACCCACACAAAGGATCTATTTGTCATCTCATCAAACGCTAGAGCTGGCTCTAGCCAGCATATCCTTTATCACAGCTAACCACCCTGCCTGCCAGGAGCTGGATGAGACGTAGCGTTCAGTTGGCTTGTCATGTTCACACATAGTTGGCAGAGTTCCTATAATCTTTTTGATATGCATAGATATATAAATTACACACTCCATCATATTCGAGGCTTGCTTTATGGCTCTCAACTGGCAATACAGAACCTCACTGTTGGTATGATTTCCTCTACCGTAGCATCTGCTTCTCTTGTAACAGCTGTGTCTGAGATCGAAAGATCGGATAGTGAAACTTGAGACTTTTTTAAAAGTTCCAATACATTGCTCAGTGTACTTAAACAGAAGCACCAATAAAGTATTTTATCACTGAAATGCTCATATTTAACATTTCTAAAGAACTGCATTTAGGTATTTTTGTATGAAGAAAGATAATCCCACCATAGTTTGCCAGCAATAAAGATTTCTAGATTACTTCCATGTTTTTTGTGAAGTTGGTAGAAAAGTTAGGAGAATAGGAGGGAATAAGGGATAAGGAATAAGAATTCTGTTTTGGTTTGTAGTCATACATTTGCAACATATATCCAGAAATTAAAAGCTCTGGCCTCCTAATTGCATCCCTGGAAAGAGATAAACTATTTTATCTGTGGTAAATAAAGTATTGATTCCTGAGTTGTACCTCAGAAATATGAGACATTGCAGAAATGTTCCATTTTTTTTGCAAATGAAAGTCTAAATTTGGCACAGAGCTTCCTTGTATCAGAATACATTTTTTTCCCTCTCCTGTTGAGGTGATAACTTGTCATTTTATAAATCCAAGATAGAATTCCAACATACCAAGCTTTGTAAAAGAAAACCTTCTCTTAAGATAAGATTTTGTGAAAAAGCTTTGTTTTGAAGGTTGATTATTCTGGGAGAAGAAATTTTATAGAAATATACGTTCTTCTTACTGCATTTCATTTTAATAAGAAAGTATTTCACATAACACATGGATTTTCCCTTTTTAAAGAGGATCATTTATGCATTAAACCTGTAGATACAAAAGGCTGCTTTTAAAAGTGTTTGGGTTTATATTTAAAGGAAAACAGAAAATGCTGGTGCGCTACAAAGTGATTTTGATGTGAAAGTGATTAAATGTTGTTGTTTGAAGAGTTGTGTAAAATGACTTTTCGTTAATATGCACACACCAGTCTTGTGGCAGACTTCTGTTTATGTGTAGAAAACACATAGAAGTCAGATGTGAAATATCAGGCTCCTGCCTTTGGATGGCAATATTCAAATTCTTAATTTGGAAAATTTTTAGAATATTAAAAAAAACAGGTTTAAGTTCTCTTCATGTTCTTTTTCAAACTCTAAAAGGAGAAAGTATTTCTTTATGTGAGATCACAGCACTTAGCACTTAAAACAGTTCTACCTGGAAATAAGATGGTTAATATTCAAAGTGTTTAAGTTCTGTTACTTAATCCTCTGTGTTTTTCTTATTTACAATCCATTTTTAAACAAGCAAAAGGGTTAGATGAATCTGTTATGCTAACAGGTCAAAGGATTGAACACAACTATATGTAGTAAATTCTTGTTTCTAGGTGTATGATAGCCATCCGCCTGGTAAATTTTGTGAGGCTGCTCAGTGTATGAAATGTCCTCAGAAGTACCCTACTCTGTGACAGCCAGGGCTGAAATCTGTGCTTGTGCAAGCACGGTGAGAGACTGCTGTAAAACACCCTCAGAAATTCAAATTCTGCTGGAGCTACAGAATGATTTCACTCATCTTCTCATGGAGTTGACTCAAGTGTGAGCAGGCCCCACTATTCCCCTGCCCACCCTCTGCAACAGGCTGCCTGGCTGTGGGGCAGCCCTTGTCCCCCGGCATTACCAGTTCCTCTGCCTGGTGCCCCGTGTGGGGGCTCAGTGCTGGTACAAAAAGACGTTTGCTGCTGCAGGGCTGGCATGGTGTGAAGATATCCAGTGTTCCTGTGAATTCCTTGGCCATGCCACACTGCCGTCATAACTATGCTGGCAGCTCCATGCTTTTCACCTCGGTTTGGGGCTGTTATGCTCCTGTGGGCCTGCCTCAGGGGCTGGCTGTGGTCAGAGGGGCTACAGTTCATGGGTGCCACAAATTCCCAAACGCCACAGAAGGGTAAGGCTGGGGCAGGGGTGATTCTGCAATGCTCCCAGCCTGCAGGAATGGCTGGTCAGCAGCCTCTGCTGCAGTGCGAGGCCAGGAAGAGGTGTGAGGTCTCTGGTGTCTGCTTCTCCTCTGCAGAACGGAGCCTGGGGCTGGAAGCAGGACAGAGGTGCATTGATGAGCAAAGTGTGAAGGCTGGTTAGAGAGAAGATGCCTTTTCACACAGGCGGGCTGTGGTTCGAAAGGCAGGCAAAACAGTGCTTAAAAGTGGGAACAACCAACCGCTCTGCAACTTTTGCACTGAAGAGGGGTTTTTGATCATGTGGTGGGGGTGGCACTGCTTCTAGGCAACTGTGGTTCCTGTAGCAGAGAGTCCTCCAAGCATTGACTTCTGTTCAGGGCAATCCTTAGGTTAAAAAGGAGCCAGAGGTGGTGGAGCCGAACTCCCCACACTACACACCGGGTACTTGTATCCACCGTTATTAATACCCTTCAGCCAGAAATTAGATTTCGCTTGGCACCTTTGGCCTCAGCTGACTCTTGAGCTGGCCTAGGCCTCAGCAGCTGGCTGCCTGCATCCCAGCCCATTCACTCCCGGCTTCCTGCAGCTGCTTCCCTCCTCCGGCCCCTCTGCTCACGCCCTTCCCTGCGTTTGGAAAATAACCAACTTCTTTAGGTCATCACCAGTCCTGAAGCTGAGGGGGTGCTGGGGCTTCCCAGCCTGGAATAGAGCAGCTGGGGAAGGAAAAGACACTGTTGAAATATCTGCAGGAATCTGTGGTGCTCTGTGTGTGTGTGTGTGTGTGCTGCTGGGGGCCCTGGGGCCTCGGCACCTGCCTGGCCTGAGCTTCCTGCTGCCCTTGCCTCTGCTTTCTTCTCAGGTAATGAAAATTATTGTATCCCACTCACCACACCGTTGTTTGGTGTTTGCTCTTTTAATTAAGATTATTTAGAATCCTGCAAAGGCATAAACTTTTACAGGTAGTGAGCGTAAAGGCGCTGGCGGCCGCGGGAGCAGGTGCTTGAGAGACTCTTCGTGCTGCCACAGTGAGGCTTTTCTCGAACCAGTGATGCAGCTGAGTTTCCCCGTTTGGTGCTCACACTTCCACTATTAGAACCCCCCCAGTGTGAGGGTCTGCACTGCAAAGAGCTAAACTAACAAAATGGCTCAATAGTCTTGTGCATGTTTTTTAAAACTATTAGAAATTTAATCCTATTTCTAAACGTGTCAGTACTGTAGGATGAAAAATTTAAAATTTAAATTAATCTCAGTGAAATTAAACTCCCTACAAACTTGAGCGCTATCTCAGTGTATTTCAGCAAGTTAATTAACTATAATTCTAGACAAATCTCTAGAATCATGAGCATAATTGTTCTGATACGTTGTAAAGGTTTCAACAGGAAAGCAGGGCTTACTAATCTCTCTCAGCCCCTTAGATAAGTAGGTTTTTAACTCTCTTGTCTTCTATTTTCTGTGTAGAAAAAGCAGCTAGAGACTGTACATAATGACAGAGGAAAATATAATTGGCTTATATCAGTATGATCTTAAAAGTTGTAATAGGCTGGTTCTCTTGGAGGAGAAAACTTGAAAATTACGACAAACTGAATTAGGTAAGAATGAGCAGGCTTCACAAGCTATTTTGAATATCAGAGCATTACGGAAGTATCTGTTTCCAAAACTTTCTCTGGTAAAGACCCTTCACTTCACTGTGCTCAGGCCTGGCATTTTCCTTTGTTGTGGGAGATCATTTTCCTCAGTACAACAAGGTCTTCCCTGTGTGCTTCATTCCAGCTAATGATCAGCAAATGTGCTTCCCCAAAGGGACCCCTCAGGCTGCTCTTTGCCTCCTTGGGTAACAGCAACAAAGAGTTTGGGATTTTGTGAGAGCAATTTTTGGACTGTGAAAATGTCACTTTTTGGTAGTGAAAATTAAGCTGGGCAGCTGTCCCTGCTACAGGTTGACCCATCACTTGGGCTTACCCCCTTCTGAGGATGGTTTTCATGGTTAAGGACACAAGTGCAGGAAATAGCACAGTTCACACAATCTGTGCACCATGGTCTTTCTCATAGCACAAAGCACCAAAAAGCAGAACAGCTAATAAAGGCTAAGTAGAAAAGTAGGTGCACCTGCCTGGAAATTGCTGCTGCTAGATAATTTGGCTACTCTGGATTCAAAGAGCCATATTTACTGAGCCCCACTGGAAGAACAGATGCAGCCATTTAGCAAATAAAAGCACAAAACAGGGAGAAACATTGCATACATTTTAAGGCCCCAACAAATGCAGTGCTGGCTGGGGAAAGCTAGTTCTTTAATGGATGGCAAGTCTCTCACTGGAAGTTCAGGATGTTTGTGCTGTGATTAGGCAGATGTGCCTGGCGTATGTCACTGATCTCAGGCGAATGGAAAATTTCTGATGCTCTGACCTGAAGTAACTTCACGTCAGAAACACAGCTCAGTAACCTGTGCTTGGGGAACTCTAACACAAGAAGGATGCCACATTACATTCAATGTTGGATTAATTGAGATATGTTAAAGTCAACGAGTCAAAAGTGCTGAATTCAGAGTTCCCAAATGTCACCAGGGAAGCAGGTACGTGTCACCAATGCACAAACTGGGGCAGGACCTCTCTCTCTCCAGCTGGATGTAAACCCAAGTTCTCCCACTTGCATTTTCACTCACCTTCCAGGTCCCTGATACAGGCCTCATGCATCTTCAGCCTTCTCTTTAATAATTATCAATGACAGCAATCTCAGATTTTAGACCTCCTTTTGTCTTGAATCTGACACCTCCCCCCTGCACAAATGTCCTACCACCCAGGTGACACACAGGAAGGGAGCTGTCCACTTCTGCCTATGTGAAGGTGCTGATGCTGCAGCTCAGGTAAGCTAGTTGCCTTCTGCAGGCTCTGGCTGGTGTCTCTTTGCAGGCTGGACCTGAGATGTTGCTGTGCCTCTGTTGAACACAAAGCAAATGGGATGTTTACATTTTTGTAATGTTTACATTACATACAACAAAGGCTCCACAAGTTGCTTTCAGGCTGCAGGGGTGTGTGCATGTCCTACGGAAATCTGCAGCTCATCAATCTTCTCATTTGGGGAATGTAAGAAAGAGTATCTGACTTTTGTCCTATGTGCATGTGTGTGCCAAAGTAATAACCTTGTATTTTATTTGTTTGTTGCTGTGTGAATAGTTAAAAAACCTCCAGAGCGATACTGAAATACTTCACAGTTTTCCAACTGGATTTAAACTTCTAGAGAAAACAAGGCTGTCAGGTAACAAAAACAATTACCTTTAACTGCTGTTTCTGGAGATCTTACTTGTATCATCAGTTCAGTTCTTTTCGTCAGATATCTGTTATTNAAAAAAGAGATAGATGTTTCTATTACAAGGCTATTAGCAAAGCATATATTGTTTCCTGTGAAAAGGTCAGGAACGCTCTGTGCTTTCTAGGTGCCTTGAATTAGAACAGGGAGTGAGTTATTATTTAACTTGTTTTTCACTGCAAAGTGCAGGAAGGAACTCTTCAGCACTTTGACAGAAATGTGATTTGACACAATGATGGGCTGAAGGTCTCACTTATGGCATTATAAAACTTTTCTGGAATGATTCCTATCATACTGGCAGATAGATGTCTGAGAAGGGACCGCATTTGAGTGACAATGTATCTGGCTGTAAAATTTTCTAACTGTACTAGAGTGATGCGTTATTTGGCAGTGGCTTTAATAGCCTCGAGCATGTGACACTGCTGTAGCAAAGAATAAATGTAATAGAAGTTGACAAAACAGAGAAGACGAAGCATCTGGCATCACACCTTGTCTCACTGTGTATCCAGTAGAGCTTCAGGACCAGCTGTAGACTGGTGCACAGTAAGTATTACCTACATTCAGGTCCTACATCATTAAAAGTACTGAGAACTGCACCTCGCCAAACTCAAATATTCAAATCAGACCTGATGCTAATAAGCTCACGCTTACAAAGCAAGGGCATCATGCAAATAGAGAAAATAGTTGCCAGAATTGAGAAAGGCTAATGTTGAACCGTCTCACTAGTGCCTTTGCTGTGCACCTACCAATTATTGCTTGGTTCTCCAATGACTTTTCACACTGAATGTGAATTACTTATTGATTAAGAAAAAATAGACATCTTTCTTCATGTATCAAGCTTGTATTTAATAAATGTTGCAATTTCTTGACTGACTTAACAAGAAAATATGGGTGCAATTTAAGGATTCTTACTGAAGTTGCACTAAACTTCCATATTTGCTTAAATATCTTAAGGTTTCATTAGTAGCTATTATAAAAGCAAGTATCAACATAACAGATGAAAGTCTTTTATTTATCACTTCCAAGCAATTCTTGCCTCTCCACAATTCATTGTCTTTTTCATAGTCCCACAGTCTTTTCACACCAAACCAATTGTGATTACAGCGATTTAAAATGCAAGCAAGGAGGGGAGCCAGCAGGACTGCCATCATGGACTTCCAGAGGGCAGGTTTTGGTCTGTTCAAGAGTCTGCTTGACAGAGTCCCTTGGGAGGCAGCCCTGAAAGGCAAAGGAGTCCAAGAAGGCTGGACGGTTTTCAAGGAAGAAGTCTTAAAATGCAGGAGCAGGCCATTCCTGTATGCCGTAAAGCAAGTCGTCAGGGGAAAAGGCCAGCCTGGCTGAACAAAGAGGTACGGTCACAACTCAGGGAAAAAAGGCGAGTTTATGGCCTTTTAAAAAAAAGGCAGGCCACTCAGGAAGATTACAAAGGTATTGTAAGGCTGTGTAGGGAAAAGATTAGAAAGGCCAAAGCCCAGCAAGAACTTAACCCGGCCTTGGATGTTAAAAACAATAACAAGAATTTCTATAAATATATTAGTAACAAGAGGAGGACTCGTGAGAATTGCCTTCCTCCATTAGATGCAGGGGGCAAGATAGTGACAAAGGATGAGGAGAAGTCTGAGGTACTTAATGACTTCTTTGCCTCAGTCTTTAGTAGTAGAG